>OX038870.1:34632052-34949552 GCA_943789525.1 Agriphila geniculea
TGAAATGGCTAGAGGTCGCAGGCGAGACGGTAAAATTAATAATAATAATCAAATTCATGTTTGTGCGCCTATTTCGATGAAACTCGGTTTTTGGTACTATTTCAACATGAAAATAACAACGCAATGTTGAAAATTTAAAAAATCCAAGATGGCGGCCGACTTTTTTGTTTTTGGGCCGATTTCGATGAAACTCTGTTTTTGGAACTATTTTGACAAGAAAATAACAACGCAATTTTTAAAAAACTAAAAATCCAAGATAGCGGCCAACTTTTTTGTTTTTGGGCCGATTTAGATGAAACTCGGTTTTTGGAACTATTTTGACAAGAAAATAACACCGCAATTTTTAAAAAACTAAAACTCCAAGATGGCGGCCAACTTTTTTTGTTTTTGGGCCAGTTTCGATGAAACTTGGTTTTCGGAACTATTCTGACAAGAAAATAACAACGCAATTTTTAAAAAACTAAAAATCCAAGATGGCGGCCAATTTTTTGTTTTTGGGCCGATTTTGATGAAACTCGGTTTTTGGTACGATTTTGACAAGAAAATAACAACGCAATGTTGAAAATTTTAAAAATCCAAGATGGCGGTCAACTTTTTGTTTTTGGGCCGATTTTGATGAAACTCGGTTTTTGGTACGATTTTGACAAGAAAATAACAACGCAATGTTGAAAATTTAAAAAATCCAAGATGGCGGTCAACTTTTTTGTTTTTGGGCCGATTTCGATGAAACTTGGTTTTCGGAACTATTTTGACAAGAAAATAACAACGCAATTTTTAAAAAACTAAAAATCCAAGATGAAGGCCAACTTTTTTGTTTTTGGGCCCGATTTCGATGAAACTTGGTTTTTGGAACTATTTTGACAAGAAAATAACAACGCAATTTTTAAAAAACTAAAAATCCAAGATGGCGGCCAACTTTTTTGTTTTCGGGCCGATTTTGATGAAACTCGGTTTTTGGTACGATTTTGACAAGAAAATAACAACGCAATGTTGAAAACTTACAAAATTCAAGATGTTGGCCAACTTTTTTGTTCTTGGGCCGATTTCAAAAACAAATTAGCAGCCATTTTGATCTTTTTTTATTTTTCCTTCAGTTTACATTGAGTTGTTATTTTCTTGTCTAATTAGTAACCAAAAACCGAGTTTCATCGAAATCAGCCCAAAAAAACAAAAATTGGTCGCCATCTTAGATTTTTAGTATTTTAAAAATTGCGTTGTTATTTTCTTGTCAAAATATTGCCAAAAACCGAGTTTCATCGAAATTGGCCCACAAACAAACAAGTTGACTGCCATCTTAGATTTTTTAATGTTTTCAATACATATTGTGTTATTATTTTCTTGTCAAATCAGTACTATAAACCGAGTTTCATTCAAATCAGCCCACAAATAAAAGAGTTGGCTGCCATATTTTTTTATATTTTTAACATTTCTTTGTTATATTTTGATCAAAATAGTAACAAAATCGAGTTTCATAAAATTGGCCCACGAACAATATAGTTGGCCGCCATTTTTTTTTTTTTTATATTTTTAACATTGTGTCGTCGTAAATCTCTTGCACCCATTTTATTAATTTCACAAGTAAAGAAATTGGTGCAAGTATTTTAGACCTTATTGACATCTTTACCAAAATAACAGTTTTTAATGAAACAGCAAAGTAAATGTACAAGTATAATTATGGGAAAAAGCAATCGAATTTCAAACGTCAGTAAAGTCGAAAATCGTTTGCATCTTTTTTAACTACAGATCACTAGACAATGTTTTCCTACTTTTACTTGTTTTTCCAACATTTATTTGTTTTTCCGAAGTTCACGCACATTGCATTTTTATTAAAAATTGGAATAAACTTTAAAGTTGCGTAATTATTTACACTTGAAATTAAATTGAATTGAATAAACTAGATTTTAATTGGTTGAATTACCATATTTAAAAAATAAAAACAAAAAAGCAACTTAATAAAAACGTGATGAATAATTTGTTCTTAAAAAATATTTTTTCAAAATAAATATTAATTTTCTTTTTTTAGCTAACGAGCTAAACTAAAAATATACCAGCGCCTATCAGAGTACTCGTCAAGACCATTCAAACAAGTCCAAACTCGATGGGGTTGAAAGGTTTTATTGCAGAGTTCCTGTGGCCTTCTTCCGGCTCCATCATCAGACTCTTGGATACTATTACCCAACAGAGCACTCGTCAAGACGATTCAAACGAGCCCAAACTCGATGGGGTTGCATTATTTCAATATTGAGTTCCTATGGCATGGAATCCAGACTTCATCATCCGACCCTGAACCTCGTCTCCCGTCAGAGTACTTGTCAAGACAATTCTAATAAGCCCAAACTCGATGGGGTTGTATAGTTTCATTAATCATAGAGTTCCTGTGGCGTTCTTCCGGCTCCATTATCAGATCACCTCAATGACACTGTAATATTGCATTTCCTTCCATTTCTGACCTGTGTTCAAAGTTTCAAGTCTCTGGCTCATCGGGAATTTGGTATAAAATCATTTGCAAAATTTGTGCTACATATTTGTGATACAAAAGAGCAAGCAACCTAATAAAAACGCGGTAAAATGTGTTAATTATAAATAAAGAACTACCTAGGTATTTAAGTTTATATTAAACAGTTTAAAGTAATATATATGTCTCCGGCCAACCATACGGTTTGGTCACCCTAATGAAGAAAAGGACACATACATCTACTTGACCTCTCTGTCGGCTCGTTTTGGGGCGAAGCGCTCATTCCGGTTTATAGTACTATTTCCATGGTAGGTATTTATTAAAATATTTTTTTTTGCAGGTCGTGGACAGGATAACCGGAGACAACGGGCGCAACATGGTATGATAGTGCGTGGCCATAGACAAAGACTTAAGTGTGAAGTGGGAGTGTGTATATTAATTTTATTGTACCTATGAATAAATAATTAAGGCTGATACGCTATTTTTGTTGGCTACCTATCTAAAGGCCTACTCGAATCTGACCGGTATCCTGTACCGGTTGCGGTAACGATAATCCCGATGGGTATGCGGTAGTGCGCTGTTCAAAGGTGTTCCGCAACAGCTGCGGTAGTGCCATACAAAATACCGGTCGGGATATCGGTCGGGTATACCGTTACCGCCACCGGTACAGGATACCGGTCAGGTTTGAGTAGTGCTTAATGCTGAAATTGCACGGTTGAAAAGACGCAGAAATGTATGAAAATTTTATTATGTTGAGCAAACATTCTGAATTTGTCACTTGAATTGTATGTTTACTATGTATGTTAAGACAGAAGTGAACCGTGTAATTTCAGCATAAGCTTAAGTACGGAATTTTATGTTGGTGTTTTTGGGTTAGCACAATGCGATTAAATTGACAATAGACAGTGATTAGCTGCAACTTCACTCGAGGATGTGTAGTAAAAAGGAAATTTTACAGATACGTCGTTTTGTACCGCGAGTGCTCTGCAGTTGGTTACTTCAGTTGTACAGTACGAGGCATATATCTTGAAATCGGGTGGGGATTGCGCGGAACGCGTATTTTGTGTATGCGTAGCGGTGAGGGGCGCGGGCGGCGGGAGAGGGGCGCGCGCTATTGGTCGCTCGCAAGAGCACATGCGCGAACTTATCCCCACTCCGTCGCAAAAATTTCAAGATATTATATACCTCGTACTGTACATTGTTAAATTAATCTCATTAAAGTTGACAACCGATCAATCTTAACGGACCCGTTATTTTATGCTAAAGTCAAGAATCTTATATTCATAATCTATGGCTAAAGTTTTATACAAGAACCTTATATTCATTCATATGAATATAAGGTTCTTGGTTTTATACTTCTTTAATATTTTAGTCTGTGATTCAAAATCAGCTTGTTAATCTGTGGTATCCGTCAAGTGTCAACCAAATGTCAGCTGTCAATGCCAAATTGAAGTCAAGTTGACATTTCGCTTTCTGAATTTTAAAAAAGGCAAAGGAATAATGGTTTATGCAGCCAAGATTTTACATTGTATATTGAATTTTCTGCCCTTTGATGATTTAATGTGGATAACGGAACGTTTTTCGATGACTCGGCTGTTTCCATTAGTGTTTCCATAAATAGAAAAAAATGGACTTGATTCATGTAGCTGCTACATGAATCAAGTTCTATATTATGCTACATTGTAGCAGATATTATTGGCTATATTTTAAAACCAAATTCAATCATATACAAGCAATGATATTAAAAGTATAGATACGTTACGCGCACTCCAAAATGGCAAGACGAAAGTCAGGTAATTGCCTGACTTTCAATTAGTCAGGCACAGGCTCGCGACACGGAAACACACGCGGCTCTCGTCAGTCAGACGCGATAAAATTGCGAAATTCCATTAAAAAAATGTCTCCTTGCGTCTTTAGACGATGTACAAATTATACAGTAACAGTCAGAGATCGGAAAAATGCTTAATTTCACACGTAAGTACTGTATTTAATAAAAATATGTATTTTCTATTACTTTATCCGGCCATATTGTACAAAGAGCGCGCTGTCTGCTTTGCGTGTGTGAGTGAAGGAGACAGCTGACGCGCTTTCAATTCACGGCCAATGCGCATGCAGCGGTCAATGTGTGTATCTATAGTACCGTTGCGCTGTTTTGAATAGCAATTATGTTGGCGTATAACTCATCTTTACTTTTAATATCATTGTATACAAGTTTAATATTTTTTCTATGGAATGTGTCAGGTCTCCTTTATAGTCCATTTCCTTTAAAAATGTTTAGAGCAAAGACAAAACTCGAACGGAACTGAACCAAAGCTGGACCGCAGTTGAACCAAGACCGTCCTTACTTTCCACACTAGTGTATGAAATGAAGCGATCTTTTGTATGGAGACCCCAATCCTCAGTCGATGAAACTTTGCAGGGATGTAATATAGTATGAACCAAAACCTATGTTCAAATATCCAAAAACAAAAAAAATATCGATTTGGATATTTTAAAAAAGATGTTTCATTTATGATACTTTATCATACTGTAAAGTTTCGTCTACTGAGGTTTTCTACACTACACGTATTTTTTACTATGGAAACGGGAATCCTGGAAAAGTAATATTTTTAGTCACTTTTTATTTCTTTCCTTTGTAACGGAAACGTCTCTAAAGTACTATCTATGGAGAAGGCTAATATAATGTTAATAATAGATAATTAAAAAAATAATAATATAAAAACAAAGTACTTATAGATAGTTACCTATACGAAAGAAAAAAATATATCAAATAGTGATTAAAACTATTATTTCTCCTTAACGGGTATTTATAGAATCTGGCATTTATAGAATCTGCCCCCCTACTCCAATGGCCATGTTACTAAAATTAATGCTAGTAGAATATAATTACAATGTATGGGAATGACATAAGCTAACGCTTAGCTCCTGTCAATCCCATACATTGCCATTCTATTCTACTAGCTTTAATTTTAGTAGAATGGCCACATAAGTAGGCCCTCTGGCATTTGTAGAATCTGCCTTTCTATTGTCTAACTTCAAAATCTATCGCATTCGCTTTCAGGATGTAATCCATTGAAGTTTCTTTTTGGCACAAATAAAAACTTACCAAAGAAATGCAGCAATGTGTCACATCCATCTGTCAAACGAAAGCGATTATGATAGATTTTTAAAATTAGACAATTAGCCCCCTGGTGTTTGTAAAATTTGGCGTTTGTAGAATCTGCCCCCCTAGCATGACCACCGAAATACGATATACAGGTTGTCCCAAAACTTTTTGCCACACGGAGGAAAAGTACATTTAATATAGAAGATAGGTAATTTTACTGAAATAAGACCATTTTAATTTTAAAAAGGTATGGAACTGCATTCAAAGCTTTTTTAAATCGCTTACGATTCGATACAAATTGATAAAATCCGTAATAATTAAAATTTTAATGTTAAATTTCATGGTCATCCTTTTGTTTAAGATGCTGTGTCTTATAAGAAAAAAATAATCCTTATGAGTAACCCTTTCGATTGGTATCGTAAAAATATGTTTTTTTCGTTTTGGTGAGTTCGATTCCTAGTTAGGCAGGTTTTCAAAAACCTTTGAATGCAGTTCCAATTATTTTAAAAATCAAAATGAAGTCTTCTTTCTGTAAAATTTCCTATCTTCAATATTTAAGGTACTTTCCCTCCGTGTGGCAAAGTTTCGGGACACCTGTATATCGCGTGATATAGCGTTTTATCGACACCCAACTGTCAAAATCCATTGTCTTTTGACAGCTAAACGTAAATTTCAAAATATTTTATCGCATTTCAATGGTCATGCTATGGGGGCTGGTGTAAACTCATCTGGCGATTGTAGAATCTGGCATTTGTTGATTAAACCGTATAAATTAAATGGTACACATTTTTTCTCAGGACGACCAGCTGTGAAACTGTAAGAAGACCAGTAGCAGTTTAAGATAATATTTGTTTTATACAGATCCTATTATATCTTATTATTTTATGGTTTTCGGCAAACCTCGTAGTCGTACTATTATTGTTTATTTCACTGCCATCACTTTACCGTAACTTTGTCTCTTTACCATAAGACATATATACACATATAAATAAAACTTACTAGAACGGACACTCCTGCCCCGAACGGGCTCAAAGTCACGATATTAGCCTACTTGTTAAACAAGAAACTCAGTCGGGCTGTCACAGCCGGCGTCGCCGCACGCGCGTTTGCCTGTTTGTGCGTTCCGTACGATCTTGGAAACAAATTATAATGGCGTCAAGTTATTGTGGTGTGTTTGTTCATACAACCGCCTTAAAGTATAATAAATAGCGTATCAGTCATACCCAGCTTTATACAATACTATTTCGTATCTATTCTGTGATTTCGTTACGTGATGAAAGTTGAAACATAATGAAACAGTAAGAGGATTAAAACCTAAATGTTGTAGAAGAAGGTAGGTACATTTTTGTTCAAAATTTAATTTAATTTCCATACTAAATGTTTATTTACTTTATTTATATAAACTCAGGAGTAGGTAAGTACTTAACCAGAAAAAGCGAATAATTTATTTTTGTATCTACTAACTAGACTAAAATAATGATTTAAAACTAAAGAAAAACTCATATTTTAGCGATATTATCTTTAAACGTAAGCAATATTTAACAGTAAGCAACCCTGACAAATCACTTGGACTACAGCGGGGCGTAGCGACGTGAAGGGGGAAGTAGTTATATAAATGGCGGCATTTGGGAGTCGGATAAAGAAGAGTCCGTTCTAGTAAGTATTTATTCTTATGTCTTTACATCGTTCACTGGAACGACAAAATAATACTTAATTGAAAAAAAATACGAAATATTGAAAGACACGCCTGCCAAAAAGCGGACTAAAAATCTTTATAATTATTGTATAATATAATTTTAGAATCTATTTAGGTACTCGATCGATTTATGAAAGGGAATTAAAATAGCGGCGCTCCTTATTGCCTTTCGCTTACAGAGCAACTACCTACCTCACTTTTATCTCAGAATATACTGAGACTTAAGCCTATTCCAGACGACACAATTTCATCGGCAATTTACCCGAATTGTCAATCAAATCGTATCATGTAGTGGAAGTTGGTGATAAATCCAAATTGGGTGGTCGAGATCACCCGATTCCAGTCGGACCGATCAAATTGTATCGTGTGGATGACGATTGCCAATTTAGCTCTTTTATTTAATTCTTTTGAGCCCTGGGCTTATGCTTTTTCTTTTTAACAGCCACTTCTAGGCTCACATTCTTTTCTTTTCTTCATCTGAACTGATCATGAGCCCTAACACGAGTGCTAAATTGCGTTTTTTTGATTACTTAGGAGGCATGGCGCACGTCCGCTCCTCAAGGGTTTGAAAATTAAATGAGATTGGGCGTCGTGTGGACAGCCAATTCGATTCAGTTGCCGATTTCTACACAATTTTAGTTGGCAATCAAATTGTGTCGTCTGGAATAGGCTTTATTATACTTTCTTGCACTCATATAAAGCCTTAGCTGGTACCACAAGTCGCCATGTTGAATCCCTTTCTTCAAATTACCGAGTTAAAAACTGCTGCTATAAAATCAAATCAAAGTCACCATTAAACATTCCTATATTTTTATTCCATTTAAAATAAATTATGACGCAATTTAATAAGTCTTTTTATTGATTTTATACACCTTCCACAAATACAAACTTCGTTATTTTTGTTGTATTAATTATTAGTAAAGTTCGAATCACGAAAGATAACCACCACAAATGGCGCCCATCTTCGCATCATAACTCGTGAAGAAAAGACTAAAGACTAAATATTATTTCATATTAGGTATATTATAAATTATGTATTATGTATATCTATATCTATATGTATATAAATTATAATTTTGTCTTAAGTCTTTTCTTATTCAGTATTATTATATTTTATATATTACTATTGGCTCCGTGCACGCTTTTAACGCCACCTAGCGTGTTGCAACTTTGTTGGCTCTGACCTGAACATGGAAATAGTACTATAAACCGGAATGAGTGCTTCGCCCCAAAACGAGCCGACAGAGAGGTCAAGTAGATGTATGTGTCCTTTTCTTCATTAGGGTGACCAAACCATATGGTTGGCCGGAGACATACATAATACTTTAAACTGTTTAATATAAACTTAAATACCTAGGTAGTTCTTTATTTATAATTAACACTTTTTACCGCGTTTTTATTAGGTTGCTTGCTCTTTTGTTTGTTTGAGCACAAATTTTGCAAACGATTTTATACCAAATTCTCGATGAGCTAGAGACTTGAAACTTTGAACACAGGTCAGAAATGGAAGGAAATGCAATATTACAGTGTCATTGAGGTGATCTGATAATGGAGCCGGAAGAACGCCACAGGAACTCTATGATGAATGAAACTATACAACCCAGTCGTGTTTGGGCTTATTAGAATTGTCTTGACAAGTACTCTGACGGGAGACGAGGTTCAGGGTCGGATGATGAAGTCTGGATTCCATGCCATAGGAACTCAATATTGAAATCATGCAACCCCATCGAGTTTGGGCTCGTTTGAATCGTCTTGACGAGTGCTCTGTTGTGTAATAGTATCCAAGAGTCTGATGATGGAGCCGGAAGAAGGCCACAGGAACTCTGCAATAAAACCTTTCAACCCCATCGAGTTTGGACTCGTTTGAATGGTCTTGACGAGTACTCTGATAGGCGGTGGTATATTTTTAGTTTAGCTCGTTAACTAAAAAAAAGAAAATTAATATTTATTAAAAAAAATATTTTTTAAGAACAAATTATTTATCACGTTTTTATTAAGTTGCTTTTTTGTTTTTATTTTTTAAATATGGTAATTCAACCAAATAAAATCTAGTTTATTCAATTCAATTTAATTTCAAGTGTAAATAATTACGCAACTTTAAAGTTTATTCCAATTTTTAATAAAAATGCAATGTGCGTGAACTTCGGAAAAACAAATAAATGTTGGAAAAACAAGTAAAAGTAGGAAAACATTGTCTAGTGATCTGTAGTTAAAAAAAGATGAGAGACTTTATTGACGTTTGCAATTCGATTGCTTTTTCCCATAATTATACTTGTACATTTACTTTGCTGTTTCATTTAAAACTGTTATTTTGGTAAAGATGTCAATAAGGTCTAAAATACTTGCACCAATTTCTTTACATGTGAAATTAATAAAATGGGTGCAAAAGATTTACGACGACACAATGTTAAAAATATAAAAAAAACAAAATGGCGGCCAACTATATTGTTCGTGGGCCGATTTTATGAAACTCGATTTTGTTACTATTTTGATCAAAATATAACAAAGAAATGTTAAAAATATAAAAAAATATGGCAGCCAACTCTTTTATTTGTGGGCTGATTTGAATGAAACTCGGTTTTAGTACTAATTTGACAAGAAAATAATAACACAATATGTATAGAAAAAATTAAAAATCTAAGATGGCAGCCAACTTGTTTGTTTTTGTGCCGATTTCGATGAAACTAGGTTTTTGGTAATATTTTGACAAGAAAATAACAACACAATTTTTAAAATAACGGGTGGCGCAAAAGTAAAGACCCTATTTGGTTCAGCTATAAAAATTTTTCTAAATTAGAAAAACTAGATTTAGGTTTTTTTAAATGTATATTTGTGCCATTAAATTTCGTACCATTAGGATTTAAAGATGATGTCTTTTAAATGGTGACCTCCAGAGTTGATACACATTTGAGCCCTATTTATGACATTTTGCATAACTTGCCGTAACACTTCCTGCGATATGTTCGTTATTTCTTGACGAATGTTTTCTTTTAGAGCTGCGAGAGTCTCCCAGACTTAGGTCTATCCAATGTTGAGCCAGTTGCTTCAAGGCGTGTGGCAAAGCGTCGAATTGTGCGACCAATCGGTGCCGGACGGTGGGGAAATCGTCGACGAAATTCACGTTGTGTTCTTATCACTGATGAATTATTCCGTAAGAACATTGACACAATTATTCCACGTTCTTGGGGAGTAAAACGGTCCATGTTTATTTTCAGTGTATTTTATATTTGTTCACTACACAATTTTCAACAACAGAATGACAGAAAATGTCATATAAAAAAAATAAAAGTATTTTCTTTAGTGCCAGTACTTTTGCGCCACCCGTTACTAAAAATCTAAGATGGCGGCCAACTTTTTTGTTTTTTTGGGCCGATTTCGATGAAACTCGGTTATTGGTTACTAATTAGACAAGAAAATAACAACTCAATGTAAACTGAAGGAAAAATCAATAAAGATCAAAATGGCTGCTAATTTGTTTTTGAAATCGGCCCAAGAACAAAAAAGTTGGCCACCATCTAGAATTTTGTAAGTTTTCAACATTGCGTTGTTATTTTCTTGTCGAAATCGTACCAAAAACCGAGTTTCATCAAAATCGGCCCAAAAACAAAAAAGTTGGCCGCCATCTTGGATTTTTAGTTTTTTAAAATTGCGTTGTTATTTTCTTGTCAAAATAGTTCCAAAAACCGAGTTTCATCTAAATCGGCCCAAAAACAAAAAAGTTGGCCGCCATCTTGGATTTTTTAAATTTTCAACATTGCGTTGTTATTTTCTTGTCAAAATCGTACCAAAAACCAAGTTTCATCAAAATCGGCCCAAAAACAAAAAAGTTGACCGCCATCTTGGATTTTTTAAATTTTCAACATTGCGTTGTTATTTTCTTGTCAAAATAGTGCCAAAAACCGAGTTTCATCGAAATCGGCACACAAACAAAAAAGTTGGCAGCCATCTTGGATTTTTTATAATTTTAACATAGCGTTATTATTTTCTTATCAAAATAGTACCAAAAACCGAAATTCATTGAAATCGGCCCATAAACAAAAAAGTTGGCCGCCATCTTCAATTTTTTAATATTTAAAAAATGCGTTGTTATTTTCTTATCAAAATAGTGCCAAAAACCGAGTTTCATCGAAATCGGCCCACAAACAAAAAAGTTGGCAGCCATCTTGGATTTTTTTATATTTAAAAAATGCTTTGTTATTTTCTTATCAAATTAGTACCAAAAACCGAGTTTCATTGAAATCGGCCTAAAAACAAAAAAGTTAGCCGCCATCTTGAATTTTTTAATATTTAAAAAATACATTGTTATTTTCTTATCAAAATAGTGCCAAAAACCGAGTTTCATCGAAATCGGCCCACAAACAAAAAAGTTGGCCGCCATCTTGAATTTTTTAATATTTAAAAAATGCGTTATTATTTTCTTAGCAAAATAGTGCCAAAAACCGAGTTTCATCGAAATCGGCCCATAAATAAAAAAGTTAGCCGCCATCTTGAATTTTTTAATATTAAAAAAATGCGTTGTTATTTTCTTCTCAAAATAGTACCAAAAACCGAAATTCATCGAAATCGGCCCACAAACAAAAAAGTTAGCCGCCATCTTGGATTTTTTAATATTTTAATATGGCGTTATTATTTTCTTATCAAAATAGTACCATAAACCGAGTTTCATCGAAATCGGCGCATAAACATGAATTTGATTATTTATATTTATTTTACCCCTAGCCTGCGACTTCCAGTAATTTCAATTGATAGAACAATTTCGTTTTTGGGAAATCTGAAATGGTGTAGTATTTATGGTCACCCTAGTTTTGTAAAGGAATATTTCCTAAATATTGAAATTCTAAAATTGAAATTCGGCGCCAAAGTCAAAATCGGATCGGAGTTGCCAGGATTGACACTTTAATTTATACAACTACAATAATGCTGATTAGCATTATTGTAGAAATCTAATTAAATCAAAAGAGTAAGTTCAGTTTTATTTTACAATTACTTTAAGTTATTCTAAATTAACATTTAAGTAGTATATTTTCAATATTCCACTCTGAATCCTTAACTTTGAGACACTACGTGATTGGTAACGTACATTTTCTTTTTCCTACTATCGTGGTATTATTGTTTAGTAATGGCAATTGTGCGAACGAGACACCGACCTCCACTTGGTGTTGTTTCATTCACACAGTAGAGTCTTCAGTGAATGTCATCGATAGAATTTCAACTCTATGACAAAGGCAATAAAGTTGAATTTCTTTTAAACGAATAGTGAGAATTTTTGTATAGTACTCACTCCTTATATAAACCTCCTTGGACCTGAACCGTTTTGACGTTTTGATATGTAATAGCGGCATTGTGACAAAATGTAAAAAAAATACTATACATATTGTGTTATTAATGTAAAGTTCAAAATTACTGTGATTTGGGTGGACAAAGTGTTGTGAAATCATTTTGGTCATTTAAATTAAATATGGCAAGTAATATCTATTCAAAAAGAGTGTTTTATTTTGATTATATCAGGGTTTGTTTACTTCTCTTTTAGTTGTAGATTTTGTAAAACAAGAGGATAAAGCTACTTTAATAATTTTTCTAAGTGATAATAAACATATATAATTATTCCTGTATCGCTAGTAATAAATTAAATATCGTTTTCAAGCAGATTACAGAGCCTTCATTACTTCTACTTTTTGCCACAATGAGCGCTGCGATCGATTATTATACCTTCGCACCCTCCCAATACGTAATAGTAAAAACTACAGCATAGTGGTAAAACAGCACAGTCGTAGCAGACCGTCTACGGTCGCTATGCTACGAGAAGGCTACGAGTGTTACGACGTAGTGCCTCCGTCGTATAACAAAATATTTCAATTTTCGGCGGTATTATTATCCTTATCCTTACTAATATTATAAAATCGAAAGTCCGTTTGTTTGTTTGTTTGTTTGTTACGCCTTCACGTCTTAACTACTGAACCGATCATCATGTAATTTTACATACACGTTGTCAGGGGTACAGAGAAGGACATAGGATACTTTTCATCCCGAAAAAAAGTATTGTTCCCGAGGGATAGCAAAAATCTTTCCGCGCAGACGAAGTCGCGAGCGGCCGCTAGTAATCATATAATTATTAGACACTAGCTGCCTGCCCCGGCTTCGCACAATTGGCGCCATTTATTAGTTAAGCGATTAGAAATGATGAAAAAGAGAAAAAAGAAAATTAGTACATCTTACCGTACCATTTCATGAAAATTTTCTTTTATACAAATCTTGTTCTGATGATAACAAAAACAAACATAATAGTACATTATGAGACAAGTTAGCTTATGTTGGTCATTGCACACAAGGCTGTGGGTTGCAGCCCGAGCCGCAGGCGAGGGCCTAACTCAGCCGAGTGTGCAATGAGTAAAAGCTCACGAGTTTTATACGACGTTTTTCAACACATTTGCGAGGAAAATACAGTAATTTACCACACAGCAACAAATATGACAAAAACAAAATACGATTATTATGGGAAAAGGCGCGTAGATTTTTTTTGTTTTTTTCACAAGCCCAAATGCAAGAATATTTTGCGAACAAAGGGGTGAGTGAGCATACAGCCTACTACAAAATTATAATTTTAAGTGATAAAATGCAAACATTTTAATATTTTATAACAAAATATTGTGAATTATGAATATTTTGATAATAATAAATATTTGTTTGACTTAATTAAGCACTTACACATTTATTTATTTCAAAAATGAATATGAATTTTCAGCGCCATAAAACCTTTTTGTTATTACTAAAAAAAATAACTATATTACCCGGTTAAATTAGGAATGCTCTGTTTACTCGCATAGAACTTGCAGTAAGGTACTAATTTAACTTTGTAGAGATAATTCTATAACAACCTAGTGTTTTATATATTATTGCACGCGTTTGTTATAGCTCGGTTTATGGCCCTAAAAGCGATGTATTAGGGCTCACTTTACGAGCAAGTGTGTTGAAAAATAGTTTTCTAATTTGGTGTAGACGATCTGAAGTTATGCGCTTACAGACCGGCCTTTCTATTGTCTAACTTTAAAATCTATCGCAATCGCTTTCAGGATGTAATCCATTGAAGTTTCTTTTTGGCACAAATAAAAACTTACCAAAAATGCAGCAATGTGTCACATCCATCTGTTAGACGAAAATGATTGCGATAGATTTTTAAAATTAGACAATTGGGATGTTGACAACTTTTTTTATTTTCTATTACATAAATTACCTCTCAAAAAAATAAACATTGGTAAAATAATTATTTCGCTAGCTTGAAAACTGCCCGAGATATCACAGTGTGAAATGCACACAAATGGACTCGCCCAAAAACGCTCCATACTAACGGCTACTGAATTATGACATCACGCCTCAGTAGTTTGTATGCAACGCGTTCATTCGTTGTTCGGCAGCTATATTAAATATTGTGTTTATCAAAATGGTTTCTTAGACAAATTTGCTATACATTTTACGAACTAATTAAAGGTATCATTTATTTTAATATATTTTATACTTTTTAAATGAACTTGTCCACTCAACTTTGAAGTGTCATAAAACAAATAATATGCAATATATAAAACCAAGAGGTATACAGGCTACTCTAAAAGTTTAATATGTTTACGATTTTTATTAGTATTTCGTTATTTTATTCATTAGTCAACATCCCAATTAGCGCTATCGCACACGGGCAACTTAGTCTCCCAGCAACTGTTTTGTGTCTCACATCAAGTCCACGGGTTTATATGGAAGCGCGCACACGAAGCGACACGGTCGTCTGCAACTTTTCATACAAATCACGTGAGAGACCAAAAAGTTGCGGGGACAAAAGTTGCCCGTGTGTGATAGCGCTTAGGGGTCGGCAAGACTAAAACACAGCTTTGGTGCAGATATAAAGACTGTAGCTTCATCCGTTTAGCTGCTTAGAGCTTTGACAGGACGACGGACGGACGAACATATTGTCACGAGTGACAGCAATATTTGGCCCCTTCGGGTACGGAACCCTTAAAACGCAGAAAACTCTTTTCTTTTGTTTATACCTATTAAATACCTAAATATGTAAGTACTAGTAGTCCGTGAGCCCGCGACATTATTGCCTACGTCATATGACATCACGATGAAATGCATGGCACACGGTCGGAAAAGTTGTGCTGCGCGAGGATCAGAAGATTATCGCAAATAAAATTTTCCGGAAGCTTGAGAAAATCTTCCACTTCCAGTCAAAATTTTAAGATTATATTTACGTCATGTGACATCAGTAAGAGACCCGTGTCATCATTTAGTTTTCAATCGTACAGAGAGTAAACATAAGTCTGTCAGTTCTGAAATGGCCGGCAGGCTGATTATCTAATTAATAACCACCTAGCGACTGGTTGCAGTTCATTGATGATAGTGATCCATTGCTACTTCTTTTTGGATTAAAAAAAAACATACCAAAGAAAAGTAGCAATGTATGTGGAATGAAACCGGTCGCTAAATAGTTTCTTTTTAGATAATCAGGGTGCTGAATACCTTAAACCTAAAATTTTTCTACGATTATTTAATTATTATTTATTATTAAACTCTACGATTGAAAACTAAATGATGACACGGGTCTCTTACTGATGTCACACATACAGCACGACTTTTCCGACCGTGTGCCATGCATTTCATCGTGATGTCATATGACGTAGGCAATACTGTCGCGGGCTTACGGACTATAGCTTTTTACTTCATTTGCATTTCAAAGCATGAGTTTGCGTATTGTACCATTACGCACCTAGACGGTCCGCTACGATAGGGTACATTCAATAAATAAATATTTGACAACATCACATTTGAACCGATTCCAAAGTATAAGATAGAAAAGTTCGTTTTCTAAGTTGACGGCCCCAGTTCCCAGCCGGGATCGAACCCCGGGACCTCAAGAGAAAATCGGCGGGCTGATTATCTAATTAGAAACCACCTAGCGACCGGTTGCAGTTCATAGATGATAGTGATCCATTGCTACTTCTTTTTGGATTAAATAAAAACATACCAAAGAAAAGTAGCAATGTATGTGGAATGAAACCGGTCGCTAAATAGTTTCTTTTTAGATAATCAGGGTGCGGGGCGTACAAAGCCAGACGACCACGGAGGCCGTGTAATGAAAGACCACTAATGTATGTACCCTAATCGTAGCAAACCGTCTACGATCGCAATGCTACGCCGTAGCACGCCGTAGCATCCTCGTAATATTCCGAGATTAATTTTTGGATGAAAATATAATTTAGCTTAAATGAATTTGTTTGCTTTATAATATTTTTTATGTTCGATTTATGAAATAAATAGCGTAGGGTAAGACTTTTCGGCCGCCATGGCAACTGAGTTTCGCAACCAGTTGTGAAAAAGGAATTTTTATTCGTTTTTGGCAACTAGTTGCAAAAGAAGAATTTTTTTATTAATACGCAACCAGTTGCCAACAAAGAATTTCTCATTTACACAGTTCTAGGGGATAAGACTACTACCTACTACTACTTACTACCTTTTTAAGGTAGTCATTATCACAGTAATTATAGCCATCAATCAAATAGTATTAGAGTAAAACATTAAGGGTTTCAAGATCCACTGTAGCAGACTGTCTACGGTCACAATGCTACGCCGTAGTACCATAGTAACACCTCGCACAGGGTGAAAAAAAATCTGTAATATTGTAATATTAATATTACAAATTAAAGTTTTGTAAGATTTAGAACACAGACTCTTTATTTTGTGGTAGTTGTTGTATGGTCTGTGCATTATAAGTACTCTTAATGTATTCTGTGAAAGAAAATCGCCGCCTTTTTTATCTTTATAACCTGTGTCTTTATAATCTTAAAATCTAGTAATTTATACAAAATAAAAAACACAGAAATATTATTAAATACTATCTTTTTCAATAGTCGAATTGGCTTTGATAACTTTTTGAACATGACTGGAAATCTCAAAACCATTTCGAGGAATAAGCTTTCGGTACAGTGTCTACTAATTAAATTTAAAAATAAGTCTATATTTTTAAAGATATTTATAATATTCAATAAAAAGCTTTAACCTTCAAATGACCTTCATATGACGTCATCACATACAGATCTCCCAGCCATAATAAAAAAAAAGAAAAAAGTGCAAAGACAATTTTGACAATGAACTTGGCATTAGGGATGGTGGAAGGTGGAAGTGAAAAAATATCGATATAGGTAATATTTCTCAGAAAAAAATGGGATGAAATGGGACGATGACTAAGTAATGGATTCTAATTTTAAGGTATTGTAAAACATAAAAAATAGCAAAATAAACCCCTACGCGAAATTTTGGCTCGATTTGACGAATTTTACGATGATTTTTAAGACTCAAAGTTGGAAAATATCAAAATGCTCCAGTGACAAAATAGTGTCGACTATTAGAATCCATACGTAATTACCAAAAAAATGTTTTGGAAAAATTATTGTAAAAACATCTATCGATATATCAGAGTATTTAATATCGCCCGAAAAATATCGATGAACTTATCTCGTAATTTTTTCCACATCCCTACTATTAAATGTTTGTAAATAGAAATAAAGTATGCGCATATTTTCACAATGTTTATTATGTTATCCTGCAAATTTATCAGTCCACAAGCAATCGTTACAATTTCATCCATGTAGCCTACATCCAAAATAGACACAATACATACAATACATTTCGCAATTTGGGTAGATTGGGCGTGTCAGTTTTTACAAAGTTTTTCAGCAGAGTTTCCACTGGTAAGCATTTTTATTATAATTTTACCACCTCAAAAATTATTGCGGCAAATTAAGAAGGTAGGCTAGAACCGTCACAACTGGATTAAATGAATAAAATAGAAGAAATATTAACTATAACTTATTTGTTTACAAACAACCATAAAGTCCGTGACAGTTAATGACACTTGGCCTTTCTTTTTCTATAAGTAGATGGCAAAGGTTTTCTTCTTAAACTTTCATGCCACTAATGACGTCATTCCGGTTGACCATATCCGCTCGACAAATATATTTATAAAAAAATAAATACGGGACCAAATGTTAAAATATTCAAATTAGTTTCTTAAATTGGCCTAATCTGTAGTAAAAAAATATAAAAAAAAATACCTTTTATTTTTTAACCAAAGCCAATTCTCAAGGAAAGCAAGAATGTTTGTAAATGTATTATCGTAGCGGGCCGTCTACGGTGCTACGCCGTAGCATCCACGTAGTACCTATTCTAAAACATTTTTTAAAGATTTTGTTTAATTAGGTAATAATTTAATTTGATTAAATTAGGATATTGCTGTTGTGTTTTCATTTATTTTATTTGTAAAAAGTGCTCAATTTTAAGTATTACGAGGGTGGTTTGATAAGTCCGTGACTTTGTAAAGAAGAAAAATTTTTTTAAAGAATATTTTGTTTTATTTTTCTACATAATCTCCTTTCAGCTCTACACACTTCGACCAACGATGTTCCAACTTCTTCAACCCATCCAAAAAATAGTTTTTATCAAACCCTGAAAAATAGGCTCCTGTTTTAGCTATCACTTCTTCATTGGATGAAAATCTTTGTCCACCAAGCCATTTCTTCATGTTTGGGAAGAGGAAAAAGTCACACGGGGCCACAATTGGTGAATACGGGGGGTGTGGCAATAGGTCGTATCGCAATTCCACAAGTTTTGATGTTGCGGTTGTCGACGAGTGGGCCGGAGCATTATCGTGATGAAATAAAAGTTTTTTTCTTTGCTAGATGCGGTCTTTTCTTCAGCAGCTCTATATTGAATCTATCCAACAAAGCAACATGGTAAGCTCCGGTAATTGTCTTGCCTTTCTCCAAAAAATCGATGTAAATAACACCTTTGCTGTCCCAAAAGACAGTGGCCATCTCTTTACCAGCCGAACAAACAGTTTTTGCCTTCTCCGTGGCACGTTCACCGGTAGAAGTCCACTGTTTTGACTGTTGCTTTGTCTTTGGCGTATAATGGTGGACCCACGATTCGTCAACTGTTACGTACCGACGAAAAAATTCACTTGGAATGCGGTTATACAAACCTAGCATTGTTTAGAAGTTGTTACACGAGTTCGTTTTTGGCCGACTGTCAGCAAACGCGGCACCCATCTTGCAAAAAGGTTTTTCATGCCGAGAATATCGAGCAAAATATGAAAAATTCGTTCAGTAGAGATGTGAATAGCATCAATTATCTCGCGTATCTTCACTCGAAGGTCTGCCATAACAATGTCGTGGATTTTGTTACAATATCTTCAGAGGTGACCTCAATCGGCCTTCCTGGGCCGTCGGCGACAATTGTGGTGGTACGACCACAACGAAATTCAGTAAACCACTTATGAACCATTCCATGAGATGGAGCAGAGTCCCCATAATATTTTTTCAGCTTATCTTTCGTCTGCTTAATGGTTTTACCATGTAAAAAGTAGTATTTGATCAATACGCAAAATTTGTTTTTCTCCATTATAAAAGAAAATCCCGACCTCACTTGCATAAATGCTTCCAATTTTTTTACTTTCACGCCAATTTAAAAAATGTAACAGCATAAGCTCAGCAAGGAGTTCTAAATTAAGACAGGAAAATTGAATTAAGAAAAAATATTGTATTTAACCTTAAAGTCACGGACATATCAAACTACCCTCGTATATCAGCCGAAGAAACACGCCACGAAAAAAATATCTCAATTCTTATTATTGCTGGATCTTAATTAATCTTTTCATTTCAGTTATGTATGACCTTAATTTTATTTAGAAAAGGTCAGTACTCGGTAACTTTTATGGCTGCCTAACTTAACTTTGAAAAAATATCACATAAAAATAGCGCGGTTTTATCGAAAGTACTTTGGTAATTATTTGGTATTTGGTTTGATTTTTTTTTTTCCCGACCTTCAATTTAATAAAACCGCGCTGGTATCCGTTAAAATTGTATTAATATGACTTTCTATTTGTATTTAAAAGAATAAGTACTTATTATGTAATGTATGCATGCACCAGAAATTATATTATTATTTTATCAATGACTGTATACCATTATGGATCTTGTTATCTGAAATAAATGAATTATTATAATTATAAAAAGTGTTTTATTTCATGTCTAGTGAGCGCGTAAGCCTGAGAGGTGAATATCACATACTTAAATAAAAAAGAGTAAGTAAGTACTTTTTTCCTGTTTCACATGTATAATACAACGCCTCTCACAACAAATATAATGTAAACCAATCTTATAAATTATTTATCGGTCGCACTTTAACATAAACAAAACGTTTCATAGCTTCATTCCACCCAATCAGCGAAACGGAACGCATTTTGACGTCTCTGAAACATCGATAAAATATTGTAGGTGGCGGCACTGGGAAACGTTGCGAGTTTCTCAGTGGCCGTCCGACCCCGGGCAAAACCGATCGCTGATATCTTGGCGATCGCCCAAACGCGTTATAAAAAAAACGCGCCCAAAATATCTCGGCGTGCCCATTTACCATGAATAAAAAACGCAAAAACATCGCGAAAACAACGACGTAAATGATTAAAAAAGTGTTTGTTTGCCTTTTATTGCGGACTAGCGCTACAAGGATTTAGGTAGACAGGTGCACGGAAAAAAGGATAGGCTGAAATGATAAAACTCCTTGGTTAATTAAATTATGCTTGAAAATCGAGTGTGTGTGTGTGATTAAAAAAGTGGTTTTTATAATTCGAAGCGTTGACAGTTCCTGATTTTGGGGGGAAAAATAATGTTAATTATTTTGTTTTTCCTGACACTGTGACTAATGTAAGTACATAATTAACTTTTTATTGATGTTATTTAAAAGCTATGCTTTCATTGCATGTTGCTAACTTATACCATTTGTTTTTTCGTGATTATTTTAATCGAAACAGTCATTTTTATATCGTCATATTGCACGAATATATACAGATTATTATCGCATTAATAATGCCCAATTACATTGTTTTAACATGTTTGCATGTGATTTTTTTCTGTGGTAATTCTAATTTATTATTTCCTTGTTTGTACCTTTTTGTTTGATTAATAAAATTTTGGTTTTTTCGTTGTTTTCTTTAGTAAGAGTATTATATTATCTATTATTATTATAAGCAACAATAAGTACCATTAATGTAATATGAATGTCTTTCTTAGTATTGGTTGACTGGTAGAGAATGCTTTTAGTATTAAGTCCGCCCTTGTACCATACTTTGTGTATTGTTGTACAATAAAGATAAAACAAATAAAAAATAAAATGAATAAGTAAAAACTAAAAACCTTACTACCTGTACTTATGTTTTTAAGATTAAAATTTCCGTTACTCTGTAGGGAAGTGATAAAAAACAAATTTGAATTTTTAGAAAAAAGATTTAAATAAAATAGGCAAAATGCATAGATACTACTTTTGTAGGCGGTTTGTATAATTATATAATTTAACCTTTAAACACTGTGACCAAATATTTTTGTCCCACTTTTCTATAGCAGCTGAAGTTTTGCTACAGTTTTGACTTAGGTACCTACTTAAACCAGAAGATTTTTCTTTACCCTGTGCCCCATTAAAGTTTCGTAAAAACTTCAATTTGTGAGATAAACGTCAGAAATAACTGAGATGGTAGTACCTAGCTACCTACCATCACTCAAAAACAAAGACTGAGTGTGATCTTTTAGTGGCATCCTATGAAATATCGCAAATCTGACAGAATTGGTAACCTGTTTGAGCACAGCTGTCACATACAGATGCCGGCATATATATTGACAAGAGAAAGAAAGGGACAAAAGATGCGCAGTAGCTATAAACACTAAGCTTATGGCTACTGCGCATCTTTTGTCTCTTTCATTCTCTTGCCAATATATATGCCGGGCAGTATACCCAAGAATCTTGTTCCTTTTTAGGGTAAAAACGGGACCCTATTACTAAGACTCCGCTGTCCGTCTGTCTATCTGTCTCTCTGTCTCTCTGTCTGTCTGTCTGTCACCAGGCTGTATCTCATGAACCGTGATAGCTAGAAAGTTGAAATTTTCACAGATTTCTGTTGCCGATATAACAATAAATACTAAAAAAAACAGAATAAAATAAATATTTAAGGGGGGCTCCCATACAACAAACGTTATTTTTTCCGTTTTTTGGTACGGAACCCTTCGTGCGCGAGTCCGACTCGCATTTGGCCGGTTTTTATTTTTATTAAATGAAGTCTTTCTTGCTTTAATTAGTATTATATTATCTGTGCTTTAAATTTTGAGTTTGTTTTGTTACACATAGGTAATTAGGTAATCTCGAATCGAGTCTGTTTTGAAATAAATTGCTTTCTTCTTCTTCTTACGTAAACGTTTAGTTACTATTTGGCACAAATACTCCGTAGTACTTATATGTCTTTTGTGCCAATTGTTACAAGCCACATACATAGAGAATTCAGTGATTGCTACAAACAGACGTCTGCGTAGCAAACCACTACGACACATTTTTTGCAACAGCCATGCGCAACAGAAACTGTCGCTCCATGGCTGTAAGAATTTATAACAATTTACCAATTGACATTCAAAATTTAGCACTAAATAAATTCAAATACAAACTTAAGACATGGCTAATACAAAAATGTTACTATACTATAAAAGAATATTTAGATAAAAAAACATTGACATCTGAAACTTTGACATGTAGAATTTAATAATAGTACATTATGCTACAAGTTAGCTTAGGTTACTTATTACACACAAGGCTGTGGGTTGCAGCCCGAGCCGCAGGCGAGGGCGTAACTCAGCCGAGTGTGCAATAAGTAAGAGCTCACGAGTTTCATACGACGTTTTTCAACACATTTGCGAGGAAAAAACAAAGTAATTTACCACACAGCAACAAATACGACAAAAACAAAATGATAATCATGATGAGAAAAGGCGCGCAGGTTTTTTTTTGTTTTTTTCACACGCCCAATGCAAGAATATTTTACGAACAAAGGGGTTAGTGAGCATACAGCCTACTTCAAAATTATAAATTTAAGTGATAAAATGCTAATATTTTAATATTTTTTAACAAAATATTGTAAATAAGAAATAATTTGATAATAATAAATATTTGTTTGACTTAATTAAGGACCTACACATTTATTTATTCCAAAAACGCAAATGAATTTTCAGCGGCATAAAACCTCTTTGTTGTTACTAAAAAAATAACTGTATTACCCGGTTAAATTAAAAATGCTCTGTTTACTCGCATAGAACTTGCAGTAAGGTACCTATTAAACTTTGTAGGGATAATTCTATAACCAACTAGTGTTTTATATATTATTGCACGCGTTTGTTATAGTTCGGTTTATGGCCCTAAAAGCGATGTATTAGGGCTCACTTTACGAGCAAGTGTGTTGAAAAATATAATTATGTGCCTATTTAGTTTTGACGAAAGTATATAAATATTGTAATGACAATTTTATTATGTATAAATTAGTTAGTAAGTACCTAGAAACATTTGACATGCAGGAACAGGTCACATAAAATGCAGCACTTATTATGACAAAAAAATACTTATACAAAATTATAAAACTATTAAACATGTAAGTAGTAAATAAACATAAATTAATGACCGAAAGTTTAAGTTGATATAATAAATATGAGTTTCTGGATTAGTTGCATGCCCAAAAGTGGGTGAATGTGTCTTGTGCAATATCTTTATTTAATTAAGAACTCCATCTGTAGCTACCACATTCTGGCATAATAAAAATGTTTATGTTTATGTTTTTGAAGTGAAAACTTCTTTAGCGGCGTTGTACGCTTTTTTGTAATGGGGAAAAAATGTTAAACTCGCGTCAGTCAGTCAGGATCACATGACCCTGATCGAAAATTCGTAAGACGGATGTGACGGATGGAGAGTAGACAGCCGGCGGCGGAAGTATCCCCCTCTCTTTCTACGGGGCGCGGTGAAAATGGCGGCGCGTCATTTCAAGACGTAAACACTTGTGTCACCATAGCAACGCGCTAATTTTTTAATTCAATGTCAAAACTCTAGATGCTCTGTACTGTACAATACTTTCTGTATTCGTAAATTCAAATGCAGAGTAAATTCGTGAGACGGCAATTCGTGCAAAATTATTTCCTAACCATTCCAAAATATCAAAAATGCACAACGTTAATATTCAAGTTTTCACTTCTGCCGGCACTCCCGGAGTGCAATCCGATTTTTTTTATCCACAACGGGTCGTCATGCGTAACTATTATAAATGAGTTTACACTTCATACTCGATAGACGTAGTTAACATTTGTATACAACTGAGTTTAGTGTAGTCACCGCCAGAGGCGCTGTACCAAAATGCACACAAATTTGCTTATTACCTACAGTCGTTATCGATTATAGTAAATGGAACTGTGCAAACTCATACAGGCACTATGTTTAATGACGATAAGGCCGAAGGTGTAAGCGCAGTACACCCGGAATCCTCATCCACTTAGGAACTTGGCTATCCATCTAACTGTCAGAACACAACAATGTAAAATTGTTAATTTAACTATGTACTGATGACTTACGGCAGTGAAACGTGGTCGCTATGGGTCTCATAAGGAGGCTCAAGGTCACCCAGCGTGCAATGGAGAGAGCCATGCTCGGCGTTTCCCTGCGTGATCGAATCAGAAATGAGGAGATCCGCAGGCGAACTAAAGTAACCGACATCGCTCGAAAGATTGCTCAGCTAAAGTGGCAGTGGGCTGGACACATAGCGAGAAGAACCGATGGCCGTTGGGGCGGAAAGGTTCTTGAATGGCGACCGCGCACCGGACGACGCTCCGTGGGTAGGCCCCCGACAAGGTGGACCGACGTGAGGGTGAAGGTTGCCGGAAGCCACTGGATGTGGGAAGCGCAGGACCGATCGTCGTGGAAATCCTTGGGGGAGGCTTATACCCAGCAGTGGGTGTCGTGCGGCTGATATGATGATGACGATGATGAACTATGTACACACGAGGCACATCAAACTATACATGTTGACCTTGCCATCGCCTATAAGCCCTAAGAAATTAAAGCTGTTTTCGCAGTTTAACTGTATAACATGACGTTCTGTCGTGTGTACAATTGAAGTGTCTAACTTCAGAGAGCTTGCGTTACAAACTTTTTGCTATAGGTACATTATCGTGTGAAGTTGCCGCGAATTACTGTCTATTGTCAATTTAACGTGCCCGTAAACTACAGACCAAACTGTCGGCCGATAGTTTGCCGATAGTTGGTTTTGTATGAAGAAGCGGCCGATACCAAATCGTCGTAGTGCGCACTTGCATACTTCTTCATACTGATTCCAACTATCGGCCAACAGTTTGGTCTGTTGTCTGCGGACACGCTTAATCGCATCGCATTGTATCTCTGATAAATTTATACCTAGTGAAACGGCCATGTCAATTGTCAATGTTATAAAATTGCTATTTGTCCCAATACTATCCCAATACTGTCCCAATGGTTATCACGAAACTGTAACAAGCTTTGAAACTACATCGTTACATCCAGGAAATTCTGTGATTGCTACGAATAGGCAGCCTGCGTACCAAACAGCTACGGTTACAGACAGTTCGGGTTATAGACTAACTTTGATGGACATAATTTAGATTGACTAAAATAATATACAGGGTTATTTGTAAGACACTAACAACCTCGCAGGAGTAGATTACTAACATCATTTGTTTTACGACTTTTCCGTAAACAGACAAAAAAACCGGCCAAGTGCGAGTCGGACTCGCGCACGAAGGGTTCCGTACCAAAAACGCCAAAAAAAATTACGTTTGTTGTATGGGAGCCCCCCTTAAATACTAATTTTATTCTGTTTTTAGTATTTGTTGTTATAGCGGCAATAAAAATACATCATCTGTGAAAATTTCAACTGTCTACCTGTTGTCGTTTTTAATATCGAGCAAAAAACGGCAAAAAAATCACGTTTGTTGTATGGGAGCCCCCCTTAAATATTTATTTTATTTTGTTTTTAATATTTGTTGTTATAGCGGCAACAGAAATACATCATCTGTGAAAATTTCAACTTTCTAGCTATCACGGTTCATGAGATACAGCCTGGTGACAGACAGACAGACAGACAGACCGACAGACAGACAGACAGACAGACGGACAGCGGAGTCTTAGTAATAGGATCCCGTTTTTACCCTTTGGGTACGGAACCCTAAAAACGACTTTTCATACAAAACTCAATCAGTAGAGTTTGTATTAAAAGTCTGTTTACATGGGTAATTTCAAAGGTAATTGTATTACCCACCTAAATCCCCAACCACCCCACCAATACCCATCTAAATAAAATTGAGTAAAGTTATATCTACAATTAAAATTTTGACAGCACCAACAGGGCTACCAGTATAAAATATTATAAATAATTTGATAATTTCTCATGTAAACAGACTTTTTAGACAGACTCTATTGTTTGGAGATTCAAATGGAAAATGTTTTTTAGGGTTCCGTACCCAAAGGGTAAAAAACGGGACCCTATTAACTAAGACTCCGCTGTCTGTCTGTCACCAGGCTGTATCTCATGAACCGTGACAGCTAGACAGTTGAAATGTTTAGAGATGATGTATTTCTGTTGCCGCTATAACAACAAATACTAAAAACAGAATAAAATTAATATTTAAGGGGGGCTCCCATACAACAAACGTATTTTTGTTTTTTGCCGTTTTTTGGTACGGAACCCTTCGTGCGCGAGTCCGACTCGCACTTGGCCGGTTTTTATTATGCCAGTAATCTACTCCTGCGAGGTTGTGGGTGTTTTGCATACACTGTATGGTTTGGTTTAAAAAGTCAGCGGTTCCCGGGTGGTGTTCCGCGGAACAGGTAAGAGGTTTTCAAGAAGGGCTTCCGCGAAAATTCAAAAGTTAAGTAAATATCGTTTTGATCTAAGCATACAAATATTTTATCTTAAAAGTCCTTGTTTTAAAGTCAAAATATATTTACAAGATGCGAACACCAAGTCAAAAAGCCTCACACCCAATTGCACTAAACTTAGGAATCGCCTAAGTCTTTTCTTAACTACAAATCGACCAAGTTAAGTAGGCGAATGACAGCTACATGACCGCTAAGTTTGACACCGTTTTAATTTGGTCGTGTTGTAGTTAGGAACAGACTTAGGCGATCCTTAAGTTTAGTGCAATCGGCACTCAGTATGGTCATGTATGGTGTGATTTCACGAAACAAAACAACAGTAATGGCGGGTCCACAGCGCGTGTTTTGCTCTACACAATCAACAAAAACATCTCAACATTCAAAAAAAAAAAAAACACGTATGAGGATTTTGTTTCGCAAAACAATGTTTTGTTGATTTGATTGTAGGGCAAAACACGTGCTATGGACCCAGCCTTAGTTTACTTATTAATTGAGCTAGGCTTCCACCCAAAAACTTATTTATTTGATTTAAAATATTTTACGTTTAATGTGATTTAAGCACATACGAAACATCGTGTTTTTCACCTACATAAAAACCGGCCAAGTGCGAATTGGACTCGCGCACGAAAGGTACCGTACCAAAAACCGGCTAAAAAATCCGTTTGTTGTATGGGAGCCCTCCTCAAATATTAATTTTATTCTGTTTTTAGTATTTGTTGTTATAGCGGCAACAGAAATACATCATCTGTAAAAATTTCAACTTTCTAGCTATCACGGTTCATGAGATACAGCCTGGTGACAGACAGACAGACAGACAGCGGAGTCTTAGTAATAGGGTCCCGTTTTTACCCTTTGGGTACGGAACCCTAAAAAGCTAAAAATTATAGGTATTTTTTTAGAAAAACTAAAAAAACACAAATCTTATTTTTTATGACGTATTAAAGTTTGAATTTTTCACATATTTTTTTTACTTTATAGGTGGTATTATTAGCTTTCGAATAGTTTTTTTTTGTAACTGTAAAAAAAAGTATTGTCACTAAATAGGTTTTCTTTTTGTTTTGTAGTTGTAGGTAAAGTAGTGCATAATACATTATGCACTATACATATATGCACTATATTATTGAGAATTTTTATATTTTTTTATATTTAAGTAGATAAAGAAAGGCTTCTTATATACCATTTTGCATGAGGTGTTTACCTGTAATTGGCTGTGCATTTAGCATAAAACCACAGTAATTTACCTAGAATAAGTGTCGATGTAATAGCTGTTGGTGAACCAAATAAATAAAATAAAAAAAAATAAAAAACTGTAGGACTCCTAGATCCGTAGAAATTAATATTTTTCGGCAGGGCCATCTAAAATTAAAAGTCAAAATTAAAATGGCGGCCAATCCATGTCGAGGCGAAAATCTCTTTTATCTTTATGAATCTCCTTGTTTTCGCCATTCTGAATAGTACCTATCAATGTAACTGGGACACGACACAATCGCCATGTTTATGCGAAACTTTCACACTTTGTCACGGATTACGATGCTTGGCAATGGCAAATAATATTTTATACAACCAACCAAACAACCTATAATTAATTATAGGTATTATTACCCATGCTTTAAATCCTCTTTTATCTACACCTTGGATGAATATCTACACCCATGCTTTCAATCCTCTGTAAGGGGTTCTGAAACAGTTAGCTTATTGCCATCATTACAATATCCCGAGCGAGAGCTGATCCTGCAGCGCCGCGCGCCCACGCGCGAGCGTTGCATTATGAAATTCAGTACAACATTATAACACTCTTGCGGAAGTTATAATGACGAGGAGGGAGAGGAAAGTCAAAGTCAAAGACAAAGTTAAAGTCAAAACCTTTATAGAGGATACATATCATGGGTTTAGATAAATATCATGGGTGTTTTTAATCCATATCTATTAAAATATTGTTTGTTTCCCAAATAAAAATAAGAAAAAATAAAAAAAATGGGTGTAGATAAAGTCTTGTATGCAACTGTACATAATTAGGTATTAAAACACTCATGTGATAATAACCCATATTCGTGTTTTAATACCCCTCGTTATAGTACAGTTGCATAAAAAACTATAAAAGGTTCCGAAACCGTTAGCTTATAGGCAACATTAAAACAATAGTAGTGTCATAGTAACTACAATATCCGAGCGGAAGCATGTCGCTCTCCCCGCGCCTACGCCCGAAGGAGTTGCATTATGAAGTTCAATACAACATTAAAACACTCTTTTGGATGATTTTATGACGGAGGCGCGCGCAGCGGGCTCGATCAGCCACTCGCTCGGATGTTGCGGCTACCATGACGCTGGTAGTTTCAATGTTGCCAATAAGCCACCGTTTAAAAACCCTTTATAGTGGACTTTCATATCATGGGTATAGATAAAGTCTTATAGACAACTTTACGTAACTAGGTATTAAAAAACTCATGTGATACTATTATCACACTCGGCGAAATACTCCTCATTATACTACAGTTGCATAAAAAACTAATATATTTTTTTCTTCAACGTTATTTTTTGTAAAGAAATCTGAAAAATAGTCGAAAAAAAAACACTGTTTCAATTACGAACAACTTTTTGTATGGAAATCGGCGTCTGTCAGATAAAAAAGTTCTGAATGGATGTTTTTACTCCCAAACGGAAGAACGCTTGACCTCAATTTTAAAGCTGAAGATTAAACACTTCACTCGAAATCTTCCACCATTATTTAAGTCTTACCTCTTATGCTGAGAACACAAACTTAAAGCCAGTAAAATCTGTACCCGTAGCACAAACAGCTATCGAAAAAAATAAAAACACTCGATTGAGTAATTTTAGTCTGAGAAATTTGTACAGCGCCATCTACCGCCAAAAAGCGAATTGAAATTTTCAATAGGTAATTAGGGTTCCGTACCAAAATGGTAAAAAAGGAACCCTTATGGTGTGACTCAGTCTGTCTGTCTGTCACAGCTGGATATCTCGAGAACTACTAATGGTATCAACTTGAAATTTGGAATAGTTTAAGATGGCATTCGCCCAACTATTTTGCAAATAAGAAAGAAATAAAAATAAAAATATATTTTTAAACAGGGACTGAAAAGGGGTCTTAAAAATTTTAAGTGAGGTGACTAGGGCATGTGGGGTATCATATAAAAGAGCGCTGTTTGCTTTCTTTTTTCTTAGGCCGCATAGTTTTCGACTTATGATGAAAAATGTAAAAAAAATACCGTTCCCCCCCCCCCCCCCCCCCCCCTTATCTCCGAAGTTTGCAAAGAGAAAAATCTGAAATAATTATATGTGATAGTAGTTTATGTAAAGATTACAGGAAAAATAAAGCGATGTCTCAATATAACACATTTTTTTTAAAATTCAAAAAACAAACAAAAATTCTTTAGTTTCACTACCAGTCAACAGATGGCGACCTAAGAAAAAAAATAGTTCCACTATCGCTCAAGAGATGGCGCAACCTAATACTACAATAATAATTGGTGACTGGTTCTAATATTATTACCTACTATTTGCCGTACGAATAAACGAAGAATAAGTTCCTACTTAGTAATATAAACAGTTTGCAATGTGTTTTTCAGTCACCATAAGCAGCTGTGGTTAACATTAAAATTTGTAAATTAACTGTCCGCCTGTTTGCCCTTCCACCTGTCTGCCGTTTATCCTACTTTTTTAAAGTCTGTACTAAAGTAACATATCCAAATATATTTATGATTGTACGGACCCCTCGGTGCGCGAGTCCGACTCGCTCTTGACCGCTTTTTTTTTATTCTATCGAGTTCTTTTATGCGCGTTTTTTCTCGATCTTAGGCGACGGCTAGATGCGTGGTAAATATCGTGATCCATCGCCATAGAGTCATTTTTAAAGAATGTTCAATATTTTACTTTCCATGGTCAAAATTTACTCTATGGCGATGGATCACGGTAAATACCACGCAAGAATCTTATATTCAATACCACGCGTGTAGCCGGCGCCATAGATGTTCGTGGTAGGGCACAGACCAAGAACCTTATATTCATATTCTATGACACTGGACATTCTACTACTGAAGGATGGTTGGGGATGAGGTCATTCACCTTTGCAGATATCTTTTATCCCTCTCAGACTGTGACTGAAATTGCCATGCTAAGTACAAAATATCCCAATCCATAGTCAATTTACCCAGGTCATGTACAAAAATTAATTAGATTTTCTAAATAAATGTAAATATCAGCACACTTTAAATTAGTTACATGATGTTAAAATTTATTAGTACATGCCAAAGTAATTATTTAGAGGACAGATGAGTCCATTTTGTTATTACAATATTTTACGTTTAACAGTAATTTCTCCATATTTCATAAGTTACCAAATAAAAATAAGGTGGCATCACTGATGGAATTGTCTTTGATTTGACATGTCACTAATGTCAATGATTTTCCACCGCATCTCACGTTTATGTACAAAAATATAAAATTATTTAAATAAAATTCGCGTTACAAAGCATGTGTTGCATTGTGCAAAATTGCAAAAGTGTTTCAAAACCAAATTCTAACATTATATTTCACAAGTAAGTGTTTTTTAAAGTATTTTCAGCATTCAATTTTTCCTTCTCAGAAATCTGAATTTTAGCAGATTTTAAAGATTGTTTCCGATCTAATTCGGAAATATTATAGAAGTTAATTATAATTCCACCTTAATTACGTATTTTTTATTTCGATATAATAAATATAATATGTGCAAATCTGTATTCATTTTCGACACATAAGAAGCTTTAGAAATATTATCTGCATATCGCAGGGTGACCATAATCACAGCAGAACTTTTGAATAAGAAAGAAAGATTTGGATGAAAAATTTACGTTTACATTTAACATTACATTTTATGTTTTTATGCCACATTTAACTTTGAGAGCGGAATTATTTTGTATTCTTAACAGAGAGAAAAAATGTAATGTAAACTAAAATATTATCTTACGTAGTTGAGTTAAACAATTTAGATCAGTTTCAGCTAAGAATCGGACCTACCTAACTTACTACCTTACTACTATACTAGTTATTATGGTCTTTGACACCCATTGTTTATTCGTAGTAACAAAATAAAAATTAATCTTATTTTATTTTTCAGATTCCGAAACGATGAGGAAAAGAAACATTTATAGTATATCCCAATTACCGTTAGAGGGAAATTATTTTCAACGGCCAAAATAATGCAGTTTTGATATTTTATATTGCAACTTTTTTTAATACAATGACTAATAATGAGACTTAATTTTTTTTTCACACAACCGAAAATTCTAAAACTTTTTTCTATTACTAAGGGCGCTTATTCCTGCCTATAAAAATATTCAGCCAATTTGTTTTTTTGGACATTCCTCATTGTACAAAATAAAAATACACGTGACTTTAGGGTGGAAGGGCAGGTGTGTATAAAAAAAAACTGCCCGGCATATATATTGGCAAGAGAAAGAAAGGGACAAAAGATGCGCAGTAGCCATAAACACTAAGTTTATGGCTACTGCGCATCTTTTGTCTCTTTCATTTTCTTGCCAATATATATGCCGGCATCTGTACCTAAGTCTTAAACCTCACCACGTATCTCCAAGTTTTGACTTTTAACCAGCCGGACCGTACAGGACCAAGGGGTCAAGTTTGCTATTATCGTGACTAACGCCGTAATCGTGTTTCAATGGTGTTTGGATGGTAATGCTTTTTGACACAATTCTTGTTTTTATAAACCCAAAATTGAAACACATTGTTTTTCCTAAAAATCCAAACCCGTTAGACACTGTGTCTCAGTTTTGGGTTTAAGAATCAAGAACTGTGTTAAAAAGCATTACCGTTCAAACACCATTGAAACACGATTATATGATGTTAACAATAGCAGACTTGACCCCCAGTGTGACCACCATTCCAAAACAGTATCGTCCATCCGGAGAGGAGCCAACCGAAAATAATCATTAAGTAAATATTTTGTGTTGCGCTCCGCCGCTGGCCAAAAGGGGGGTTTGAATGAATATATAGAAAGGTTATAATATGGTTGGTCAAGAGTAGTAATAATCCTATAAATGCAGTAATATTCTAAATGCGAATGTTTGTACGTTTAGAGATACCCAAACATACAAACTTTGGCACTAACTAACATCTAAACTATTCTAAACATTCAAATGTTTAGAACCTAAACACTTTTGAATGTTTGGATTGGTCGTCCAAAAAACTTACGCAGTAGGCATAAGTTGATAGTCTGTAGTAAGTACCTATTTGTAGTAACTGTCCTACGAATGGACAACATTGTTGTCACCCTAATGAAAGAGATGGAAAATATCGTTGACGTCATTCAAGGTTATTTTTTCGTTCTTCAAGCTCCAAAAGGTGACGCAATGTCCAGAGTCATATATAAGGTTCTTGGCACAGACCATACAACAATACCAAATTAATGTCAGTGTGCTAGAGATTGCTTAGAAATAGGCTTGAGCCCATAGAAATAGAATGTCAAAGAACAACAATGTCAATAAACAGGTGATCCGAAAAATAATGCATACATTTTATATGAGATACGTAAAATATGACTTAGATTCATAAAATATGACTACATACGGCAAAGGAAATTAATAAACTATGTTCCATACTGTTTTCTTCGTCGATAAACGAATAAATGTAGAGAAATTTGGTTTTAGAGAAATGTGTGGCAATATCTTATTTACCTGAGAAAAGTGTGATTACTTGGATTATTTCTTTTTGTTACATCACAATTACTTAGAGCACAAGACAACATGGCTCCACGATACCTTTATTTTAAATTATAATTAAGATTAACAAATATTTTAAACAAACTGTGATTGCTCATTTGCTAGGCGGGACGCTAGGGGCTCTTACTCTAAAAAATATTGGCACATGTCACTTGATCCTTTGTCTCTTTTTTACATAGACCGTGTCCGTATGATGTTAACTTCTCTTTTCCACGCTTTGTTGGTCTTCTTGAGCGCAGCGAAAATTTTTCTATGTCTATGCTTGAGCCACTGACGTCCATAATAAGCTGGACAAGCGAACGTCAGCAGTCGTTTGTTCCGATTTGAAAATCGCCATATTGGCGCTGAGAGCAGTAGATTCTATACTATGGCAATAGTGCGTTTACTTGGAACTAATTAGTTCCGTGGGGTTAAAACCGGGGCTCCTGCCTTAATTTTGTATTGCGAAAAGTAGCCGAGACATATTTTTCAATTAGGTACGCATTCAATTTTAAGATATCTTGAGAAAACATGAAATGTGCGTGGGGGAGATGCAGTCAGCGGAAAATCGCTACGGGCTCTTAATTGCTCACCAAATCTTTTTGGGCGGTTTAGGATTTGATGTGCATTTACTTATTTTGGTTTTGGTACTTGACGTGACTGAGCTATGTGAATGGTTCTTAAAACGTGTGACTGTACCCCTTTTGAGTCCAAGAAACATTAGCTCCACAAAAGCTACATTGTTAGCTCGTGTCGTATCTACTCCATTCTATCATTTATGTAAAAGAGGCAGCCCTGATTCTTTTATGAGGGGCAACGCCGCCGTTTGCATTTATATACCAGAGCTACAGCCCTAAGAAAACAGGGAAATATACAATTTGGGATTTGGGAGCAAAATGTTATGTACGTTTTGCTATTCACTGCATCTGTGCTGAAATGGTGTTTGAAATAAAAAAAATGTTTTAATTGTTTTCGATTTTTGCATTCAAAATGGTTGATTGTTCAATTTTGTAATAATCGGTGGTGTAACAAACAAACTGATCTAAGCGTTTATAATATTTAATGATAAATTTATACTTCTTCTCATCTTTTTCAAGGTTGACTGGAAGTAGCTACTTAGCAATAAGGCCTCCTTTTGTGTGCTTTATGTCTGTTTCCTAACTTTGTAATCTTTCATATTTTTGTGTGGTGTGCAATGAAGTGTTCGTTATCAAAATTATAACTTCGAAAATACAAACTGCTAAAAGTGGTCTATGAATCAATACTGTCAGGGTGGGTACCCACTTAGGTTTGCGAACCTCCGCGCTCCGCGAACCTGCACCGAAAATATCGTTTATCCTCTGCTGAAACAGGGCGCCGAGGTGTGTACGTGAGGGAACTCGTATGCGAAGCTGGTTCGCACAGGCACACACTGTAGCCAAAGTAAAAATATTTGTTTTTGCTATGGATCACTGTTCTAGGTTCGCGGAGCGCGGAGGTTCGCGAACCTAAGTGGGGACACACCATTATGTTCTGTGGAGATATTTCAAACATTTTCAAAAAAATCAAAATTCAAATTCAGTCTAGGCTGTTACAAGCACTTGTGAATGTCATAGAAGCTACGCCATCGGTTCGCAAACCCTAAGCGGGAGACCTTGTAACGAGAAGAACCGGCAAGAAACTCGTCAAGGGCTGCTTTTTTCTCCCTGTAGGTAGGTATTATAATATCATACAGAGTCGTCAACATTGAAAAATGACCTTCACATAAGTGAGGTCATTTTCCATCACAATAATTAACTAAAGCTTACACGCAATGGGTAGGTTGAAATTAATTACCTACTACATACATATCGGATAGGTAATTGTGAGTTTAAAATAACTTTCAACTAGTTGAGAAATCACTTCTGTCTGTTACCCGAAAGTGCACCTAAATTATGCAATAAGTATTTACCAAGAACACTTGATACAAGAAATAAATAAAACCGGTCAAGAGCGAGTCGGACTCGCGCACCGAGGGTTCCGTACCATCATAATTGCCCCATTGAACCACACTGCAGAGTAGAATAATAAAATTAGTATTGCAGTTTTAGGTCAGCGCCATCTGACCATCGCTCATATTGAGACATCGTTTTATTTTTCCTGTAATCTTTATATAAACTGCTATCACATAGAATTATTTCAGATTTTTCTCTTTGCAAACTTCGGAGATAAGGGGGGGGGGGGGGGGGGGGGGGGTCGGGGAGACGGTATTTTTTTTAAAATTTTTCATTATAAATCGAAAACTATGCGGCCTTAAAACAAAAAGAAAAAATGATTAAAAACGTGCAAACGGCGCTCTTTCATATGATACCCCACATGCCTTAGTAGCTCCACTTCAAATTTTTAAGACCCCTTTTCAGTCCCTGTTGAAAAAAATATATTTATTTTTTATATATTTCTTATTTGCAAAATAGTTGGGCAAATGTCATCTCAAACAATTCTAAATTTCAAGTTGATACCATTAGTAGTTCTCGAGATATCCAGCTGTGACAGACAGACAGACAGACTGAGTCACACCATAAGGGTTTCTTTTTTACCATTTTGGTACGGAACCCTAAAAATAAAAAACGCAATTCTTACAATTCAATATTCGATAAAGAATGGGATTAGATGGCGAGGTTCATATTCACTTCTTGCTTGCACACTAAACGCCACACATATGGGCTCTCTCTCCCACACTCGTTGTGGCATGCGTGGTGAGCCGCCATTTTCAATCCTATTCGTTATCTGCGCGAGTTGTACAAGTTTGCTTTTTTAGAGACCTGTACTCGAAAAAGTTGTTTCAAAATTTTCACAAAGCCTTAGCATGCAGTTTGAAATGTTATTGGTCACCCATCCGCTGATTAGCCTTAGTGAAACTAGCTTAACATTCACAATCGCTCTACAACAAAGTTTGTTTCAGCTTAGAATAGGAATATTCGTGGGAAAATGTTTATAAACCTCACAGAAATCGCAGTTACATTGCTGCTTTATTTAGAACCTATGTGACAACTATCTTAATTAAAGCAGTAATGAAACTGCTGTATCAATCGAGAATTGTTAGCAACAAAGTTGGCCCTCTCATAAATTAACGATTGAATATTAAATGTGGCGTCATGTGAAGCCACAGGTGTTGCACAGAAACATATCACTTGATAATTTCCGTTTAATCGTAGTGAGCTTTATAGCTTCCTGTGTTAAGTTGAAAATCGCTTGAGGTGAAGTAGTTGCAGAGTTTTTGGCGCCATTTTGTCGGGTTCGGTTTGGTGATTATTTTAATTATTCGCAAATTGATTCATAGTGGATATTGTGTCTTAAAATTGGTGCAGTTTTGTGGTACAAGTGTCTACGCAACTGAACAATATGTGGGATAATTGAAATAGGCGCGATCTTGGTTGTGTGAAGCTCAGACTTTTATTGTAGTGGTGGCTACCTCGGCTGACCTTACCGAAAAAACTGTCTTGATATAACTTGGTGCCAAATGTTCCAAGCAGCATTGGAATGCGATGCACCCACATTTTAATGTATACTGAAACAATCTACCACTATTCAACACTTGACACTGGCAAATATTACTTCCAAGAGGACAGTAGATTGCCAAAACTAAAATAATAATAAGAAGAAGAAGTAGTTGCATTTGCGAATAAATTAGGTAATCAAAATAAGTGTATTCTTTTAGGAAACACCCTGCATTTTTATTTGATCGAAGAATTATTTAGACAAATCTCCTTTCAGTAATGGTATAAACGGTACGAATCAGTCCCAGTTTTACCATCAATGGTAAAAAATAATGGTACTACTGGTCCGGGAGGGTCCTGAATTTTGATTTGATAAATTCTGTAGGATTTTATAATACACTTGAGAGCAAATAAATATACTCAGCTAGTTTTCTTTTAAGTTCTTTGCGACTTAAAATCTGTTGAGATGATATAGGAACTTAGTTCAATGAAATTGATAATTTCAAAACGATCTTTAAAATGCTACCTAAGTACCTACCTACTTAATTCTTTACATCCATTTTAGTTTTGATTCTGTGCTCTAAAAAGGGCTGAAAGAAACTTCCAATGCGAGTAAATTGACAATAGACTGATCTGCTGCGGTTGCTCATGAGTTTCATACGACGTTTTTCAACACAGGAAAAAACAAAGTAATTTACCACACAGTAACAAATACGACAAAAATAAAATATGATAGTTGTGATGAGAAAAGCCGCGCAGGTTTTTTTTTGTTTTTTCACACGCCCAATGCAAAAATATTTTGCGAACAACAGAGTGAGAGAGCATACAGCCTACTTCAAAATTATAATATTTAATAACAAAATATTGTGAATTATGGATAATTTGATAATTAAAGTCAAGTCAAATCCTTACTATCCTTACTAATATTATAAATGCGAAAGTCCGTTTGTTTGTTTATTTGTTTGTTTGTTTGTTTGTTACTTCTTCACGTCTTAACTACTGAACCGATCATCATGAAATTTTACATACAAGTTGCCAGGGGTACACAGAAGGACATAGGGTACTTTTCATCCCGAAAAAAAGTAATGTTCCCGAGGGATAGCAAAAAAACTTTCCACGCAGACGAAGTCGCGGGCGGAAGCTAGTAATATTATAAATGCGAAAGTCCGTTTGTTTGTTTGTTTGTTTGTTACGCCTTCACGTCTTACCTATTGAACCGATCATCATGAAATTTTGCATACACATTCTTAGGGGTACAGAGAAGGACATGGGATACCTTTTATCCCGAAATAATGTATTGTTCCCGAGCGATAACAAAAAATCTTTCCACGCAGACGAAGTCGCGGGCGGCTGCTAGTAATAAATATTTGTTTGACTTAATTAAGGACACACATTCATTTATTCCAAAAATGTATATATATGAATTTTTAGCGGCATAAAATCTCTTTGTTGTTACTAAAAAAAAATAACTGTATTACCCGGTTAAATTGGGAATGCTTTGTTTACTCGCATAGAACTTGCAGTAAGGTACTAATTTAACTTTGTAGAAATAATTCTGATAACCAACTAGTGTTTTAGATATTATTGCACGCGTTTGTTATAGATCGGTTTATGGCACTAAAAGCGATGTACTAGGGCTCACTTTACGAGCAAGTGTGTTGAAAAGAGTTTTTACAGATAGCTAGGTCTCGTTTTGTACCGCAAGTGATCTGAAGTTAGCCAAACACGTTTAAATTTATATAAAAAAATAAAAAAATTGTAATAAACGAAACGTAAGATAAAAAAAATAAAAATAGACATTGCAGGTCCCACCGAGTTTGAACTCGGATCGCTGGATTCAAAGTCCAGAGTACTAACCAGCACTTCTGTTGTAAGTATAGGTACATTATTAAATTAATTGCATTGTATAGCAATAAAAAATAAAAATAAAAAACCGGACAAGTGCGAGTCGGGCTCGCCCACCGAGGGTTCCGTACAGACCTTACATCTATACATAAAATAAAGCTATAGAAAAGTTGTGTCGGTACAAAGGAAATATTTAGAAAAAAAAGTGGTTGGTAGTTATTAGTTTTTTATATGAAAACTGTACTACGGAGAGTTCAAGCTTTATCCCAGGTTCTACCTACAGAAATTATGTGAAAAATTGCTTACATTATAAGTTGGACTCCAAGCTACCAAACTGTAAAAAAATACCATCAAAATCCGTTCAGCAGACTGCTATATATAGATAACCATTTGAAATCCTTTGTCGCCACGTAGAAAATAACCCTTCCAGGGATTACGACAAAGAATTGACCACGGGCGAAGTTTGAAATGGAATAGTACATTACTGCAGCGGCACTCAAGACAGGCATTGAAGAACATACGTGAGTCCATCAATGCCTAGTTGCGGCCAAGGCTTGTGTACTACTTTTAAACTTTTAACTTTTTAGTTTTAAAAGTTTTAAGCTTTTTATTTTAATTTTAATTTACTTTCAGTAATTGATAAAAGAAAATGGAAAGTGGAATGTGCACATAAAGGCCTTTCGTTTGATACACATATTGAAAAAAAAACCGGTTTTTTTTCCTTTATTTCCAGTTTTTCATTTTTTTTCCAGTTTTTTGGAAAGTGCTCTTCAAGGCCTTTCATTTGATACCAATATTGCAAAAAAAAATTTTTTTTTTTGTTTTTTTTTTTCAGTTTTTTGGAATATGCTCCTTGATGAGCATATTCCAAAAAACTTTTCAAAAAACTTACATTTGATACCCATAGGTAATGTAAAAAAAATTTTTTTCGTTTTTAATTTTTTTTTTATCTTTTTGGAATGCGCTCATCAAGGCCTTTCATTTGATACCCATATTGCACCAAAACAGTTTGTTTCGTTTTTATTTTTTTTTTCAATTTTTTGGAATGTGCTCATCAAGGCCTTTCACGTGATACCAGTACCCTTAGCACGAACAGCTATCGAGAAAAAAAAACGCGCGTAAAATTACTCGATAGAGATTAAAAATAATGTTCGAATTTCCAAGCATTTTTGAGAAAAAATAAAATAATTACAAACCCACCGCACCTGTTTATACAGGTGTGTACAATACAAGTACTGTTGATTGTCAACAGATGGCGCTGTATATCAATAGTACACTGTATAATGTTCTGTGAAATGGTTTTATCTATCGCAATGTTATTAGAGAAAATGGGTGTATTCCGACAGGACCCTTTGGTTGTGTGAAGCCGAGACTTTTATGGTAGTGGTGGCTACCTCGGCTGACCTTACCCAGTAAACTGTCTTGATTATACTTGGTGCCAAATGCTCCAAGCAACATTGGAATGCGATGCACCCGCATTTTAATGTAAACTGAATCAATCTACCACTGAACTATTCAACACTTGACACTGGCAAAAATTACTTCCAAGAAGAAAGTAGATTGCCAAAACAAAAATAAGAAGAAGAAGACCCCCGTCATACAGCGTGACATACCGCCATGTTGCGAAAATATTTAGAGCCAAATTTATTACTTATTAATTTTATTTTTAAAAGTAATTAACTATATCAATATTTGAAAGGATCTGAATAATTAATAATAATAAATATTGATATTTTAAAAAGAATTAGTGGCGCGATTAATCCAAAAGTAATTAGAAGTTAAACTATGACCGCGCATACCGTTGTTTCACCAAGATGATTAATAATTACGTATTTTAATGACCATATTTTATTATGATTTAAATACAAATATACAGTTTTCAGATTTATTCCTGTAAGTGTAGTATAAGACGCTATTACCTGCCAAATTTCATAGTTCTAGGTCAACGGGAAGTACCCTATGAATTTTGATTCCTTTGAGAGTATCGAAAATGCGTTTTTTGCGCCCTAAACGGCAGTATCTTTTTTTTACGTTAACTTAGAAGTTTGATTTTTTTACAGCTTCAAGGGCCCGTAGACCTTAGTGTATGGTTTAAATTTCAATTCGATACCTCCACGCGTTTCCGAGATAAAGGGTCTTGACAGACAGACGGACGGACAGACAGACAGACGGACAACAAAGTGATCCTATAAGGGTTCCGTTTTTTCCTCTTGAGGTACGGAACCCTAAAAAAACACGTCACAACCTCCTATAAGAGTTTTAAAAATAAAATATAAGGGCTCTTCCACATAATCTCCCTTGAGTCGAAAAGAGTGTAGCGCCGAGAGCATCCTTCAGATCTCGTTCAGAGTAAAGAGGTCGTTTATGCTGAGAATGCTGACCCCACAACTACAGATTATACCTACTGCATGTCTCAGGAATAATTATCAAGACAAGGAGGGCTTTTCAAAGTGACATTTAAAAAATAAAAATATGTAGTAACTATTTACCTCACTAGATGGCGTTGTTAAATAAAGTAGTAATAAATAAAATAAAATTAAAATCAATTAAGTATTTATTCAATATCATATAGTACATTACTGCCGCGGTCACTAATGACTGCGTTGCTGGCAGCGATGATGATGGCCGAGAGCGGAGCTTAGCGCAGGTCCAGGCCGTCACAGCGCGGTCAGCATTGCAGCCCTTGATGGACAAGCTAGAATAAAGGCCGAGACCGGAGGTCGAGGCCTTTATAGCGCGGACAGCAAGGGCTGCAATGCTGACCAAGCTTGAAGGCCGAGAGCGTAGGTAAGCTTAGCTCGAGGCTATCATAACGTGGCCAGCAGTGCAGTCATTGTGGACCAAGGCTTGTATAGTACTTTACTCAAAAATGCGAATACTGCCTACTATACCTACTATAGTAGGTACTTATAACCTAATTTCGAAAAAATACAAAAATGCAAATATCTCAGAAACGGTGCGTCGGAGCCAAAAAATTAGGTTTTTTTTTTATCCCCTTTGTAACCCCGGAAGTAGATAAGAGGTATTGAATGAAAGGTCAAAAAACGGTCAAGTGCGAGTTTTTTATATTTTTCCATACTAATTTTATATAAAAGTACAAAAACATCATCTAGGTACAACAATACAACACCCGCGCAGATATAGAATGGGATTCAAAATGGCGGCTCACCGCGCTTACCACAACGAGTGTGACTGAGAGAGCGATAGTGAATATGAACGACCCCATTTCTAATCCCATTCTTTATCTGCGCGGGTTGTACAGTGTATTTTTCACCTAACTATGTTTGAAAGAAAACTCGACAATAATGGATTCTCAAAGGAAATTGCTGGTGGCTAAAACTCGACAATAATGAAATCCCATACAACTTTGTTGCGTCACCATCGGAGAACACCGGCAAGCTCGACTTTGTTCAAAGAAGGTTGTCAAAATAATGACCATATTACAAGCTTTTTTGAGTAAATACATTATTTCAATTAACTTATCTACCTACTACCTACCGGATGTAACAAGACCTTCAACGAAGCCGAGGTCTACGTATTCTGCCCATCAACAGGACCATTTCTGTTCAAAATTATAGCTGGGAAACGATTTTGATTTTTGGTGTTCAAAAATCATTGCATACTTGACCCCGCAATGTAACGAGTACAACAGACCTGCGAGTGTATGCTACACAGCCACAGAATACATAATAGTACAAGTACACCGCTGCGTGCGGCCGAGTTGAAAGGCATGCTCATGAGATACATCGAGTGACGACGTTTTGAAGCCATTGTTTGTTACGAAATACTTAAAATGTTGATAATGTTTAATAGGACAAAAAGTAGGCAATAATGAATAAAATAAGATTTCATAAATATTTTGAAAAAAATTTTTTACTTTGCCCTTAAATAACTTCGTAACTATGGGTTTCCCAGGTATAGTCTAATAGACAAAAATGATCCTGATGATGGGCGGAATACGTGGACTTCGGCTTCGTTGAAGGTCTTGTTACACCCACCTGCAAGCCAGCGTTATTTCACCAATGTGAGGAATTACCTCGACATTCAATTTAAATATCTTTCCAGATATTTTGACAATTGATTAACATGAAATAGCTATTAGGTATGTATATTTTTTTAATTTGAGATTGAAAAAACCGGCCAAGTGCGAGTCGGACTCGCGCACGAAGGGTTCCGTACCAAAAAAAGGCAAAAAAATCAAGTTTGTTGTATGGGAGCCCCCCTTAAATATTAATTTTATTCTATTTTTAGTATTTGTTGTTATAGCGGCAACCGAAATACATCATCTGTGAAAATTTCAACTGTCTAGCTATCACGGTTTACGATATACAGCCTGGTGACAGACAGACAGACAGACAGACAGACGGAAGGAAAGCGGAGTCTTAGTAATAGGGTCCCCAGGTGAGTGGTTTTTACCCTTTGGGTACGGAACCCTAAAAAATTGCAATGTGAATGCAAACAATTATACATTAAAGTAGCTATTTCATCTTAATCAATTTGTCAAAATATCTGGAGAGATCATAGACATAGAAAAATTTTCGCTGCTATTTCTATGGGAGAGATATTTCAATTGAATGACGAGGTAATTCCTCACATTGGTGAAATAACGCTGGCTTGCAGCTTGCAGCGTAAGAATGGGATCTAGAAGAAATTGGACAATGCCACTAGTGACTCTGTAGCTCAGTGGTCAGAGCATTGGACCGGATATCCAAAGGTAGCGGGTTCGATTTCCGTCCGAGAATCGATCTTGTGCGAGTCGTATTTTTTCTAGTATATTATTTAGTATTGTATAAAAATAGCATTGTAAATGCATAAATCTCAAATTTAAAAATTATCTCTAGATATGCCCATGCCGAGTGTAATTTCATTTCATATGAAAACCAAGCAAAATCTAGACCCGACAAACTCGTCAAATGTTAAATGTCATAAGGGCATACGAAATCTCTGTAAATGTATGGTATTATGATCCCCCAACTCCCATAGGACACATTCGTGCAGAAGCGAATGTCAGTGAACATGTCCCTTGGGTGAAGTTGGAAATGTCAACATTGTATTGTTAAGAGCAATAAGGGTTGTATGTACTGTAGACCAGCGGTTCCCGAATACTTTTGGCTACGGAACCCTTTTTGATTCACTGTTTTTTGGCGGAACCCTAGCACAAGTAAGAAGTAAACTTGGGTTGCTACCTTTAGGAAAAGAAAACAGGACAAAGGTGTGCAAAAATATTTTGGGCCTATTTTCTAAATGAACGTTGAAATCATTAAAACTGCCAGTAAAACTACTGTAGACTCTGGTAACGGGTAAATGAAGGACATGTTGAATATTACCTAATTTTAAAACCCACCTAAATCGCCAACCACCCCACCAATACCCACCTAAATAAAATTGAGTAAAGCTATATTTACAAGTAGAATTTTGACAGCACCAACAGGTTTACCAGTATAAGTTTTTATAAATAATTTAATAATTTCTCATGTAAACTGACTTTTTAGACAGACTCTAGCTGCGTATGTGACAAGTTACGAATGTGACGAGTTGCGATTGTGTGTGACGACTTGAGTTTAGTGACGAGTTGCGTATGTGACGAGTTTCGACTGTGACAACTTGAGTTTAGTGACGTGTTGCGTATGTGACGACCTGCGTGTGATCAGGGCGATATGCACGCACACCATTTTTTCTGCAAAGTGGTACCTATACGTCAGTTGCTGATCGTACAAAAGGCCTACTAAACTCCATGGCGCAGTAGATTAGCACGGAGTTAAAACGTTGTTGTTGTGTGTACTAACTAAACTGCATTTTAATTTATTACGTTTATCATGCTAGAAAACGTAGTCAACTGCAGGTCTGCCAAAACGTTGCCATTTACATATCAAGTTAACGGTTTCCGGCTTGGCTTCCACCCAATAACCGCGAACGTTTAACGTAGCGTTAAATTGTATCAGATGACTAACTGAAGGGTTTTTAAATCACTAAAATGTGAAAAAAACTGCTATGTTATGTTAAAATCGTGTCTTCAATCAGTCAATTTAGTACCTAATGCTATTGTAGATTTGAAACAGACTCTTTAGTTCAGTACTATACTAATTCCGTGCTTGAAGTCACAGAATAGATATAAGTTAGTTACCGTCTGTATGAGTGTAAGTTTTCAAATGTCCAAACGTTAACATTATTATCGCGTAATGGGGTGTGATACTGAGGAACTAATAGTGCCACAAGGCCCACAAGCGACAGTCCTAAAATCATTTGATTGGTTGTTTCAAATGTCTAATGTCATTTCTGACGTATTTTAAACAATCAAAACCACTGATAGCGGCCGGGTTGCCGCTGGCGCCATCTGCGATTAGCTTTGCGTGATAGACAAGAACCTTATATATGTCATAGAATATGAATATAAGGTTCTTGGTGATACACCTCATAGCGAAGAAGGTATAAATAAGTTTCACAACCATATTTTTAGGCACCAAATTACCTACCACAGACAACATTGTGTAAAATAGGTAGTAACAATAAAACAAATTGCTTAAGTACCGTATCAGTTTTTTATTATTATTATTTTTGTCTAAAAGTTCTTAATCGCTTGAAATCGCTCTGTCTTCACCCTTTAGTTAAAGATTGTATCGCAGTTACTCGAACTTTGACAACATTGAAAATATACCTACTACAAATTGTGGTCATCCTAACAGATGTTGGCGTAAAAAAACATATTTAACTATTATATAGACTAATTTAAGTATATTAATTGATTAATTTTACCTAGAAAAATGCAATAATTTTTGATTTTTTTCTGTGGCGAAAACGCTCTAAGATGACTGATGACGTCACTTGCTTGTAAATATGTTTGTTTTGCATGACGGTTTTGACCACAGGCATAACCGAGCGGCTTGCATGAGCTGCTTGCATGTACAGGCATGCAGTATCGCCCATATACGCTAGGTTATGCATGACGGTTTTGACCTTACAGGCATAACCATCATGCATAACCTAGCGTATATGGCCGGCATAAGGATCCGCGATTGATGGATGTCAAATGGCTAAGGATATTACAATGTTTACAGGCTTGTGACGTCAACAAGTCACGTGTCCAGCGCCATAGCGTTTTTGGCGCGGTTTTAATATTTTAAACTTTAACACTGTTTTTTTAAATAAAATACATTGATTTATCCTGAAATATCAATGTGGTGCGCTTATTACGTAATAAGGAATAATTTAAAATGGTTTTCCAAAATTAGTCAAATAGCCTATTGTAACAGTTAAAGACAAAATAAATTAACTTTTATCCGTAGATAAGTTAACTGGCGGTATGCCAAGAGCTTGTTCAAATTAATATTTTAAACTATCACAGTATCACCACAGTAATTATCGTGGTATCACGTAATAAGCGTCATAATTACGAAAGTGCAAACACTAATTTTAGTTTATTAAAATTTAACCCGGCATTTTGCAAGCGAAGTTGGTAGGTACTTCACTGGAATCCACAACAACTGGGAAACTGGCTAAACTTACTTCTCTGGTGAAACACGAAGTTGACATAACTATGTTACGGCTAATACCCGAAGTGCGGCTAAACCTAGTTTTAGCCTGCTAAAACTAGGTGTAGCCGCTTTACCCCTGTGGGTCCCGAATATAGGTTAGAAATTTCAAAGTTATTTTTAACAGACAACAGAAATAACTTTCCTAATACCCCATGATACACCTAGTTTTAGCCGGCTACACCAAGTATTAGCCGCGAGCACATCGGCAACACCCAGTTTTAGTCTTTAGACAACAGCTATTGGCTACATATACCTAGTTTTAGCCGGCTAAAACTAGGTTTAGCCGCACTTCGGGTATTAGCCGTAACAACTATACATACTATCCCCGTCAATTGGTAATGCGCCGGCGGCCATGATTTTAACCTCAAAAACGAAAAACAATTGTTAACTATCTTATTAAAAATAATAATTCAATAATTAATATATTAGATTACCTGTTAGAACTTTCTTGTTTCATGACATTTTTAGTTGCGGATCACGTCGACGTGGATGTTAAGGTGACAAGGTTCCAGCACATTACCAATTGAGGGGGATTATAGTTCAGCGAATTAATGTGAAGACATAAGTTGTTATAAGATGATAGTAGAAATAGTGGTGATCGCGCTAGCTGTCATCTGTCAATGAAAGTAGCTATGTATTTGTTACAATAATTTTACTACAAAGTAAAACACTGTAACTCCGATTGAATAACGATAAATCGATGGTTTATGTCAATTTTATCGCTTCACTCTCCCGGATTTTATAGCTCTCCTGCGTGCGACCAATGCAGTACCTACCTATACCTCCTTACATAAGTTACATTATATTATACACGCTAAAATTTTAATCATTTGGTTCCCGCTGTGGGGTGGTTCCACTCATGATTACAAGCAACTTTTACTATGGGCACAGAATAAATATAAGTGCTATAGGGCCAACTCTGATATCGAGATTTCGCGAAATAAAATCAGCTGTTCCATACATTACGGTCGAGTAGGTTTTACCACCCGCTGCGGAAACCACATGATTAAAATTTCTCGCTGTAGACCAAATAACGTTATTAGATATTAAAGATAAGTTAATTATAGTAGTTTATGAAACTGATGCATAATGAGGGGTTTAAACATGAGCGTGTGTTTAAAAACCGAGCCGCAGGCGAGGTTTTTAATAGTATCACACGAGTGTTTTAATACCTAGTTATGTACAGTTTCATACACTACTTTATCTACTCTCATACAATTTGTGATTGAACCTACAAAATAAATTATCAATGATAAAAAGAGTAAGTGAGTAGTTTCTCGACTTGCTACGACTTGGTAGGTAGTATTTAGGTACTTACCTAGGTTAAATTAAATACTTAATAAACCATCAATTTATTTTTCACATAACCGGGAACTCAGAATGTTCGACGGTGTTCTTCAAAATATAACCAAAAAAGTTAAAGGTAAAAAAATTAAAAAGGTGAAAGGTACACCTAAAACTTAGTTAGGTAGGTACCTAAGTAAACACGTATTTTTAGCTCTCATTCAGAATCAGAAGTACCTACCAATTTTTATATTAACACAGAGCTATTTTACATTTGTAGGTTAACGATGCGATGGGGCGGTGAGATCGCAGATTCGATATCACCACTTCTGTATCCATTCATTCCAGTATTTATTTTATTTTTTTATTTTAAATATCTTTATTGTACAATACAGTATGGTACAAGAGGCGGACTTAATGCTCGTAGCATTCTCTACCAGTCAACCTTTGGGAAATACGATATTCGCGAATGCGGTACAGAATATATATATATATATATATATATATATATTTAGAAATATCTACACAATAATATAATACTTATATATCCTTTACAAATACATACAAAATAATTACAAAAATATGGATTATATACATATAATAATACATACAATATTATACTATATAATATTATAAGGAGAAGGAGTAAAACACGATGACGTTACTTTTCGCACTATGAGCATCATAATTCGTTCAAGAGAAACTCGTGCACTTTTTTTTTAAAAGAAAATTTGTTGGTAGATCTTCTGATTGGTTCAGGGAGATCATTCCATAGGCGCGATGCTTGCAGAGTGAAAGAATTGGACATATAGCCAGAGCGGAAGAGGGGGATAGAAAGTAAAAGAGAATTGGCAGAACGGAGTTGACGATCATGAGAGTCGCGGAGATATTGAAATTTACATTTCAGGTACTCTGGAGAATGGGGATTATTGAGGATGGAGTAAAGCGTGCAGAGCATCCTTTGCTGCCTGCGCTGACGTATTGGAAGCCATTTAAGCTGTGACCGGTAGGAAGAAATGTGATCATATTTACGGAGGCAGAATACAAAACGGATAGCGTTATTAATGAGGCGGTCAAGCTTATTAAGAAGGTCCTCATTCAAATCAGGAAAACAGACATCAGCATAATCTATGAGAGGAAAGATGAGTGAAGTAACAAGCATGACCTTCGTACGGATAGGGAGAAAATTTCTAAAACGATTCAGGAAACGTAATGAGAAGGTAACAGTACGACTAATTTCAGCAACCTGTGTAGTCCAGCTGAGCGACGAATCGATGTGTAGACCAAGGTTTTTAACGCTGGCGCAGAGAGGGATGGTAGTATTATTCAGTACAATAGGCTGAACCAAACTGTTGACCACTTTAGCTATTTGTTTAGAGCCCCCAACTATTATAGCCTGGCATTTAGATGGGTTCACTGCTATCCCGAAATCATTCGACCAGATGCAAATGGTGCGTAAGACATTGTTTAACAGCGTGATAGCAGAGTCGATTTCATCGACTGGCGTCTGTGCGTAAATTTGGAGGTCGTCAGCGTAAAAGTGGTAAGAACAGCCAAGAGAGGAAGAAAGGGAGTTAATAAATAAGGAGAAGAGGAGAGGTGAGAGAATGCCACCCTGTGGCACACCGGCAGAGAGATGGTTCCAGTGAGATACATCACGTCCCACCCGCACCGCCTGCTGGCGACCGCGGAGGTAGTTAGAGAACCACTCCAGTGACAGTGAAGAGAAGTTCAGAGACTTTAGAATGGCAAGCAAGATATCGTGGTCGACCATATTGAAGGCATTAGAGAAATCGATAAGGACAATGATGGTGACCAGCTGATTCTCCATGCCATGTCTAACATCCTCGGTTACTTTGAGGAGTGCTGTCGTTGTGCTGTGTCCAAGGCGGAAACCTGACTGAAGGGGAGTGATAAGGGAGTTGGAGTAGATGAAGGAGGAGACTTGCTTGTGAGCAGCGGCTTCTAAAATTTTGGAAAGAAAAGGGAGGATAGATATAGGCCTGAAGTTATTCAAAAGACGAGGAGAGGAGGTTTTAGGCAGAGGAGTGACGAACGCTTTACGCCAGAGAAGAGGAAATTGGCCAGTCTCGAGGGAGTAATTTATGATGTGAACTATGGTGGGTAGAATTTGTTCTAGAACATAGATAATCATTTTCCGGCTAATGTCGTCACACCCGACTGCATTGGACTTAAGAGAGGAAATTATCTTACTAATCTCATCAATTGTCACTGGAGAAAAAGAAAAGGAATCGGAATGCAGAGGGCCTTTGGAAGCAATCCTGGTTATGGTTTGGGACTTGATAACAGGGTCTAATGAGGGAGTTGAGGAAAAGTGATTATTAAAGTCATTTAGAGAAAAAGGGTAGGAGTTAGAGTTAGGAGAAGCTTTACCAAGGCCAAGGGAACGAAGAAATTTCCATGTATTGGCCGGAGAGCTGTTGGAAACGTTATCAAGGAAATACTGACGCTTAGCTGCTCTCACCATTCTGTTGCACCTGTTACGTGCTATCTTGTAGAGAGCCCAGTTCTCCTCAGTTCTTTCATTCTTGAATTTCCTGAAAGCGCGATCCCGTCTAGTCATTGCCATGCGAACACCCCGCCCGATCCAAGGAGCAGGCGGCCGTTTAACTCGGACAGCTTTTAGTGGTGCGTGGGTATCGAAAAGTTGAAGTAGAAATGTATTAAGGTAAGAGATTTTGTCGTCAACTGATGATAACCCAAGAATTGCATCAAAGTCAAATTTGCTGGCATCTTCTTTTAAGCTGTCGAGGTTGAGCCGAGCGAAATTACGCATCCAAACAAGGGAAGGTTTGGGCTTAGGAGGTCTTAAGCGATATTGAGCGAAAATAAGGTCATGTTTGGAGAAGCCCGGTGCAGGTATTTGACCGAAGCTCGAGACGTTATCTGAAGAAGTTATAATTAAGTCTAGCCAAGTATCACGAGCGGAGGAGTTATGATGAGTAGGTTCTAAAGGGAGAACAGAGAGATTGACAGACTTAACAATATTCAGTAGTTTAAGGGACTGGGGTGAGCTGCAGGAAAGATCAGTATTGAAATCACCCATGATAATGTGATGTCTATAATCCGAGGATAGAGGTTCAAGAACAGACTCGAGATGAGATAAGAAATCTACAGTAGGGGGACAATAAACAACTGCAAGGACCGCTTTGGCGCCTTTAACACATATCTCCAAGAAGATATATTCAGCCGATCCGGAATAGAGAGACGGAGATGAAGCTAGGATTTTATATGGGATATCACTACGTAAGTAGATGGCAACACCACCACCACCTTTACCAGTGCGGTCATTACGTATTAAAATTATCGATTATGAATACTTATAAAAAAAATATTGACAACAGGGGGTCTATTACGAAAAGTTTAATGCGATACAGGCAGCTGCGTCCGTGCTTCGTTTTGATTGTTTCCTATTCAAATCACTTTCGTATGCAAATTGCGAAATGATTGCGTGAGTTTGACAGTTTCTCTCTAGCATATCCGACATTGTTCGTTTAGTAGTCTATGGATTACGATGGCCAAATTCAAAATGTTTGTTATAACTACAACCAAGCTGAAACTTAGGTTATTAAAATAAAAAAAAATACTATTTGTATTTTTTTTAAGTAGGCATGTCTGTCTGCATCGGGACGACGCGCGACGAATAATCTTATCAATCAATATAAATATTTATCAATCATGACGTAAATTTTTGACCGAATCGAAATTAAGGTCTATTCTGTGAAGCACACCCATTTTCAAATGAGGGGCGGGGACTATAGGTTTCGTTTTAAGATTTTGAAAATAATTAAAGTTAGAGGCACTGACATTAAAATAATAAAAATTACAATGCAAGTTTAATGTGATCCAGGGGGCACGGAGCCCTTAAATCTGGTTAAGTATTTTAAAACTATTGATCACAAAACCATAATACCTACTCATGTAGGTAGGTAATCTAATAAGTACGAATGTAATACGAAATTGTTGAAGCAGTTAAAACGGGAATCCAATTAGACTATCACCACTGCGTTTACAAACAAGTCAAGAATATCTTACTGCAGGGGGCTTATTACAATATAACGATAACTGATAACTACGTGAGCGTGAACTAAATGAAAAAGCAGCGTTTTAAACTAATTCAATGTAATTCTTTGCTATCGGTTACAGATATATATTTTTCTGACATATTGGCTTCAATCAAAAAACAACATTAGTCATGACGTGACACTACATTTCACAATAGCAATAAAAAGGTACGCTCTGTGCCGACCAGCCAGCCAGCTTCCAACATCCCCGCCCCCAGTGGAACACTAACAATCGTTGGAAGGTGGCTGGTTGTCAGAGGTTAAAAGTAAAAGCTTTCGGACTGGGCGGCGCAAGGTTCCCCCTTTAGTTAAGACATCCGCAACGCGCACAGTTCCGTCAGCCCCCTTAAATATTTTAACAACTCTTCCTAATGGCCACAGGCCCCGCGGCAAGGAAGAGTCCGCGATAAGCACAACGTCCCCCTCGGATATAGCTGGAAAGCCGCCGCCGCGTGGTCCTCTAGGTCGCAGTGTAGGCAGGTACTCTTGCAGCCACCGCGTCCAAAAGTGATCAGCCAAACGGAGTGTCTGCCGCCAATCACATCGCCTTACTAAATCTGAGTCTGTGAGAGACGACGTCCACGGACTGATGGATGATGTTCCGAGAATGAAATGGAATGGTGTTATGGCTTCCGGAGCTTGCGGCGAGGGTGATATATACGTGAGCGGTCTTGAGTTAACAATTCCCTCTACTTCCGCTAGTAGGGTTGTCAACATTTCTTCCTTGGGAGATTTGGTCTTTAGGGTGTACCTTAGGGCAGTCTTCACAGTCCGAACCAGACGCTCCCAGGCCCCTCCCATGAATGGTGATGCAGGGGGAATAAAACGCCACTCGATCTTGTGGTTTGTAGCATACTCCCGTAAATCATCTCCATGCAAAGCTCTTAGGATCCTATTGGCGCCGACAAAATTTGTGCCATTGTCGGACATGATGACTGATGGGGATCCTCTTCGGGCTATGAACCGCCTCAGGCTCAACAGTGCGGAATCTGATGATAGTGACCCGACCACTTCGAGGTGCAGCGCTCTGGTTACGAGACAGGTGTATAGGGCTACATAGCGCTTCTCGTGGCGACGATTGACCGTGACGTCTATGGGGCCGAAATAATCGAGGCCGACGTTGGTAAAAGGTCTTCTGTGGTGTTCAAGCCGTACTGATGGTAGGTTGCCAGTTTGCGGGATAACTGGCTGAATCTTATGCCGCTTGCATTCGTTGCAGGTGTTGGCGACGCTCCGTATAGTACTCCTCGCTTTGAGTATCCAATACCGCTGTCTTAATTCGTTCAAAACAAGTTCGTTGAATGAATGGGCTGTCTGGCGATGGTAGTGCAGTATCATAAGGCGGACTATGTGATGGCGGCCATCCAAGACCATCGGACATTTGACACTCTCACTTACCCCAGGCGCGGCTGTTATACGTGAATCGAGTCTAATGAAGCCATCGGGGCCTAACACTGGGGAAAGTGCGGCTATTCTGCTATTCTTGGCCACTGGCTGCGATGACTGCAAGGACTTGTATTCTTCAGGAAAGCTGTCAACTTGTGCACGATGAAGAAGAAGGTTCTCGGCGTGGGAGATATCCAGAGCCGTCAATCCAGAGGGGGAGGTGGTGCCATCTGCGTACAAATAAGAGCGTTGATCAATTGTTCGAGACAAGAAGGATCTAAAAATGCGCGCGGCTTGTATAAAACGAGCGGTCGCTCTTAGTAGGCGCAACCATTTACTAAAACGCGTAAATTCGGGAACCGGTAAGTCCGGCAGAGGAATATCGATAAGAAATCTCACTAGTTCCGATTTGTCGTCGGACGCTGGTGTGACTTCCTCATCACAACTAGATTCGACGGGCCAGTTAGAATCAGCGCTTAAAAGAAAAGATGGACCGGAAAACCAACGATGCGACAAATCTAGTTTCAATGCCTTGGGCTTTGTAGCATCGTCAGCGTTATTGAGTGCACTTGGAACCCATCGCCAATTGGAAGGGTTTGTGGTTTCCAATATTTCCCCTAAACGGTGGGCTACAAACGGCTTAAACGCTCTAGCATCACCTCTCAACCACTTGAGGACCGTGGTCGAATCAGTCCAATAAAAAACTGCGGAAGGTTTTAGGCGGTGGGCTTTTAAAATAGCTTGAGCAAATCTAGTTGCAATTAACGCCGCTTGTAGCTCCAATCGCGGAATCGAAATGGGTTTCAATGGAGCAACTCTGGCTTTGCTACCGATAAGTGACAAGGACACTTCATTATCACCGTAAGTGAAGCGCCAGTAGGCAACACAGGCATATGCCTGTTCACCACCGTCAGCGAATACATGCAACTGAACGTCTGAAAATGTCGATTGGTTCATGTAATGCCGTGGGATGCTCACGTTCGACGTGGATTCCAGCAGGTTAAACCAATTGTTACACTCTGGTATAAACTTTTCGGGTATTGGCGTGTCCCAGTTCAATCCCTCTCTCCACAGCTTTTGAAGAATTATCCGACCTTCAATAATGATAGGCATTAACAGGCCGAGAGGATCATAAATTTTCATGACTTTTGATAAAATATATCGTTTTGTCAAGGAGGCAGTAGAGTCGTGTTGGACTACGCGAAAGCTTAATTGATCTGTTCGTGGGTTCCATCTAACCCCTAAAACACCTACATTAGCATTTGGTGGAAGATTGACTTCAGAGCCGCTCTCGCTTCGCAGTTCAACTGGAATTTGAGACAGCGCTTCTGGACAATTTGAGACCCAAGAGCGCATTTCAAAGCAACACGCGCTATGGACTTTAACGATGTCAGAGGCGATTTTTGAAGCTTGCGAAATGTCAAAATGGCTTCCCAAATAATCGTCCATATAGTGATCGTTTATGATTGCGAGACAAGCGTCTGGAAACTGGGCTTGAAATTCTTCAGCATTTTTGTTTTTAAGTGCCAGGGCAATGAAGGGACTAGAGACGGCACTGAACATCATCGATGACATGCGATATTCTTTTAGATTTCCTTCCTTGCTCCGCCCTAGAAAACGTTGAGCGTCTCTATCTTCTGCTGCAATCTTTATTTGGGGGAACATTTCCCTTATATCTGCATTCAGAGCGATAGCGCCTTCTCGGAAACGGAAAAGAATATCGAGCAAGGGTTGAAGCAAGTCTGGGCCCTTTAGCAATAAACTGTTGAGACATATGCCTTTAGTCTTTGCCGCTGCGTCGTGCACCACTCTCAGTTTCCGCTTCTGTGGGTGCATCACGCCAAATGTTGGTAAGTACCACCGTATGGAGTCATTATTACTGGAATAAGAACCGTGGTAAGTCGCTATCTCACATTCTTCGGCGTAACCTTTCTCTATGATTCCAGAAATGAAGGCTTCATAGCCGGCCTTAAGCACGGGGTCTTTAGACAGCTGTCTCTCGAGCGACAAAAAACGCGATAGTGCTAATGTGTATGAATCGGGCAGTGGTTTCGGTATATCCTCGCGCCACGGTAGCCTCACTTCGAACCGACCAGTATCGAGTCTTCGCGCTGACTTCGTAATGATATCGAGTGCACGTTGATCTTCGACGTTTTGTTTCGGTAGCTTTTTGCTAATGCCTAAAGAATCAATCTCATATTGATGTTTAATAAGATTCTCTAACTCATCATATTGCCTTTGCATAAACGCTTGTGTTTCGGTGTCACTAGTGTCATCGTAAGTAACGTTCACGAAGTCGATAGGTTTCGAAGAAGTTGAAATAGCGCCGTGTAACACCCACCCTAATAAGGTCCGTGAGGCAACGGGCTCGTTCTTTTTGCCTACTCTTACATCTCGGCTTAGCGACAAATCCCAATTTGAAGCTCCGATGAGTACAGTCGGACTCGTGTTGTCATGTGACAGCTCCTCGGATATGTTGGCCAAGTGCTCGAAGTCGCGGTAATTTATTTCGCCTATATTCTGCGGACGCAAGCCTAGTGGAGTAATAGCGCGGGCATTTTCAATTAAATAGCGTTTTGTCTGATTACGTCCTCTTATGTAAAAATTTACGTAACTTATGTCGACATCTTTAGACATACCGCCGACACCCTCTATGCGAAGGCGGCTTTGGCGTGTTGTAGTACTAGCTCCAATACGCGCGGCTACGTCACCGTCAATTAGTGTGGCAGTGCTGCCCTCGTCAAGAAGTGCTGTTGTTGCAAATTGTCCCTTTGGACCTTCTAACACGACCGGGAGCACCTTCAAGAGACCTCGCGGAAGTGCCTTTGGTTGTGGCAGCCCTGTTGCGTTAACGAGAGTTTCGGATACATTTGTTACCTGAATATTAGACTGGTCAGTGGGAACGTGTATAATATGTGTATCAACATTTGTCATTGCGACTGTACCTTTATCTACCGAACCGCTACTGACGGGCTGTGAAGAAGATTCTAGTGCGCCATGGAGCAAAGAGTGATGACGCCGTGTGCACCCATTGTTACCACAAGGCTTAGCTCGACAAAAATTCCACCTGTGTGGATTAGACTTAAGGCACCTGTAGCAAATTTTGAATTGACGTATCCATTGCCAACGACTATCAACGTTGAGGAGCTGAAATGCCTTACACTTGACGATAGAATGTGAGCCTTGCTTACAATAAGTACACTGTACGTCGTTACTCTTTGTGACTGTGGCATGTACGATCTCCTTTACGACTGGCTTAGGGACAATGAATCTATTCGAAGAGCAAGCGGTCATTGAGTCGGAAATAAAGTTGAATTTAAGTTGACGGTCCGCCTCCTCTAACAAAAAGTCCGATAGTAGTTGCAGTCGAGGTGTTGTGTCATTTTCTCGAGACACGACACGTGTGGACGCGTAGTCGGTAAAACGACTTCGCGTGTGCTCGCTCAGTTTTGACAGAACGCTACGGAAGAGTTCCGGCGAATACAAGTACTCGTACTGGCGCAGATATTTGATGGTTGACACACAATTGCGCAGTTTATTAGCCAAGATATTTAAATGTTCTGTGTTACTTATCTTAATATTCCGCAGTGCAGAGATCTCCCGTGCCACCAGAATTTCTGGCCTGGCGAAGCTCTGCTCCAGCGTGCGGATGACGTCGTCTGGGTCGCTTGAGTCCCACAAGTGCGACGCCACGGCTTGATACGCTGGGCCGCGAACAGCGTTGCTTAGTCGTACCAAATTCTCGGCTGGAGAAAAAAGGCATTTTGTTTTATCGTAGCTAGACTTAAACGACATCCATTGACTGATGTCACCTGAGAAAACACCTAGCTCCGGCCGTTTGGGCCGTTCGGAAGCAGCAACAATAGCTTTTGTGAGTTGTGACATACAGTCGGTGCTATTGTTGTTCGGTGGAAGTGCAGCACCTGTTGTGGGTTTGAATGGCATAGATGAAGTTACGTTCGCTGTCGGAGTGTGCGTCGCGGAGATGGCCGGCCGTTGTAGGGCGTCCAGCGTCTTGTGCTGGGTAACGGTCGGTAGCGACACTTGGGCCACTGCTTCCAGTGGTGGTTCTGACATCAAAATCGTCGGAGGCATCGACTGTTGAAAAGTGTGACGAATGTTAGCTTCCGGTTGCCGATCCGGTGCTGAATGTGCCGGGTAGGTCGGTTCATTTACTTCTGCTATGAATGTGCCATGGTTCCTAACCCACGACTCTGTACGATTCTCTGATCTACTGGTGGTTCGAGATGAACCTTTAGAACAGGCTGACTTATCTGTAGCGTCCAGGGCGGCGAGCTGGGCCTGTAGCTTCGTCTGCTCAGCTTCAAGTTGGAGGCGTGCGAGCTCACGTTCGCGCTCGCGCTCGCGCTCCGCCTGCTCCTGTGCCAGCTGTACGCAGCGTCGAAGATGCTCCGCCTCCGCGGCAAGCTTTTTGGCGCGTACAGTGGCTGATGAGTGGGAAGACTGTGAATGTTCTCCCTTAGAACTACTGCAAACAGAAAAATCTTTCAAGTTTGCGACGCCATCGACGGGTTCGGGGCGCTGTGTGAGACCTGTTTGTGGGCTCGCGCTCGATGGTTGTGCCAAAACGTTGGTACTGTCAGCGCTTGGAGTCGCCTGTGGACCGACACCGTGTCGTGTATGCGCGGAGCGTGTATTACGCTGCATACGATCGACCCCGAGTGCTGAAATATCTGCAACCGACTTACTTTTACTACGTGTCTGCATGATTGTGAGATGAAATGACCAACTAAATGACAATGGATGACGAACTATGCCGTAGTATAAAATACGAAAAATACAATGAAATGAAACCTGAATAATGCTGGATATACAATTTTGACTAGCGAAGGACCAAATGATAACTACGTGAGCGTGAACTAAATGAAAAAGCAGCGTTTTAAACTAATTCAATGTAATTCTTTGCTATCGGTTACAGATATATATTTTTCTGACATATTGGCTTCAATCAAAAAACAACATTAGTCATGACGTGACACTACATTTCACAATAGCAATAAAAAGGTACGCTCTGTGCCGACCAGCCAGCCAGCTTCCAACAATAACCGTACGATGTTCGTTCCACTCCGGACACTATTTAGGTACTAACGAATAAGCTTCGATCAAGAATACCTACCCTAGATGTCCGGTCAGTCTCAAAAATGGCACCTCTAATAGCGTCCCGCTTAGGGTTGCCAGGCGTCCGGCTTTAGCCGGACAAAGGTAGGCTTTTTGATTGAGTGTCCGGCCAAATTAAACGGTGTCCAGCTTGTCCGGCTTTAATTAGGCTTTTTACATTTACTTACGCACTAACTAGACTAGACTAAAAAGATTTTAAAAATTATAATAATTCAATAGTGTACAAGTTTTGTTCAATTTTGTTTTTTTAATTTTAATTTTGAGTTTTCCCTTGAGAGATAATAATTAATGAATGATTGGTAGTAAAAGATTGATTCGTTATTTTATTTCATTAGAATTTAAGAATTTTGATAGGAAATGATCAAAAAAGCCTAGTTTTACGTTAAAACAAATTATCGTATTTATTACTAAGATACAAAATCCTTAATAATTTAGGGTGTCCGGCTTTTTTACCCAAATGTCCGGCCAAACTGGCTGGTCTGTCCGGCTATTAGGTTAGACGACCTGGCAACCCTAGTCCCGCTTACAATCTGGGCGCTTATTTTGCACAAAGTAAGTGATAAAAGATGTGAATTTGTTCAAAATAAGCTTATTTTGTACAAAAGAAGTTATATAAAATGTGAGTTTGTACAAAATAAGAGGAGATTATGTACAAAATAAGCGCCTTTGTAAGTGGGACGCTATTTGAGGTACCATTTTTGCGTACTGTTTTAGCTCGTGAAGCGTAATATCTAGGATATTCTTGATCGAAGCGAATAAGGTTCAATATCAAGTAAATTGAACGTCGAATTGCGTCCGACTATCGTGATTGCGTCCGACTATCGTTTTTGTAATAGGCCCCCAGGATTGTAACTGCGCTACTACGCTGTTTATTGCGTTGTAATACTGTACGATTTGTTGTATGTACAGTCAGCAGCACATAAAGATATACAAAACTGTCAAAAACCTCCAATAATTTTGAACCTTAAACTGATCGCTTTAGAGTATAAAATTGACAAAGGAAAGACTGTAGTGGTCCTTGTCGCACTTTGAGCAAGTTCGGGAGCTGCGAAAGAGATGAATAATATTATATTAATCGACTTTGTGGTTAACCGATTTAAGACTTGGGGAGTCCAGTTCGATTCCCGAGGACGGTACATTTTTACTCGGTTTAGTTAGTAATTGAAAGACTTGTTTGAGAAGCTCGATGGCGCAGTGGTTTAGCGCCTGGCCCAGCGATTGCGGAGGTTAAGCAACTTTCGCAAGGGTCGGTCATGGGATGGGTGACCAAAAATTTATTAGCTCGAGCTTCTACGTACTTCGGAAAGCACGTTAAGCCATTGGTCCTGGCTGCATTTGCAGTAGTTAACACCTACCAATCCGCATTGGGCCCGCGTGGTGGCTTTTTTTTTTACTTATAGGTGGATAAGGAAAGGACGATGGGCCATAACACACCAGGCGGGAACAGTCCGCCTCGGACCTCCACCGAGAGAAGACGTGTCCACCGGGCCGCCCGCCTGGGCCCGTTTATCATGTTACACGACCAAGGGGGCTGCCCGGCCCGTTTATCACATATTTCGTCCAAGCGTTTTACACTACTTATGTTTCAAGCGGGCCCGTTTATCACTTCTGTTACTCGGCCAAGGAGCCCGCCCAGCCCGGGCTGCCCGGCTCTTTTATCGTGTTACACGTCCAAGGGGGCTGCCTGGCCTGTTTATCACAACACATGTCCCGTCCAAGCGGGTTGTCCGGGCTGTCCGGGCTGCCCGGCCCGTTTAACACTACTTATGTTTCAAGCGCGCCCGTTTATCTTATCACTTATGTTACTCGTCCAAGGGGGTCGCCCGGCCCGTTTATCATGTTACACGTCCAAGGAGGCTGTCCGGCTCGGGCTGCCGGGTGTCGCGTCCAAGCGGGCCAGGCTGACCGGGTTGCCCGGCCCGTTTAACACTACTTATGTTTCAAGCGGGCCCGTTTATCACTAATGTTACACGTCCAAGGGGGCTGCCCGGCTCGGGCTGCCGGATGTCTAGGCTCTCCAGCCCGGGCACGACCCGGGCTGCCAAGCCCTTTTATCACTTGTCTCGTCCAAAGAGGCCGCCCGGCCCGGGCTGCCCGGCCCGTTTATCACTTATGTTTCAAGCGGGCCCGTTTATCACTTCTGTTACTCGGCCAAGGAGCCCGCCCAGCCCGGGCTGCCCGGCTCTTTTATCGTGTTACACGTCCAAGGGGGCTGCCTGGCCTGTTTATCACAACACATGTCCCGTCCAAGCGGGTTGTCCGAGCTGTCCGGGCTGCCCGGCCCGTTTAACACTACTTATGTTTCAAGCGCGCCCGTTTATCTTATCACTTATGTTACTCGTCCAAGGGGGTCGCCCGGCCCGTTTATCATGTTACACGTCCAAGGAGGCTGTCCGGCTCGGGCTGCCGGGTGTCGCGTCCAAGCGGGCCAGGCTGACCGGGTTGCCCGGCCCGTTTAACACTACTTATGTTTCAAGCGGGCCCGTTTATCACTAATGTTACACGTCCAAGGGGGCTGCCCGGCTCGGGCTGCCGGATGTCTAGGCTCTCCAGCCCGGGCCCGACCCGGGCTGCCAAGCCCTTTTATCACTTGTCTCGTCCAAAGAGGCCGCCCGGCCCGGGCTGCCCGGCCCGTTTATCACTTATGTTTCAAGCGGGCCCGTTTATTACTTATGTTACTCGTCCAAGGAAGCCGCCCGGCCCGGGCTGCCCAAGCCCAGCCCTTTTATCACATGTTTACTCGCCCCAGCTGCACGGCCCTTTTATCACTTATCTTACTCGTCCAAAGGGGCCGCCTGATTTTTACCTAATATCATCAAACTAAATTACTTTTTGCCATTCATGATGTCCCGATTACAACTTAGTCCTAAACCATTGTACCTATACTTCTTGTAACGCACGGGCGGCCCGTTGGGATGCCCTGAACGACCGACCAGTCAGCCCGGGCATCCTGGGCAGCCCGTCGGTACAGGTTATACAAGACAAGCCCGCTTGAAACATAAGTAGTGTTAAACGGGCCGGGCAGCCCGGTCAGCCCGGCCCACTTGGACGGGACATGTGATGTGATAAACGGGCCGGGCAACCTGGTCAGCCCGGCCCGCGTGATAAACGGGCCGGACAGCCTGGTCCGCTCCCGCTTGGACGAGACAGTGATAAACCGGGCGGCCCGCGTGATAAACAGGCCGGGCAGCACAGGCGGGTGGCCTGGCGCCCCTGGCGGACACGTCCGCTCTCGGTGGAGGTCCGAGGCGAACTGTTCCCGCATGCTGGGTTATGGCCCATCGTCCTTATCCACCCATAAGTAAGTAAAAAACACCACGCGGGCCCAATGCGGATTGGTGAGTGTTAACGGCACTGCCAAGCGGCCCGATCAGTCAGCCCAAGTCGGCGGACACGTATGCTCTCGATGGAGGTCCGAGGCGGACTGTTCCTGCGTATGTACACGCACTACATACGAAATGAAACCCTTTGCTTGAATATGTTGACAGAACTGACTTTATTGACAACTTTACTTTTTAATGAGACTATTTATTATACGCATGCACTACATACGAAATAAAACCCTTTGCTTGAATATGTTGACAGAACTGACTTTATTGACAACTTTACTTTTTAATGAGACTATTTATTATACGCATTGAACATTGCCGCCAGCCAAGGACGAACTAGTCCTTCGAAGCAGATTCAACTGGTAATAAACACAATTTTGTTATCGGCCTCTTAAAAGTACTGTTCGCGCATTTCACTGTCACAACACGAACTATACCATCGTTGCCTGGATGAGTGTCTATGATTCTACCTAGTAACCATTTAGAAGGCGGAAGACATTCATTTTTAACGATCACTAAATCATTAATCTTAACAGGATTTTTGAGAGAATGCCATTTATATCTATGCTGCAACGTGACTAAATATTCTTGCATCCACCTTTTCCAAAAAGACTGCAACATGTGCTCAACATGTTGCCAACGGTTAAGTCTATTGATTGGCACGTCAATCATATTCTCGTGAGGGACGTTAGGAATATCTGCCACAAAACAAATTCGGTGTGTGCGCCATCTCAAAAAACATCTTTTATATCACTTTGTAGTGCTGGACCAATTAACAACTTCTTGTTTAATGATGTACCGGTACTTGACTCCGCCGATCCATCAAAAACAACACGGAGCTTTGTGGTTGTGCTTTCTTCTCTTATAACTCCGTGATGTGGGAGATAACAAATATTAGGCTTGTTTATTTCGTTGACTGGTACTTTCTCCATATGGTGCAACTCTTCATATTCATCCATAAAACTTTCATATCTTTCTTTAAAAACCTTATTCTTTTGGAATCTTCTTTCCATTTGCAACAAACGTTTGACAGCAAAAGACCTCGTTTCTCCGAGCGGTGTGCCATTATACTTATCAAATGGTAACGCTACTACATAACGCCCCGAGTCAGTGCGAGAATGTGTCTCTTCAAATATTTTCTCACACTCTGCTTCACTTGCAGTCAATGTACGTTTATTTGTGTTTTCTAATTCTTCTGATTCCCAGAATCGCTGTAATAGTTCATCAATCTTGAGCTGGCTGTGTAACAACAAAACTTCCTTTATTTCAGTGTGCTTACTATCGATCTTTCCTGAAATAAGCCATCCAAGATGCGAATTCTGTGCAATCAGTAAATCATACTTCTTTAATCCTTCAATCATTATTTGTGCATGTATATCCGCCCCTAACAACAGATCAATACCGCCAGGCTTTGAAAATGTAGGATCTGCTAAAGTCAATAGTCTTATTTCCGATGGCAACTTTAAACTTAAATCTTGACGAGGCAATATTGAAGCAAGTGACTTCAAAACATGAGCCTTGACATGAACTATAGGCGTGTCATTATTCAATGAAAAGATATTAAATCCAACTACTTCTTTCGACACTGTTGATAGTTTGGGATCTATTCCAGTCACTTTACTAAAATGGTGCTCTTTACGCAAACCAAGGCGTTGAGCTGCTGATGTGGTTATAAAAGATGCTTGCGACCCTTGGTCGATCAGCGCTCGCAATGTGTGCTTCTTACCATCTTTGCCCAAGACTCTAACTAAAGCCGTAGCTAGTAGGACATGTGTGTCAGTGATATCAGCCTTGTATACAGCTAACTGGGTTGTGTCTTTATCTTTCTTATCCTCCGTTTCTTCTTCCTCAACCTGTGTAGCATGAGCTTGTTTTGTCTCGTATGATGTTAGATGTAATAGGGAATGATGTCGTCGTTTACATATTCTGCACGAAGTAGTTTGATTACAGTAAATTACGCTATGTCCTGGTGTAAGACAATTAAAACACAGTTGTTTTTGTTTAACGACATCTCTCCGTTCTTCTGGGCTTAAAGCAACAAACTCCTTGCAATGATAGATGAAATGATCCTTGTTACAATGAGAACAAACAGCTTGAATGTTAGCCTTAAACGTCTTTATAGGTTGTTGTCGATGTACAGTTTCTCTTACTTGACTTTGCTGAGTCACTGCTAATGCCTCTAAAGATCTGAATCGCATTTCCATAAATTCTATCAACTGCTTGGTAGTTGGAACTTCTGTAGTACCTCCTAGCTTCTGCTCCCATAAACGTTGACTCTCTAAATCAAATTTTGCTACGATGATGTGCGTAACGAGAGGATCCCAGTTTGTAGTGGGAACGCCAACATTATTCAATGCATTCAATGATTCACATGTTGTGTCCAACAATGTGCGTAACCCCTTGGATGATTCCATACTCAGCTTCTTTTGGTTGAGCAGGCGTGTGACATGTGCATGCACTATTAATCTCTTATTATCGTATCTTGCCTTTAAAACTTCAAATGCCTTCTCATAGTTAGCTTCTGTCAAAGGAAACTGTCGCAGTAACACCTCTGCCTCTCCTTTCAAATTACTCTTCAAGTAATGATACTTCTGAATGTTGCTTAATTCTGCGTTATCATGAATCAAAGACTTAAATAAATCATAGAAACCTGTCCATTCATTATAGTCTCCTGAGAAAGCAGGTATTTGTATCACAGGCAGTTTGGTTTTCAAAGCTTTGGTTTGTGATGATGAAGCATCCATTGACGAAAAAGCTAGTTAGATCCTCAGTATTGAGGATTCTGGGTGTAGTGTGCTTCTACCTTCGGCCTTATCGTCACAATATCATCAGGTTAGATTAAAGGCACACTGACCCGTTGAAGATACAAAAGCCTCGACGTAAGTGAAACACAGACTTACTTGATCGTTTTATTTCTTACAAAAGTACTAAATGACAAACAGTGAATAAGAAAGCATATAAAAAGATACCTTCTAGAAGTACTAACCAATAAATCATTCTTATAGCAATAAAAATAACTCGCAAACATAACAGCCAACCCATAAAAGCGCTACCGACCGAATCACATTACCACAGATAATAAAAAGAACTAAGTACCTACACATCCTTTCCCGCGTAAAACAATCGCAAAATGGCCACCACTCTTGTCGTTTCAAATTTCGCGCGCAAACAAAATGGCAGTCCGCCAGCAGCTGTTTCTTTAATTTTTGCTGTCAGTGCATGCAGGTTGGCATCACATAATAGGTGTGGTGTGACATGACATCACAAAATAGGTGTGAAATGAAGGCTACTGCGTATTCTGACAGCAGCGCCCCACTTTGCGGCCATATTCGAAAACATCTTAGTTCTGTCTGTGATGGATTAGAGCGTTTCATCGCTTATTACCTCTGCCGTTGTGTTGGCAGTACCGTCATTGTAAATAGTGGAATAGAGTGAGAAGGAATAGATTTTCGAAAAACCAACGTAACGGCAGAGGTAATTAACCGATGAAACGCACTCTACACGCAAGTCGTCAGACATTTTCTAACTCATCACATACGCAACTCGCCACATACGCAACTCGTCACAGACGCAACTCGTCTCATACGCAACTCGTAACATTTTTTTCATTTTGGATTGTGCGCTTTCCTTCTCCACTTGCGCTTTCAACAGAGGCTTGCCTTAGGGCAGGGCATGCAATAGCGCATGTCCTATCGTCTCAAAAAAACGTCAAAGTACGGGAGAAAGTTATACGTGAAAGCGCACGGTCTGGAGGCAATCAACATGCGTCTGACGCAAGTTGAATTGAAAGTTGAAAGGGATAGGTAGTGCATGGTTTGGAGGCAATATTCAAACGGTAATACGACGTTCGTGTGTTTGTTATTTGAGTTAGGTATTATATTTTTTTCAACACACTTGCTCGTAAAGTGCGCCCTAATACATCGCTTTTAGGGCCATAAACCGAGCTATAACAAACGCGTGCAATAATATATAAACACTAGGTTGTTATAGAATTATCCCTACAAAGTTAAATTAGTGCCTTACTGCAAGTTCTATGTGAGTAAACAGAGCATTCCCAATTTAACCGGGTAATACAGTTATTTTTTTGGAAACAACAAAGAGGTTTTATGCCGCTGATAATTCATATTCATTTTTGAAATAAATAAATATGTAAGTCTTTAATTAAGTCAAACAAATATTTATTATTATCAAATTATTCATAATTCACAATATTTTGTTATAAAATATTAAAATATTTGTATTTTATCACTTAAATTTTTTATTTTGACGTAGGCTGTGTGCTCACTCACCCCTTTAGTCCGATCAACGGGGCTTATGCGACCCAAATAATTCTCCCGTCAATGAAATTTGGCATGTGATGACGTTAGGTAATACAGATTACAGATGCACAATAAGCCAATAAATTTTGTTACGCCATCACATGCCAAATTTCATTGACGGGAGAATTATTCGGTAGTCTCCATACAACAAATATGCTCATTAATCGGACTACTTTGTTCGCAAAATATTCTTGCATTGGGCGTGTGAAAAAAACAAAAAAAACCTACGCGCCTTTTCCCATAATTGTCATATTTTGTTTTTGTCGAATTTGTTGCTGTGTGGTAAATTACTTTGTATTTTCCTCGCAAATGTGTTGAAAAACGTCGTATGAAACTCGTGAGCTTTTGCTCATTGCACACTCGGCTGAGTTACGCCCTCGCCGCAACCTAAACTAACTTGTCTCATAATGTACTATTTCGAAAGAATGCGCTATTATTTTGATAGGTACACAAAGTTATGTAATAAGTATTCTTATTCAACATAGGCATTTCCATGAAAAATCTCAACATCCATATGTATATTTTCCAACTTTCTCAACGTAGTTTTCTCCATCACAAATCAAATCGAATCAAAATACATTAACTCGTCTCGTTTCGCGATAAAAATACATCGAAAACAATCGACCAACCTTGGAATCGAGATAGAAGACGATATTAAATAGATCGACCCTCTTAAGAGCTAATACTTAGGGTGCTTTTGGATTACGTTAAGATGGTTAAGACGAGCTAGGCATCATTGCTAAACATACTCTTACTTACTTTGTTTATAATTATAAGTCATAACTACATCGATATAGGTAACTATGTAGTCATAAGTTATAGTGTTCAATGGTAAAACTAGGGTTTTTTTTGCGGGGACTGCAAACTTTGTTAATTTATTTTTTGCGGTCTGGGAGGGCTTACTTTTCGCAAAAAACTCCATTAAACAAAACGACAGGCTATTGCTTAAGCTATGTTTAAGCGATAACCACAAATCTTCTTCGGAAAAAAACATGGGCTTGAGTGATCCAATTTTCAATCATTAAATATTTAACCGACTTAAAAAAAATTAAAAGGAGGAGGTTATCTATTCGTCGCGTTTTTTTATATGTAGGCTGAACCGATTGAAATGATTTCCAAGTTGGTCCCATTTTTTGAAATTTTGAAATCGGTTCAGTACCTAGTTTTCAAGAAATCTTGAAAATAGGTACTGTCGTTTTCGTTACCATTTTTATATAAATTTAGACGGATGTTCAACCATTACTTTTTTATGAACCGATTTACCTAGATGTTTGAAAGAAGACACCTTATGAATGATACCATATTAATTTCATTGGTATTGGACTTTGGATTTTGGAATTTGGATTTTGGAATCGATTTGAACATTATTTCTCTCTTTTTAGAGCTGTTTTTTTAAGGTTTTCGAAGGTTTTGCTTTTTTTAAAGTATTTTTACCTTATCGCGTATGTATACTTACATTACCTACCTAATATCATGGTACGATATTTTTTCGCCCATGCTAATATTCAATAAATCATAATAAAGATCGGAAGGCTTACATTAAATCTAATAGGTAGGTTTAGGTTATGTTAGGTCAAACGTTAGGTACAAATTAGTTGATAAAAAAGTATAAAAAGCGGTAGAAACGAGTTTTGTGCAACGCATAGTTCCTACCTAAATAGGCGAAGGCGTTATGCTATGCTTCCTTAAAAAAGTACTTTTAGTAAAGTAATTCTGTCTGTCCGTCTCACGCCTGAAACACTGAACCTATATTGATACATCTATTTCTATTGATATCCATAGATTGGAGACTAAGATTTTTCAAAGAAATAAACTGGGGGTCTATTACGAAAAGTTTAATGCGATACACGCAGCTGCGTCCGTGCTTCGTTTTGATTGTTTCCTATTACAAATCACTTTCGCATGCGATATTGCGAAGTGATTGCGTGAGTTTGACAGTTTCTCTCTAGCGTATCCGACATCGTTCGTTCAGTAGTCTATGGACTACGATAGCCAAATTCAAAATGTTTGTTATAACTACAACTAAGGAACTGCGGACGACTATCGTGGCCAAGTGACTGCGTTACGCAATTGCGTACGTTATTTTTGTAATAGGCCCCCAGTACTTACATTATATTTACGTATTATATTTGTGATTGTATTAATAACATTGTTTATTTGTACACTTCGCATCGTCATTAAAATACCGTAAAACAGTTTGCGAATCTCATGTAACATAAATTAACGCTCGAAAGACAGCATGCGAATGTGAAACAGGTTTAAGGGTGGGAGTACAATAGGCATGTTGACTATTTTTTTTAATTTATGTTACCTATACATAAATTACCCCTAAAAAAAGAAACATTTGTAAAAGAATTATTACGCTAGCATGAAAACTGCCCGAGATATCACAGATTGAAATGCACAAAATTGGACTCATCCGAAAACGCTCCATACTAACGGCTACCAAGTTATGACGTCACGCCTTCCTACGTTGTATGCAACGCGTAGGAAATTTGTTCGGCAGCTATATTAAATATTGTGTTTATCAAAATGGTTTATTTGACAAATTTGCTATAAATTTTACGGACTAATTAAATGTATAATTTATTTTAACAAATTTTATACTTTTTAAATGGACTTGTCCACCCAACTTTGAAGGGTCATAAAACAAATAATATGCAATATATAAAACCAAGAGGTATACAAGCTACTCCAAAAGTTTGATATGTTTACGATTTTTATTAGTATTTCGTTATTTTATTCATAAGTCAACATCTCTATAATAAAAATAAATTTAAAAAATATTAAAAACACGACTGCCCTGCCAAAAACGAACGAAAAAGTTAAATAACAAGTGTCATTGCAGTCGGGGGGCCGTTTTGTGAAATTATTTTTAATCAAAAAATATTTTTTTCACATTTGAAAGTGGCGTCATACAGTCGCCTCATTGATTTTTACCAAAAAAATATAGCCAGTGTCACTCGGAATGATGTAAGGATTCTAACGATACCATATACATCCAAATCTGTTAAGCCATTGAGAAGTTATGGTGGAATAAAGAAACTCACATACCCACAAACATACATGAATCCTGAACACATATACACTCCTTTTTTGGGCAGTCGTGTAAAAAATATGAATGTATAGTTTGTATCACTGAATTTGTATCAATGAAGAAAAGACTTAAGACAAAATAATATATCATATACATATAGATATTTATATTATATAATTATTATTTGCAATAAAATTTTGTCTTAAGTCTTTTCTTCATGAGTTATGATACGAAGATGGGCGGCATTTGTGGTTATCTTTCGTGATTCGCACTATAATACAATTATATCTTTCCCTCATCGTTAAAAATGAAATGCTTTTTTAAGATTTTCGCGCGTAACTTATAATTAAAAAAGCAAGTCTTTGTAATAAATAACACAAAGATAATAATAATACTCTTACATTCAAATAAAAAACGTTGACGGAAATTAGTTATACGTTTTAATATTTTTTTTTGCATTTCCCGACTTTCAACACTTTGCAGCTGTCAGCTCTATGACAATTTTAAATATTGGAACCGGCGGGCTGATTATCTAATTAGAAACCACCTAGCGACCGGTTGCAGTTCATTGATGATAGTGATCCATTGCTACTTCTTTCTGGATTAAAAAAAAAAACCAAAGAAAAGTAGCAATGTATGTGGAATGAAACCGGTCGCTAAATAGTTTCTTTTTAGATAATCAGGGTGCCGGGCTTTACCGCGTAACCATAGAGGAAATAATCACTAGGTACGTTTTAACCATATTGATATGAAATTTCCTATTTTTAAAGCTTTTTTGTTGATTTGTTTGTTTTTTGCTCTAGTCTCGTTATTACGTAAAACGTATAAAGTGTAATTTATAAGATTGTTTTTATTATGTATGTATGTTAGTCTATAAGGTATTTATTGTATGGGCCATTGATGCCTGAAATAAGGGTGCCCTTCGCATCGCATAATTTCGATTGTCCTAAAGTCACTTGGCATAACTCGATTGGCATAATAATTACAAAGCATACTATTTATTTAGCATAAATTTCGATACGCATAACCATCGAATTGCATAACTTTTAAAAAGCATAATATTTCAAAGCATAATAGTTACAATTCCTAATTTCAATTGGCATATTGTCAGTAAGCATATTTTGAAAGGCATAATTTTGTTATGTCTAATATACATAACTACTAATGTTTTATAGCATAATATAAAAGGAAACATAACTAATTTGAATACTAATTTATAAAAAAAAAACTTTAATTGTGTTGTGACCACCATTGGTGGGTTAAAAAAAAAGGTTAGGTCCGTGTTTAGAGTTTAGGCCACATTAAGCTAAGCAGGTGGAGCTTAATAATGCTTGTATGCATGTTGCACGCTGCATGCTTGCTTACATGCTGTGCTTCCTTGCATGCATGCATGCTTGCTAGCATTGTAGATGCTTGCTTGCAAAATGCTTGCCGGTGGGTGCAGGGGGGCTCGCCCCGCTGCTCGGGGGGGTCGGAGGGCCTGAGGCCCCCCGCTATAAAGAAAAACTTTTTGTGTCCTAGGTAGGTTAGCTTAGGTTAGTGTTTTGACCACTTGCAGCGGAGCGAGCGAAGCGAGCGGAGCTCTATAGTGCTTGCATGCATGCTGCATTTTACATGCTTTCCTGCATGCTGCATGCTTGCCTGCATGCTGCATGCTTGCCTGCATGCTTGCCTGCATGCTGCATACTTGCTTGCATGCTTGCCTGCATATTGCCTGCTTGTCTGCATGCTTGCTTGCGTGTTGGGTGCTTGCTCATACGGATGCTGCAGGCTGGGTTTTTGCTTGCAGAGTGCAGGGAGCAGAGGTGCTCATATTTTTAAAGATTTCTTATTCATAAAATAATTATGAGTTTTAAAAAATATGCCTAAAGAAATTAGGTCTCTTATTACAATGCGTAATAAGATTATGTCTTTTGATGATTATGCTTTTTAGACAATGTGCCAATTAAAAAATATGCGTTATGATATTTATGCTTTTTGAAAATATGTCATTGAATATTTATGCTTAACAAAATTAAGCCTTATGATATTATGCGTTTTGAAATTGTGCTATAAAATATTATGCTAAATGATGATTATGCCATTTAACAGTATGCGTTTCATGCTTAGGACAAATAAAGTTATGCGTTCCATTAGGCAATCGTGAAATAAATGGTTAAATAAAAAAAATTACGGACGTCGTTAAAGATAACAAAAAAAAGCCAATTAAAAAACCCATAAAAATAGGGACTTAAAATGTACTTGTTAAAATTGATTACATGAACTGTTTGAACGGTCTGTTTTTCTTTAGTTCTTTGGCTTAATTGACCATTATAGATCAAGTGATTACACAAAACAACGTACATATGTTTCTTCAATGAAAATGGGTCAGTTACAATAAAAAACAAGACCACTTGTCTAAACCCCGCCTTAATCGGTAAATTTCAACAAAATGGCTTCGCGCCAATTCTGTAGCTGTATCATGGAGTTCAATTATATTAGTTTGGCCATTTATCTTGTCACCGGATATAATATTTAGCAAGTTGTTTGCATTGCATACGAATGAGGGCTTTGCAAAGTGACATTTAAAAAATAAAAATAGTAACCATTTGCCTCACTAGATGGCGTTGATGGAAAGAGAAGTCTCAAAATTGGCTTTTAAAAATAAACAGCCTGTACCAAAGGCAAGTAAGCGCTCGCTGGCTGACATCTGCCCAAAGAGAAACATTTTAGGGTCACATCTGCCTTAGTCTCCTTCTGTGAGGATGTCATCCTCCAGAAGGAGACAGCGGAGAGAGTCCGGGAAGAGGACGCTCATGCGGCTCTTCTCCGCCGCAGACGGACGGGGGTAAGAAGGCGTCGCTACGCGAACCTCATTGCCTCCTAAATAGGGGCCACGCGGGTGGTGGGAGGTGACCCGACACCTGTATTGCACGGTCCCGACCGTCCAGACTCCCCAGGGAGATGGCTAAACTTGCTCGGCCATCTCCCAACCGCGAGGGGCCCAGGAAACCGGGCCGCCGCCGGGTCTATCGAGGTAGAATCCTACAAGGGTCCCTCAGGGCCAACCGGCGGCGAGAGGGCAAGTGCCGGGGTTTTTTAGTGGGTATTCCCTCCTCCTGGGATTCCACCGAGCTTTGACTTGATGGAATTACGGGAGGCAGTCGTGGAGGGAGCCGCAACGTTGAATGTTGCGGTCCCCTCCTGGCGAGTCCCACATGCCCCCTTCCCGATCACCTGCGGGAAGGGAAGCGCGTAAATGCGTTTTTTCTCGGCATAAAAAAAGGGTTACATCTGCCTGCCTACCTAAGTACCTACTCTTGTAGCTTAGTAAAAAAAACACATACCTACATTTTTATCAACGCCATCTATCGAGCCTACAATTTTTGGTAATTTTGAAAAGCCCTCATAAATCTGGCCAATGATTAACGATTCAAAATTTTCTTGTTACAGATCCTGCCCTGGAACCATCCATTTCTTCTAACACAAGCTTAATAATTGCGTCCTTAAAACTCATTATTCAATGCCAAAACTTTAAAAAGTAAAACGTCATCTGTCAATTCAAAAGCGCGCCAAAACCAAAGACTGTTTCCAAATGAATTCCCTCGCCTACGCAATAGGATGTGCTTGAAGTATCAGTGACAAGGAACTGTGATTTTTGTTACTAAATATCTTGCAAATAGCTCAATATTTTTATTAAAGTTTAAACTGATTTTACCGGATATTATGCGCGTATTAATATTATTATTAGTTCATACTGTGATTTTGTTATAATGTGTTAGTTTGATATAATAAATAAACAAAATGGCGACGCCTCCGGAGTCACCCGTGGAGGAGAATGCGTACGAGTTGGAGCCGAGTAGAACTCCGAAGCCGATTCCAGTGGCCTTGGAAGAGCTGTGCCGGCAAACTAAATTCTCCAAGCAAGAGATTAGAGTCATGTATAGAGGCTTTAAAACGGTGAGAAAACAATTTAGTTACTTTTTAGACATATTTCTTGTTTCCTACAGGAGGCTTCATCAGCAAATAAGAAACCATCCTTGAGCCGTTCAGTTCAAAAGCAGGCCTTAAACAGGACCGCTTAAGGCCTGCTTTTGAACTAACCTTTGAGGTCATAGTACGAAAAAGTAAGGCATTTCAATATAAGTGCTGCTATAGGAGATCATAGTAAGGCCCAAGGATGAGCTAAGTTAAATCCTTATAAATCAGAGAAGTCTTCGTTGCTCAATCAAAGCCAATTGATTGAATACCACAACGACCGTCCGTCTGAAACCGTCGTGATTGCCCAACTAGCAAAGAGATCGTTTAAGCAATTACTCTCACGACTATGGATCGTAAAACACTCGTATGAAAGATCCTATCATTTCAAAAAGCAGTATAATAGCAGCTTTCTAGATCATTTAGCATTCAATGCTTTTTGGCTCTATAAATATGTCTAGTAAACGTGGTCTCGACGAATTCATATCGCATTTACTCGACAATTGTATAAAGATATCTCTCGATCGCATTCAAACAACCGTTAGTCCTATGACAGCTCTTTAAAAGCAACCGGTTTGCTAATTTGTCGTCAAACTAGCTTTTATAGCACTATCTTCGTCACTTAATTTTTACAGCATTATTGTGGAGTAAAAGCTGTTTAACCGACAAAATAGCATCTCAGTTACCATAACAGCATCTAATGTCATATTATAGCTTTCTGCAAGGCTTTAATTCGACTTAACTATTGAAGTTGAGAAAACGCTATCCAATGATCTACTACAGGTCCAAAGGTGCCCAAAGGTAATTTTGGAAGCTATCATGCAGCGTAATAGTGGTATAATAGTTAAATAAAATCTTTTACAGCACTTTGGAAAATGAACTATTATCGGTGGAAAAAAATTAAAAGAAGCGAGGGTTCCGACGGAAAGTAAATAAGATGTTGTTGTTGAAGTGCGGCTTCCGTTGGAATTATTACGCCAATACAGATCATGTTTATAAACCGTATACTAGTCATAGTAGCGATTATGCCAATCACACATAGATCAGAGTCGAGTTAGATTGATGATTTAGCATTTTGCGCTAAGGAACCCTGAACTAACTGCAATGGCGCTCCTAGAAGTCGTAAAATGGAAACCTCATTTCTATTTTTCGGCTAAGAGCTAGGTGAATGTTTTGTAATGATAATTGAGTTGCTATTAATGGCGAATTAATTGTATCTATTATACTAATATTATTTGTGATTCATTATCTCGTCACCTCAGTGCTTGTTTGCCCAACAGACCAATTTAGGCGAAAATGACCTTTGAATGTAGTATGCTTAAGAACCAAATTCTGCACAGTCTTAATCAAGAATAACTCGTGTAATTATACAAATAAATGAGAAAAAGACGATTTAAAAAACCAATATCCACTATTAGAACTTTACTCTTCGTGCTTGTATGGCTTACCACCAAAAATTAACCGACATCCAATTCCAAAATTCTAAGCGCGTGCTTGTTTGCCGTATATCCTCAAATAAACCAATCACAGACCTGCTCGCTCATGACGTCACACGTTGCTGTTCCGCCATCTTTTGGCTATAGGGCAAACAAGCACACAATACAAAAATACTTTTGGTTCCTGTTTGGCTAACATCCCAAGGAATGTAGTCTATATCCATTAACGTAATTGTAGTTTTGTTTTTTTGTCCAATATCCATTTTGAAACTGGTTTTTCACTTGTGAAATTCAAAGTTTTTTATTTTTTTATACATTACTACAAGTCCAAATGTACCATATTTTTTAAACTATCGTAACATTACTGCTTTGTTTAGGTCATAACATAGAAAAACAAAAAAACATTGCTCCTGTAAAATTACCCAAATGGTCTGTCGGCCAAACAAGCACTGAGGCAACGATCTGCTAGAAATCTTGCGGCCCATGAAAATATTAACTAAAAATGTAAGGATTATAGACGAAAAAATTAATTCCGCATATGAAAGTAAGCCTTATGAGCTAACTTTAATAGATTACCCTTTACTGTCATTATGGCTGTAAAATTGTAAGGTGTAGCATAATATGGCAAACATACATTTATTTTTATTTCCTTCCTTTACACGAACACAACACGCGCTGATGATTTTAAGATAAAACTGTTGCATTCACACGATCAAAGTGTCGAATGATTGTAACCGCACTGCAGTGCTACATTACCACTAATAAGTCGAATGAAAGAGGTTCTACTGACTTGGAAGAAGCTGATGTGTGGAATAATAGCATACTAACGTCCATTTTAGTACTACTTAGCACTTGAGTTGCGATTACTCTATATTCTTTCAACTAAAACGCAATTCAGACGATAATCTTACGATATTTACAGCCTTTAAAGCAGAGAGAAGTGTGCCCAAATCGCGTTGAGAGAACGTTTACAGATCGTTTACTCCAGGGGTGGCCAACTTGTCTAGGGCTGCGATCTACTTTAAAATTTCCTGGCCTATTGAGATCGACTAAAAGAATTTTCATTTTTGGGGTATTTTTCACTACAAAACCGTCGCACCCGCCTCCCGCACCGTTCTGTCGCTACATGCTTTGCTACCACAAGCAAAGCACTTTTTGTTATGTCTCCAGAGATCGACTGGTCGATCGCGATCGACTTGTTGGCCACGCCTGGTTTACTCGACATTTTGTAGATCCACCACACTACCATGGACGAAATTATAAGGACCGACAATCACATACTTCAAAATGTAAACTGTTGTTTAGTTCCAAAAGTTGTGACAGATGTCCCTACGTGTTCCGTTTGGAACAAATTCGTGACTTTTTTACCGCACGCAAGCATACCCTTGCAGCACAAACCGAGCATGCTATTCGAACGTAAACCGCTCTACAAGTATTCCACTAGATGGCGCTGTGTAATGAATGAATGATAGCTTTTTTTAAATTTTGATATTAATTTAGTAAATGATAACAAAATGAAATAAAAAAAGTACGTAGGTACTACGTTAGAAAATAATAAAATGTATTAAAAAGTGGTTTTACAGTAATAAAAAATAAAAAATGCTGACACTTGGAAATTTTAATATTTAGTAAATGATAACAAAATGAAATACCTTACACAAAAGTAGTAAGTACCTACCTACCTATACTAATACGTCAAAAAATATTGATCAAAAATATGAATTAAAAACCGGCCAAGTGCGTGTCGGGCCACGCGCCATAGGGTTCCGTAGTTACCTTATACCATACCATATTTAATACACCTATAATTTTTCGTCTGTAAAAATAACTTTGTTTTTCAGTGTTGGTATGAATGACAAAGTTATATTTGCGGTTTTGGAAAATGTGCTATATCTCAAAAACTAATTACTATATCTCGTTCAAACCAATTTTGGTTGAAAGTGTTTATTAAGATCTACAGTATATATTATTTTTAGATTTTTCACTCTCTTATTTCAAAAGTTAAAGGGGGGGGGGACACACATTTTACCACTTTGGCGGTGAATATCTTTCAAACGGTTGACTTTGAGAAAAAGTTGTCTTAGGAACCTTAATGTCATTTTTAAAGACCTATCTATAGACACCCAACACGTGTTGGTTTGAGAAAAAAATTTTTTTTCAGTTTCAGTTCCATGTATGGGGAGCCCTCCCTTTATCTTTTATTTTTCTTATTTTTGTATTAAATTCGTTAAGCGGTTAACAGAATACATCTACCTACCAAGTTTCAACTGTGTAGTCTTAATACTTTCGGAATAAAGTGGCTGTGACATACGGACAGACAGACAGACAGACAGACATGACGAATCTATAAGGGTTCCGTTTTTTGCCATTTAGGCTACGGAACCCTAAAAATGGGTCTAGCTAGACTAGAGCTAGACTTGAGTACCTACAAACATGGACGAATTTTATGAAGACTTGTTGGTAGGTAACCTTGTTAGGTATGTAGGACCTATCTGCCTATAAGTTGGTAGGTACCTATTATTTTACTGTACCTACCTACGTAAGTTACCTAGGTACCTAAATGTTGTAATTTTGTTGTAAGTAGGTAGGTATTTAAGTATATTTTTTTGTATAAGAAGGTACCTAGGTAACTACTTCCCTATGTGAAATATATTACAGAAAACATAACTAGGTATAGGTACGTATTTGATTTACCTACCTACATAAAACTCACATCATAAAATAGTAGGTAGGTAGGTACTTATTTATAATAAAAACCGGCCAAGTGCGTGTCGGGCCACGCGCCATAGGGTTCCGTAGTTACCTTATACCATACCATATTTAATACCACCTATCATTTTTCGTTTGCAAAAATAACTTTGTTTTTCACAGTGTTGGTATGAATGACAAAGTTATATTTGCGGTTTTGGAAAATGTGCTATATCTCAAAAACTAATTACTATATCTCGTTCAAACCAATTTTGGTTGAAAGTGTTTATTATGATCTACAGCATATATTTTTTTTTAGATTTTTCACTCTCTTATTTCAAAAGTTAAAGGTGGGGGGACACACATTTTACCACTTTGGCGGTGAATATCTTTCAAACGGTTGACTTTGAGAAAAAGTTGTCTTAAAAACCTCAATGTCATTTTTAAAGACCTATATGTAGACACCCAACACGTGTTGGTTTGAAGAAAAAAAAAATTTTCAGTTTCAGTTCCATGTATGGGGAGCCCCCCCTTAATCTTTTATTTTTCTTATTTTTGTATTAAATTCGTTAAGCGGTTAACAGAATACATCTACCTACCAAGTTTCAACTGTGTAGTCTTAATACTTTCGGAATAAAGTGGCTGTGACATACGGACAGACAGACAGACAGACAGACAGACAGACAGACAGACAGACATGACGAATCTATAAGGGTTCCGTTTTTTGCCATTTAGGCTACGGAACCCTAAAAATGGTAAGTAGGTTCCTAATATATTTTTTTATAATTAAGTATGTAAGTAAGTTTAATAATATTATACAGGTATTTGCGACTAGCGAGCCAATCAATCAGCACTAAATCACTCTCAAGCCTCAATTACACTATTTCAAGACTGTCTTGAAATCGAAGAAGACCGCGCATTTACACCACACAATTTATCACACGTTCGACCGCGCTTACTGTCACAGTAAAAGAAAAGGAAGTAAGTCTCTAAAAAGTATATTTTTCAACGTAGTAAAACTGTGGTAGTATTGTATTGGAGTTATTTACAGTGTTAATTTATACAAATTGATTGATTATGAGAAGATAATTATAATATCTCGTTTTATACAACGTGTTACAAAAAAACCCTAATGCCGAATATAGTAGATAGAGACCATTAAACTGAACAACTTTTACTATTGGCCCAACTCCGAAATCACGAAAAAAAAACTGCTGTTACTTACAAAACTTAATAACAAAAATATTAAGGACCTGCAAAACGTAGCGTCAATGAAAACATATAAAGTTTTGTCGCATAGTTAGAAGAATCCACTCATTTTGAAAGGTAGAAAAACATATTGTTGTATTTGACATATCCTGAATTAAAGACTTAGCTATAAATAATTTTAAGTAAAAGCTTAGTTAATGAAAAAAACATGTTTTTCTAAAAAGTTTTTTCGTCGCGTAATACTCGAAATTTTCAGCGGCAACTAGCATATTTTTTTCAATATACAATTCGAACATAAGATGAATTAAAGACTTATAAAAAAAAAAGAATGCAAATGTTATGGATCACTATTAAAATCAAAATAAACAGGTTTTTTAGCGCCTGAAAAATGTAAAGAGCAATACACTTAGAAAAATATTTGCTAGTATTCGGCATTCACAGAGATATGGAGCGGGCGGGCGCGGGCGCGCGGGGTGAACGCCCGGGGCTTGCATCGGGTGGTATCGAGAATGGATGGGGCCGTACTTTTCATTTCATATTTCATATCGAAACTTGTTGGTCAAGTCGGTCTCGTCTTTTTCTTTTGGATTTTGGAAAGTTTTGTAAACTTTGTTTGTTTTAAGTAAATAAAAGAAAATCGGGTTGCACTCCGGGAGTGCCGGCAGAAGTGAAAACTTGAATATTATCGTTGTGCATTTTTGATATTTTGGAATGGTTAGAGAATAATTTTGCACGAATTGCCGTCTTACGAATTTACTCTGCATTTGAATTTACAAATACAGAACAGTATTGTATGAAAGGCTTATCCATAGCTTGATAGAATATCTAGAGTTTTGACCAAAGAGAATGTAAAAAACCGGCCAAGTGCGAGTCGGACTCACGCACGAAGGGTTCTGTACCAAAAAACGGCAAAAAAATTACGTTTGTTGTATGGGAGCTCCCCTTAAATGTTAATTTTATTCTGTGTTTAGTATTTGTTGTTATAGCGGCAACAAAAATACATCATCTGTGAAAATTTCAACTGTCTACCTATTGTCGTTATTAATATCGAGCAAAAAACGGCAAAGAAATCACGTTTGTTTTATGGGAGCCCCCTTTAAATATTTATTTGATTCTGTTTTTAGTATTTGTTGTTATAGCGGCAACAGAAATACATCATCTGTGAAAATTTCAACTTTCTAGCTATCACGGTTCATGAGATACAGCCTGGTGATAGACAGACAGACAGACAGACGGACAGCGGAGTCTCAGTAATAGGGTCCCGGTTTTACCCTTTGGGTACGGAACCCTAAAAACTAGCGTTTTAGTTTGGCATTGAATTAAAAAAAACCGGCCAAGTGCGAGTCGGACTCGCACACGAAGGGTTCCGTACCAAAAAACAGCAAAAAAAATTACGTTTGTGTATGGGAGCTCCCCTTAAATGTTAATTTTATTCTGTGTTTAGTATTTGTTGTTATAGCGGCAACAAAAATACATCATCTGTGCAAAATTTCAACTGTCTACCTATTGTCGTTATTAATATCGAGCAAAAAACGGCAAAAAAATCACTTGGTTTGTTTTATGGGAGCCCCCCTTAAATATTAATTTAATTCTGTTTTTAGTATTTTTTGTTATAGCGGCAACAGATATACATCATCTGTGAAAATTTCAACTTTCTAGCTATCACGGTTCATGAGATACAGCCTGGTGACAGACAAACAGACAGACAGACAGACGGATAGACAGACAGACAGACGGACAGCGGAGTCTTAGTAATAGGGTCCCGTTTTCACCCTTTGGGTACGGAACCCTAAAAAGCGCGTTGCTATGGTGACACAAGTGTTTACGTCTTGAAATGACGCGCCGCTATTTTTGCCGCGCCCCGTAGAAAGAGAGGGGGATACTTCCGACGCCGGCTGTCTACTCTCCATCCGTCACATCCGTCTTACGAATTTTCGATCAGGGTCACGTGATCCTGACTGACTGACTGACGCGAGTTCAACAAAAAAGCGTACAACGCCGATAAAGAAGGTTTCACTTCAATAATTTTATTAAGTGTTAATTAAGTAATAGTTTTAGCTGTTTGTTTTGTAGTTTTAGGTTTTAGTAATAAATAAAATAGTGTTAGTATTAGAAGCGATGTAGTAGGTAAACGCCCGCCTCGTCGCGCTGCGTCTAGCAAGACTTGATGTCGATGACGCGTCGTCGTCGACATCATAGTCTTAGAGGTCACGGAATTTTTGGTAACGGTCGAGGAAAAGGTTAGATTCGTTTTTATAGGTTGTAAAGTGGTCCCCTAATGTGAATGATGTCGGTCTGCCTGATCTCATTGGTTGCCACTTCCAGTAATAGCGCTTATAAGAGGCTTCATTGTTACGAGAAAGTAACGATCAGAGAAATTGTCAGTATTAATACCTATTTAAAGTATGGCTTCTCCGTAGCTAAAACGATGAGGTCTGCCGGCTCTCAGTGGTTTCGTTTTAGAGCTATGACGCGCGCAAGTTACGACTATTTTTTTTTGAATAGTATTTTTTTTTTAATATTAATCGATAGAACTCTTTATTATATAAGAAATTTCTTAAGATATTTGTGTCTAAAACGAAAAGTTTGGCTGGATAAAAATATTTTATGGTTTTTTTGTATGGAGTGAGACATTCAATGTGCTCTTACGGCTAATTCCTAATATTTTCCGCCTCAAAACTACTTCTGCGTCAATATTTCACATGTTTACAATAATCCTACACTATTAACGCGCGCCTAAAATTGTCCAATCCAATCAATACATATTGGATTTTGAAACAGTTTAAAATCGTAATTTTTACGTAAGAACTAATTGTTTTGTGATTCTTTTTTACTTTCTCATCAATTTTAACACAAGGAAAGCCAACAAAACTTTCAGTCACTATATTACTATGGATAAGTTTTTTTACCTAATGAATATAATGCAACCAAAATAACAAAATGTAGCGAGACAAGGCCTATGGCTAAAGGCTAATGCTCCTGTGTATCGATTTTATACTAGTTTTTTAAGCAGAAAAAAAATTTTTTTTAGGTCAAGTTATGTTTCTTTCTGCTTCACGAATGCTGTGACCGTTCTGCTTTGTCAGGGTCTCTTACAAAGTTCACTCTTGGTATTATGCTAAATATAGAGATGCAGTAGCGTCGAAACATGAGTTATATCTTGCTTGGGTTGATGCTCGATCCTGTAAAGCTAGAAATACACGTGAAAAGAGGAAAGCCTTTAACAAAGCCGCCAAGTCCTGCATAGGGAAAACTTGCTTCTTGAAAAATTCTGGTATAATCTGTGGAAGTCAACTTCTGCCGTCCCTCAATGCCTCCTCTGCGGGAACCAGGAGGATCTTTGGCCCATACCGTTTTGCCAATTTATTTTCCGAGTGTTCTCGTTTAGATTCTTTAGATCCTGGCAATGTTGTAGAGTGACCGAATTTAAAAAAAGATTGATCTGGGGCTGTATTATGACCTCTTATTTCCAGCCAGTTTTCTGACTGGCTATCAATCTATCTCTTTTATTTGCTATACACCGAGAAAGAGATGTTACTACAGCAATTTATAAACCTGGCAGGATTTAAGAGCTTGTAATACGGCCTCTGGACGTGAATAAAGCCAGTAGTCTGGATAGTATACCAGCCATAGTTCATAATATAGAGATGCAGTAGCGTCGAAACATGAGTTATATCTTGCTTGGGTTGATGCTCGATCCTGTAAAGCTAGAAATACACGTGAAAAGAGGAAAGCCTTTAACAAAGCCGCCAAGTCCTACATAGGGAAAACTTGCTTCTTGAAAAATTCTGGTATAATCTGTGGAAGTCAACTTCTGCCGTCCCTCAATGCCTCCTCTGCGGGAAACAGGAGGATCTTTGGCACATACCGTTTTGCCAATTTATTTTCCGAGTGTTCTCGTTTAGATTCTTTAGATCCTGGCAATGTTGTACCATCGGTCTTACCAAGTTGTGGGATTTTAATGTCGGAAATCCACATCAGAGTGACCGAATTTAAAAAAAGCATTGCTTGATCTGGGGCTGTATTATGACCTCTTATTTCCAGTCAGTTTTCTGACTGACTATCAATCTATCTCTTTTATTTGCTATACACCGAGAAAGAGATGTCACCACAGCAATTTATAAACCTGGCAGGATTTAAGAGCTTGTAATACGGCCTCTGGACGTGAATAAAGCCAGTAGTCTGGATAGTATACCAGCCATAGTTCTCAGGACTTGCGCCTCTGAGTTAGCCCTAGTATTAACACGCCTGTACCGATTGTCTCAAGCAGTGTTTCCCAATCAGTGGTACGCGTACCCTAAAGGGTACGCGAGGTTGCATCAAAGGGCTACGTGGAGCAATCTCTTACTGCTCACTAGTTCCAGTGGATATAGTTCCATGGAACTACTGATACTGATTATTCTCACTAGTTCCATTGGCAATGGAACTAGTGAGAATGAATATATGGAACTACAGAACAAAAAGTATCAGTAGTACCATGGAACTGTATCCAATGGAACTAGTGAGAATGATTGGAACTAGAATATTATATCAGTAACCTTTTTTATTTTTATTTTTTTAGATAATAATTTAATTAAAAAGTTGTTTTTTCATTGTTCTTTTGCTTTAAATATATTTTATATCATGTTACTTAACAAAAGTAACATGATATAAAATACATATTTTCTTTCATTTAGAGTCGATATACTACAAGTCTACAGCGACTTTACAGTGGAGGAGTGAGTTAAAACAATATTTATTACAATTTTTTCCTATTTTACAAACTGATGATGACAAGATTAGTATACATACATACATATACTCACGCCTGTTTCCCATGGGGGTATGCAGAGACTATGGATCGCCACCTGCTACGATCATTGCACACTTCTTTCGCTTCATTCACATCCATCAGTCTTTTCATACATGCCCTGCGGTTTTGTCACTGCGTACACCAAGCTTTTTTATTATAACCTCTAATTAGTCCACGTAGGTTTTTCTGGGACGCCCTTGCGCAATCGTTCCTTCTCAATTCGCACAATATATCTCTTTCGTGATTCGCCTTTCATTCATCCTCTCTAAGTGACCAAACCACCGAAGCATTCCTTTCTCAATTCTTGTCACTATATCATCTTTCAGACCACACCTTTTACGAATCACATCATTGCTCACTCTATCACTCAATTTTACTCTACATATTTTCCTCAACGATCGCATCTCTACCGCATTTATTCTGCTTTCATTCTTCTTCTGCCATAACCAAGATTCACTTCCATACATCAGTGTCGGTACCAGCACTCCGTTATGAATAGCCATTCGCGCCTTTGCCGAAACGACCTGACCTCATAACCGAGTGTATAGCACCATTCACCGAATTTCCTTTTGTCACTCGCCTTTCTATATATTTCTCTCTCTTTCCGTCCCTTGTGAACAAACTCCCCAAGTATACAAACTCATGGACTTGTTCCACTTTTTTGCCACCTAACATTACCGTACAGTCAGTCATTTCTTCATCTCTCTCAAACACCATCACTTTCGTCTTAGTTACATTCACTTTCATCCCTTTTCTCACAAAATCATCATTCATAACAGACATCATTTCCTGCAACTCTTGCGCAAAAGACGCAAGTATAACTTGGTCGTCAGCGTAGAGGAGGCACTTGATTTGAGTCCCATTCATCATAACTCTACAGTCACGTTCTTTCAGACCTTTCATACAACTGTCTGAAAACAGATTAAAGAGCCATGGTGACGCAACACATCCCTGTCTGACACCCCTAGAGATGCCAAACCAGTCAGTGTATATGCCGTCAATCCTGACGCATGCACGGGAATCCTCATAGAGAGATTTCAGTGCAAATATATAGCTATTTCTTAATAAATTATCATAGAATATTATCGAATCTGCTACTTTCGATACAATTCCAGATTTCAAAAGCATTGAATACTATTGAATCAGCCATATTCGATAAAATTCCTGATTTTAAAAGCATGGAATATTATTGAATGTGAAATATCTTGGAAAATATTTTTATAACTTTATAATAAAATTGTTATTAGGCACAAAAAGAGACAAAAATAAGCTATTATTTAGTAAAGAAACTTTAATGATACAATTCAAAATTACGATTTTATGTTTTTTGTGTAAAAAAAAACTTTAAACTGCTCTACTGTAAAGTACGTGATTTGCAGTTTCAACACTATTAGTTGTGGCAGTCAATATTTTTGTTTTTTCATTGGGAATATTAAAGCTTTATATATTAAAACAATTATTAATAGACTTTAACTGTGTGACTGGATGTATTTTTGGCTTTTCTAGTGTTAAAATTGATGAGAAAGTGAAAAAAAATGACAAAACAAATAGGTAAGACCTGTTAAATAAATGTCATTTCCGCAATCACCATCCCATACCCATACCATACCCATACAATAACCTCAAGAACGACATCCATATCGATTTTTGTTTTTTTCCCCATTTACCCCCTAAGGGGTTGATTTTCAAAATCACAAAATATAATATGTATGCCTATTTATTTTTAGACGTGCTCCTACGAAGCTTAAAGTTGTAATGTCTTTTTTATTCTTTTTCCATATAAAATTTGAACCCCATTTTCACCCTTTTTGGGGTTAAATCATGTCCACCGTGTTGGACTCCAAAATAAATGTCATTTTCCCAATCGTCAGAAAACCACAATAACGACATCCATATCTATTTTTAGGTTTATATCGAAATACTAACAATAATAATGTACGTTACGTTAAATTTGCATCCATAAGCTTAAATAATAAATTTAGCGATTTTCACTTCGAAAATGAAGGATATTTATTATTTCTATACACAACTTCATCCCCCTTTTCACCCTTTAGAGAGTGGAATTTAAAAAAAAATACAATCATCAGTCTAAATACAAAATTTGAAGATCCTCGCTTTCAAACTGAGGGAATTTCATACAAACTTTGGACACCCGTTTCAGTTTTGAAAAAATCTTTTCTTATTGCACCCTTAGACCTTATAAGGAACCTATGTACCAAATTTGGAGTCTCTAGACCTAGCGGTTTGGGCTGTGCGTTGATATGTCAGTCACCAATCAGTTTCTTCTTTTATACACGGTTAATTTTTAAGTATATCTAAAAATGAAATGGGGATTTCAGACCACGTAAATGAACAGCTTTTACTATGGGACCAACCACCAAATCGCGAAAAAAAATCAGCTGTTCCATACATTATAGTGGAGTCGATGTTGTACTTTTCTATGGAACGGCTGATTTTTTTTTTCGCGATTTCGTGGTTGGTCCCATAGTAAAAGTTGTTCATTTACGTGGTCTGAAATCCCTATTTCATTGTTAGATATACTTAAAAATTAACCGTGTATATTAAGATCACTCGAAGTTGCAACCACTGAGATCAGGCGTACCGACATCATTCACATTAGGGGACCACTCTACAACCCATAAAAACGAGTCTAACCTTTTCCTCGATCGTTACCAAAAATCCCGTGACCTCTCAGTCTATCAAGTCTCGCCTAGGAGTCGCGCAACTCATATTTTTAGAGTTTCGTCAACGAAACAGCCTAAGATAGACCAAAAATTCAAAATACCAAAATTATTATGTGCCAATAATGAGCTTAGCAAAAAGGCAACACAGTGCACAAATTGGAAATAATAATCATGTAAATAATTTCTTACAAGAACCAAGGGATAGTAAAAGGATAGTAGGTACCCCAAAGACAATTTTTCTTATAAAAATAGACCATCACTGTGGGAAAAATTTTCAAAGAAACTTTCTTGGAAATCGAGTTTTTTTTTTATAACACTTTAAGCTCGTTTACGTGATTAATATACTTTTTCTGTAATATCTCAAAATGTAATTCAAAGTTTTGTTCACCCTGATCAGAGAACATGACATTTATTCACAACAGCAAATAATTTAAAATTAAACAAAAATTTTCTAAATGCGGCCCAGTCTACACCGCTAGACTCGCAGCGCAGGTGAGGTGCGGCGCGGGAGGGGCGCCGCTGCACGTGCACACCGCGCTTCGTCTGGCGCACCCCCTCAAAAACCTAAAAATTCGATTAAGCAGCGCCTTAAAGTGTATGAAACAGCTGATTTTATTTTCGCGATCTCTATCCTTACTTCACTACATAGTATAAAACCTACGAACAAAAGATACTTTGTTCGTAGTATAAAACAAAGTCGCTTTCTCTGTCCCTTTATTTATCCCTATGTATGCTTAAATCTTTAAAACTACGCAACGGATTTTGATGCGGTTTTTTTTAATAGATAGAGTGATTCAAGAGGAAGGTTTATATGTATAATACATGGTGTCAAATTCCACACTACACCGAAGCGAAGCGAGGGCGGGTCGCTAGTAAAATTATAAATGCGAAAGTCCATTTGTTTGTTTGTCACGTCTTAACTACTCAACCGATAATCGTGAAATTTTCTGGGTCCACTGGTATAGAAAAAAATATATATTCAGTATTCAAAGTCGAGTTTAAGCAATTGCTTATTGAACAATTATAGTAGGTTTTACTTTTGCCTTCCAATTTCCATGTTTACTAACTTCAGTCCCGCAACGCGTACGAACTACGAATGAACATCGCGCGGGTCAAGTGCGTCACGTGGAGTGGCACTCGCGCTTGAAGTGTTTTGAGCGTAGCAGAGATCCCATGTAGGTGATGTTATGTTTGGTGGCAACACCAATTTCCGCTTTTTTATGACAAGCTGTCAGGGAATGTCAGATTTTTCATGTTGGAATTTTGTAAACGTGCTAAGTGGATTTATCATAAATAATAAAAAGATTCTAAGCAGATTCAGTGTATTATTCAGTATTTAAAAGTTGGCGACGAGGATGGGATGAATGGCGCTAATAGGAAATATTGAACAATTTGATCCAGAAAAACAAGAATTCATGGATTACAGTGAGCGCATGGAACAGTTCCTTATAGTAAATGAGGTTCCAGAAGAGAGAAAAGTGTCGATGGTAATAACTTTAATGGGGCCTGACACATATAACATATTAAAAAATTTAGTGTCACCAGACAAGCCCGCGACTAAATCTTATAAACAAATCATAGAAATTTTGACTAAACATTTTGTGGTAAAGAAGTCTGCAATAGCTGGCAGGTATGAATTCTACACCTTAAAACAAAAAGAAGGACAAAAAGTAAATGATTTTGTCGTCGAAATAAAAAAGAAAGCTGCACTTTGTAATTTCGGCTCGTTTCTAAATGATGCCTTGAGAGACAGGTTGGTGTGTGGAGTTGCCAAAGAACAGTTAACTCGAAAGCTTTTGACGATGGGCGATGACCTAAAATTTGAAGAAGCAATAAAAATTGCGACAGCTTTTGAGAGTGCGGAAAGTGAAATAAGAAAAATGCAACCAGGTAACGACACCACTTGTGTGCAGGCAATTCAGATGAAAAAACCCTTACAAATGAGGAACCCTGGACAGTCAACATCGCGCGGTGGAGAGATGCGTGGGCGTAGCAGTGGTGGTCGTGCCAAAAATACTAGAGAGTGTACTCGTTGTGGTGGCTACCATTCGTCGGATACATGCTATAAAAAATCATGGATTTGTTACTACTGTAAGCGGCAGGGCCATATCGCTAACAAATGTCATTTCCGTCCTGCGGGAGGAGAAAGAAATTTGAGGCAACTGGATGAAGAGGAACCAGCCAGTTATGATGAAAACAAAGAGGAAGAAGTTGTGTTGGGAAGTATAATGCAAATTACGGGAGGAGAGGAGGCTGCTTGGATGCCTTTGTGACTAAAAAATGGACAGTCTTTGAAAATGCAAGTTGACACAGGTGCGTGTAAATCTGTAATACATAGAAAAGATTATGAAAAATATTTTTCACACTGTAAATTAAGACAGTGTAATTATAAATTAAAGTCAGTATCAGGCGAAAATCTTAAGGTTTTAGGTTCTATTAAGGTAGAAGTAAGTAAAATGAAAAAGACCTTGTTTTTGATTGTTATTGAGTGTGAAAAATATTTTGAGCCTTTAATTGGCAGAAATTGGTTAAAAGTGATGTTTCCAAAATGGCAAAAATGTTTTGAGTTAAAAGTATTAACAAAATCTGAAAGTAATGAGAAAATCACACTAATAAATGTTATAAAAAATAAATATAAAAAGGTATTTGAGAAAGACAGGGCATCACATATTTTAAATTTAAAAGCTAATCTTAAACTTAAAACAGGAGCAGAACCTGTTTTTCACAAGGCATATACGATTCCATACTCTAAAAAAGAGGAAGTGGAGAAAGAATTGTTTAGCTTAGAAAAGGCCGGTGTCATAGAAAGAGTTAGACACAGTAAATGGGCTAGTCCAATAGTAGTGGTACAGAGAAATGAAAAAAAAATACGTGTTTGTGTGGATTATAAAGTCACTCTAAATAAGGTTTTAGATACTGAACATTATCCATTACCTATTCCAGAAGACATTTTTACAGAAATGTCAGGGGGCAGTGTATTTTGTGTTTTGGATTTGACTGGGGCATATCAACAATTGTTACTAGATGAGACGTCTCGTGAGTACATGACCATAAATACACATTTAGGATTGTTTAGACCAACACGGTTACAGTTTGGGGTATCAAGTGGACCTTCTGTGTTTCAATGTGCCATGGATCAGATTTTAAGTGGATTAAAAAATGTGAAATGTTTTATTGATGATGTTGTGGTTAAAGGAAATAGTATGACTGATTGCTTTGAGCATTTGTGCAGAGTTTTGGAGCGCTTGAAATCCTATAATGTCAAGGTAAATTTGGATAAGTGTCAATTTTTTTGTAAAGAGATAAAATTTCTAGGGCATGTAATATGTAAAGAGGGAATAAAACCACTGCCAGAAAAAGTAGATGCTATTGTTAAAGCTCCAGCACCTAAAAACATTACACAATTGCAAGCGTACTTGGGTCTTTTGAACTATTATTGTAAATTCTTGCCAAGATTGTCAGAGCGTTTGAAACCCTTACATAATTTACTAAAAAATAATACTCCATTTGTGTGGTCTCATGATTGTGAAAAGGTCTTTGAAGAAAGTAAACAGTTGTTAGTAAGAAATCAGTTATTAGTACATTATGATTGTAAAAAAGATTTATATTTAACTACTGATGCAAGTGAATATGGAGTAGGGGCAGTATTAAGTCATAAAATTGATGGAAAACCAATTAGTTTTGCTTCAGGGTCCTTAAATAGTGCACAAAAAAATTACTCTCAAGTTGAAAAAGAAGCCCTGGCTATAATTTATGCAATAAAAAAATTTCACAAATTTATATATGGTCGAAAGTTCATACTAGTTAGTGATCATCAACCGTTAAAATTCATATTTGATCCTCTAAAAAGAATTCCTGTTACGGCTAATGCCAGACTTCAAAGATGGGCCCTATTACTGTCAGGTTATAATTATGAAATAGTCTATAGAAAAGGAACTTTATTAGGAAATGCTGATGCATTGTCCCGATTACCGCTGCCTGATGTTGCAGAGGAGGCAGACAGGGTAAACTATTTAAATTTTACTGAAGATTATCCATTGGATTTTAAGGATATTGCAGAAAATACTAGAAAAGATGTTATTTTAAGTAGGGTGTATGAGTATGTCACTACAGGGTGGCCAAATAGTATAAGTCAGGATGAGTTAAAACCTTATTTTTTAAAGCGAGCCGAGTTGACTGTGGAGAAAAAATGTGTATTGTGGGGTAATAGAGTAATTATACCTTTGAAACTTAGGAGTAAAGTATTAAAGTCATTTCATGAATCACATCACGGTGTGGTTCAGTCTAAAATGCTCATGAGAGAATATTGTTGGTGGCCAAATTTAGGTCAGGATATAGAGAACATTATAGCAAATTGTAATAATTGTCAATCAACAAGAAATTTCACTAATAATACCTGTTCATTAGTACCTTGGAAAAAAACTGATAAAAATTTTGAAAGAGTACATGTTGATTTTTTTTATTTTGATTCCATGACATATCTTCTTTTGATTGACTCATGTTCGAAGTGGTTGGATGTACAAATTATGCAAAGTACTACAGCAACTCATGTCATAGAAAAATTATGTAGAACATTTGCTTTTATTGGAGTACCAGCAAAACTTGTAAGTGATAATGGACCACCTTTTAACTCAGGTCAGTTTATAAATTTTTTAAAAGCAAATGGTTGTGAGGCTATTAAAACTCCGCCCTATCACCCTCAGTCCAACGGTCTGGCTGAAAGGGCGGTGCAAACTATAAAAAATAGTTTATTTAGACTTAAAAAAGAAAATCCTAAACTAAGCAATGAGGTTCTGCTGCAAAATTTTCTGTTCACTTATAGGAACTCACCAAATTCAACTGGTATGACACCAAATGAAATTTTGTTTAAGCAGAAGCCTCGGACAAAGTTTGATTTGATGAAACCCCATAACAGTGTAACTAGAGAGATTTGCAAAAATAGGGAAAAGCCAATTAAAGAGTTTAAGGAAGGTGATAGAGTATGGTGTAAAGTATTAAACAAGGGGAAAGGATGGGTTATAGGAGAAATTATTAAGAGAATAAGTATGGTTACTTATATTGTTAAGGTGGATGGTGTTGACAAATATTATCATGCATCATCTTTGAGATTGTGTCAAAATACTAATATTAACATTGAAGAGTACTCTAATGTATGTATACCGGAAGAGGTACAGGAGAGACCACATCAGGAACCCTTTGTTCAAATTCCCATAAAAGAAATTGATAGAAGTCTAGTTGATTATGAATGTAGGGAAGAAAATTCAAGTAATATTCTGTTGGATAAAGATCAGAGCTCTGGGCATACAGTCGAAGCTTCTGAAGAAAATAGAGAGTCAGGTTTCACTGAGGGTGCTGGAATGGAGTCACCTGTACCTCCCTTACGTAGGTCTACTAGGTTAAGAAAAGTTCCTAATCGGTTAAATTTATAACTAAACTTAGATTTAAATTTTGTACTGCCTACTTGTTGATTATGGTTGTGAATTACTGTAGATTAATTATAACATTATATTTCTGTTCTTTATGCATAACCGTTATGTAAGACTTCTTTGAAAAGGGGGACGAATGTTATGTTTGGTGGCAACACCAATTTCCGCTTTTTTATGACAAGCTGTCAGGGAATGTCAGATTTTTCATGTTGGAATTTTGTAAACGTGCTAAGTGGATTTATCATAAATAATAAAAAGATTCTAAGCAGATTCAGTGTATTATTCAGTATTTAAAAGGTGAGAGCTCTCTATGAATGATAATCCATTTGTTTTAAATCAAACGATTGACGGTATGCACTCACGGTCAAACGGTTTTGGATGTGGGCCGTGGTTTTACGGAATCCGTGATTGGAAATTTGGATGATAGATTCGACACTCACGCACGACCTAATTTTGGACGTAGGTACATACATCCATTTTGCGCGATGGAGTTACCGTGTGTGTCCACCTTAAGCTTAACTACTGTACGTACTCTATATTGTGAGGGCGCGGCGCGCGGCGGCGGGCGGCGGAGCCGTCAAAGAGTTTATGTCCGTCTCGCTCGTCCCCCGAAAAAAATACTTCTGCGCATGTGCGACTGATGCGACTTGCTCAAGATCTGTGACGCTCCGGTACCGTACAGTATAAACGATTGAGGTCGTGGTGGATGTATGTTTGTTTGTTTGACTTGAATTCCTTTGTGCCTTTTCTATTATTGTTATATGTATATTGAAGATGTCATACAAAAAGTGCGCGTATTACAACTGCAATAAAACAAGTCGAGACACTGCAATGTTTCATTTTCCTGTAAAGGACCCGGATCGTTTGCTTTTGTGGATTCGTAACTCTGGTAAGTAAATTGTTTTCTACTTGCTAAAAATAATGTCCCAGTGATGTAGTAGGGGCGCGTTCCATTTAGATAAATATTATTACTCTGTGCAAAATCACAATGTTCCAAAATCAAACCAAGTGAAACCGCCGCTGCCGCCCCCCCCGTTTTTACTCGACAAAATAGGAAGTGTCTCCGCTGCCGGCGCGGCGCCCGCACCCCGGTCGCTGATTCGATAGCCGGTGACCAAAATCTGGCGCTTTGTCGCCGCTCGCCGCCGGGTAGGGTTCTTAGGTTTTGCCGCCGGCATTTTTGAAGCACCAGATTTTCAATAAAACGAAACGGGGTGCTTCCACCACAGGGGCTACCGGCTACACACACCGGGGGCGGGGGCATAACCCACGAACGAACCCGCCCGCCCGCCGCCGGCGCCGGCTGCTGCCATATTCCGCTCGCTCGGCTCGCGTGTATTCTTTGGTCGCAATTCTAATCTACCTAACCTAATCAAATAAACTCTACTTTTTTATGGAAGAGGCTATGACCCTCGAGCACCCCCAAAATTGTCGGGGTGACACCAAATTTTTCCGGGTTAGGAAACCCTTGGTTTTACCCGGCTCGGCTCGGTTTCGGAACAATAGTGAATTTGACATTGACAAGAGTTAAGAGGCCGTCTCCAGGAGCGAGAGAATCTCAACGATGTTATCGTCTCGTACCACGTATTTCTCTTGTATTTCTATAGGTACCACTATCGCCGCAATAATATCGCCGTGTGTAGTGGACAGACACGCAGAGTGTGGCACGCACGACGATAATAATTGTCGGCGATTCTCGCTCGTGAAGACGGCTCCTAATTTTTAGGGTTCCGTACCCAAAGGGTAAAAACGGGACCCTATTACTAAGACTTAGCTGTCCGTCTGTCTGTCTGTCTGTCACCAGGCTGTAATCTCATGAACCGTGATAGCTAGAAAGTTGAAATTTTCACAGAAGATGTATTTTTGTTGCCGCTATAACAACAAATACTAAAAACAAAATAAAATTAATATTTAAGGGGGGCTCCCATACAACAAACGTCATTTTTTTGCCGTTTTTTGCTCGTTATTAATAACGACAACAGGCAGACAGTTGAAATTTTCACAGATGATGTATCTCTGTTGCCGCTATAACAACAAATACTAAAACCAGAATAAAATTAATATTTAAGGGGGGCTCCCATACAACAAACTTTTTTATCTAAATCGGAACAAACCCTCCGTACACCAATACCTACTTGTTACTTAGCTAATTCTGAATAGTTTAATATAGGTACTATGGGCAACAGCGTCGCTTAACCAGTTTGCAACAAAATTCGTGTGCGCGCGTATCGCTCCTACACGAACTAAACGTATGGTTGTGACGGCGCGGCGTGCAAGCGATTTTAACCTTAGCAGTGGTTAAGCGACGCTGTTGCCCATGGTACCTACCTACCTACTTATTTTTTTAATAGAGACATTACCTACGAATGAGTTGTTTATTAATAATGTAAAATTTATCTAAAATAAGTAAACATTTTAATAACGATTTCACTTTTAGTTTAAAAGACGAGTAGGTACAATTGTCAAAAACTGTTTAACATATGACGAGTTAGGATAAACAGACAATGCATCTGGTTATTTATGTGCAGAGGGTTTCCTTTACATACCATATCAATATTAGGAAAGTCTTGATAAAAACCCAGATATTTCAATAAAAGTCCGGACATTATAGTCACAAAATTCGAGCACCAGGTACCTACTTACTGCTATAGGTAGGTATGTCACCTGTGATTGACTGATTGTGAATATAAAATATAACTGTAGTCCGTTCGCTTAGATAGTGTCGCCCTTTTATGCCGCCTTTGCACGTGCGACTTCTTGTCAAAGATGCCGCCGCATAAACAAAGAATACCGCATGCGGCGTACACCCGCAAGTCAATTTGGATTTTGGCAGTTTACATAGAAGTGCCGTAGTGAATGGTTGTTTTTGTTACCGGTATTCCTGTCTCTGAACACAAGTGCTTGCGGGTGTACCGATACTATCTAAGTAAACGGACTATACCTAGTATTACATAATACCGCCCAATCTAAAAAAACCGGATAAATGACTAAGAGTTACTGAATTTCGGACAAAATAATTTCGGACACTGTCCGGAATGTCACTTTTTCATTTTTTTCCACTGACATTTCGGACACTTTTATAGTTAAAGCATTTTTGTACAGTTAAAAGTCTAATAAAAATGATTTAACAATAGTGTTCAAAATGTCAATGAAAAAATAATAAAATCAAAAATTAACATTTCGGACAAAGTGTCCGAAATAGTCTGGTCCGAGATGTTAGTAACTCAATTACAAAGGCGGAAAAATTACGGACAAAAGCCTAAAAGTCCGGACATGTCTGGACAAATCCGGACGGATGGTAACCCTTTGTGCATCTGCATTTTACATAATAATACAATAACAAAAAATTCACAGTAAATTCGACAGTATTTTTTTTACCTTTCTTTACTTATGCAGTAAACTGCGCAAGTTGGCTAAAACAGCAACGCGGCTTCCCTAGCCACGTTTTGCTCTAAGTAATTAAAAAAAACTAAAAATAACACCATAACATTTTTTTTTCAATAGGAAATATTCAATTGGATTCGTTGACAAATGAGGAACTCGGACATCGATTTATATGTGTTCACCATTTTCCGCCATCAAGTATTCATCAAGGACAAATCAGAGATCGGTTACTTGGACCAGCAGTTCCAGTTTGTTTTAAATCACATGCAGTTGGAGAAGGAATTTCAGGTATATCTTAAGAAATATATAAATTAGAATGCCTACTTATTTGGAAAAGTATGGTATAGGCTTAGATTATATAGGTTAGGTATTCTAATTGGAAATATCTGATAAAAATTAAATTGGCTGAAACATATTTTTATAGGTAATAAATAATACTAGAGAAATGTTTCAGAATTTTTGAATAATTGAATAGTCTCCATTCTGCGGTTACTTCCATACTTTTGCAAAGATGAAGTTATTTTTTTTACGCCATACAAAAAAAAGAGCCTATTCTTTACTATAAAAATGTTTCAGCTAATTTTTTTTCAGACATTCCCCATTATAAAAGAAAAAATAAGTACTTGTATTTGTTTGTATGATATATAGAGTAAAATTGAATTGCTCGGTGTGTTCACTCATTCTAAACTAGCTTTCAGAAGTGTTGAGTTCACAAAGCAAAGCAATACACGTCTACACTGGCATTTTTTTTATAATGAGTACGTTACTTATAAAATGAAACAAAAAATAATGACCCAAATTAAATAAAATTACATGATTGTCTTCCTTTTTTTTTATTTAATACACTTGTTATTTTTAGGTGACTCGCCATCACCAGAGGTTTTAAAAGTTAAAACACCAAAAAAATTTTATAGCCGCAAAAAGAAAAGTCCAGTTTGTGAAACTAGGCATTCTACGCCAGCAAGCTCAAAATCATTTGAGCAACAGCTCCCAACCTCAGCAACAACAAGACAGTCACGGAAACGCTTATCTAGAAGATGTTTATTTCAAGAAAAAGATGACACACCCAGGACCAAACGGCTGAAATTTTCAGCCTCCAGTTTAGTAAGACAAAACAAAGCTTTAAAAGCTCAAATACGCCGGTTTCGTACACGTCCAAAAACATCATCCATTATAACAATCAATACAAAAAAAGCCTTTAGAAGTAAGGCATCAAAAACGTTGGCCTTGATGCAACTCAGGAAACGTAATACTAAGAAAAAATGGACTACAGAAGAAAAAAATTTGTGCCTTTCTTTATTCTACAAATCACCTTCCAATTATTTTCACATGCGAAGACAAGGTATAGTGCTGGCTGCACCCTCTACAATTAGGAAATGGCTTTCAAATTCCAGTTGTTTGCCTGGCTTGTGCTCTGAAGTATTCGGGCATTTAAAAAAGCTATTTGCTGATTCAAGTATAAAAGACAGAGCCTGTGTTTTGTGTTTTGATGAAATGTCCATCATGCACAACTTGGAATATTCAAAAAAATTTGATTTGATAGAAGGATTCGAAGATTTAGGAAAAGATAAAAGATGCGGTAAAGTGGCGAAATATGCATTAGTTTTCCTTATAAGAGGTTTATACAAAAATTGGAAAATTCCTGTGTCATACTTTTTGTCATCCTCAAATGTAAAGGCCGACACCCTAAAAGTACTCATAGAAGACGTAATAAATAAATGTTTTGATGTTGGGCTTTTACCAAAAGCTATTGTATGTGACCAAATGACTACTAATCAAAAAGTTTATAGGGAGCTGGGTGTGACATCTGAAAGCCCATTTTTTTTCTGTGGTGGCAGAAAAATTTTTGCTATTTTCGATGTGCCCCATTTAATAAAAAACATAAGGAATAATATTTTAAACAATAATTTTGAATACAAAAATCAAGAAATTTCATTTTCAGACATCATAAAAACTTACGAAATAGACAAAAAATCCGAAAAGAGCAGATCCTTAACAAAAATAACTGATCGACACATAAATCCCAATAACTTTCAAAAAATGAATGTTCGATTAGCAACACAAGTTTTTAGTACATCAGTATATGCAGCAATTCGCACAGCTCAAAGTTCTGGTGAGCTAAAAAGCAATACCGCTGATGCCACAGCCAAATTTGTCATTGCAGTTAATAACATGTTTGATGGACTTAACAGCAAAAACAGATTTGAAAAAAATCCATATAAATGTGCATTAGCAGAAGATAAACCCATAGTGAGCCAAGCAATAGAAGAAGGTCAAACATTATTTAAAGATTTAAAAAAAATTACAGTCAAATTAGGTAAAAATGGGCAATTACACAAAAAATATTCCAGACCTCCTTGCTTTGATGGTATTGTACAATCATGCGAAGCAATTTTGCAATTATATAAAGAAGAGACAACGGATGACAATATTAGTTTTCTACTTACAAATAAATTAAATCAAGATATACTTGAAAACTTATTTGCCCGTTTTCGACAAAAAGGGGGTTCAAATAGAAACCCTACAGCAAAATTGCTTCGCATGATCTTCCGAAGTAATGTAGTTAATTCAATTATAAAACTTCCCAACGATAAAAACTGTGAAGATGATGATAATGAATTTATTTCCGCAGAGGTTTTGCCTTCAATATCCCCTTCTCAGGAGGATAGGTCTGAACAACAAGCGTGTGAAGAAAGTTTTGTTGAAAGTGTGAACCAAGGTCATGATTGGTTAACCGATCATAGCCTTGATCCACAGAACCAGCCTTCGACATCAAGAGAAATAGAACAATCTTCTAAAGTTTCCATTGAAGAGACAATGCCAACATTAGAAGAATGTTCTATTTCTTACTTTGCTGGATATCTAGCTAGGTCCTGCCTCAAAAAATTTGATGAGTGCGAAATATGCACCAATAAATTAATTAAAAAAGAAATCGATTTAAATAATGAAAAACAATTATTAATTTTAAATAAATCTTATAGTTTAAACCAGCCCATTAAACTGAAAATGCCCTCTGATAATTTGCACCAATTGGTAAGTTTGGCTCTGGATGCTTTTAATTTAAATTTTAAAAATATACACAAAAAAAACCTTAAAGCAGGCCTACTTAAATCCATAAATAAATATTTAAATAATTTTGAAGGCGACTTCCTCAACGTTTCTTGTTCAGAACATATAAGGTACTTATTAGATCAAATGGTTCTGGTTAAATTGCATTTTTATTGCAAACTGAATAGAAAAAATATTTTAAAAAATAAAATTCATCCAAAATTAAGGATAGTTAAAAACATGTAATTAGTAAAGAGGGCTCAGTGGCGCAGAGGTTTAGCACCTGGCCTTGCGATTGCAGTGGTTAAGCAACTTTCGCAAGGGTCGGTCATGGGATGGGTGACCAAAAATTTACTATCTCGAGTTCCTCCGTGCTTCGCAAGGCACGTTAAGCCATTTGTCCCGGGTGCATTTGCAGTCGTTAACACCCACCAATCCACATTGGGCCCGCGTGGTGGGTTATGGCTCATACATCACTTAAAAATGGCTGATGGTCAATTACTAAATTTAAATAATATACCGAAGATATCTCGGACGTCAGCCTGTACGAGATTAGTATGGCTCTCAAACAGCTGAAAAACAACAAGGCGGCGGGTGTGTGTGTCACATCACACATAATAATAATAATAGAGTAGCGACACCACGGACCCGAGTGCTCCCGGGAGTTGATCCAGGCCCTCGTCCCCGCAGCAGGGGTGGACCCCAAGGGGGCCTGCGGACTCCAGCCCCTGGCTTGCCTTCAACGGCCGTCCAGGGTGGAGTCGTTAGAGCTATACGTTCGCAGGGTGGAAGTGAAATATGCGTAAGACACGAGTTGGCACACTGTCACTTGTACAGTGAGTAGAAAGCGGTGCACACAACACCTTGCAGCCGAGGACACCAATGTTGCTCTCTTGCCATCGCGGCTATTTTTGGAGAGCCCATTAAGCCCTTGACTAGTCACCGCCTGCCAATTTTTCAGCCTGGGAGACTATGATAAGGCAGGTGTCCGGTAGTCTCTTTCCATAGCCCAAATCCTAGTCCATCTCAATCCCAATCTAATAGCCCACTAGTCGTTAACCAGTAGATTCCATAGTTCCTGTGCATTTGCTGGGGATAGTCTCTGAGTATATCAAACTGATATAGTCAGAGATTAGATCCAGCAGGTGTACCACACGCATATTAGATTAAAGTCACTAAAAATGGCCTCTACGTGTTGGATCCATATCCCCACGCAAGCCTTAAAGGACCGGGTCACTTTTGGCTCATGAATTCCTAAGCGTACAATAATAATAATAATAAATGACACAAAATACCAGCGCAAGCTGAGAAATATAAAATAAAAAAAAAACAAATAATAATAATAATAATAATAATAATTGCAGGTAAAACCAGCTTTAGGCTGTGAAAAGTTAGACTTAAAATAATAATAATGTCAATCCTAATACAGAACCAGAGCACAAATCCTATCCAACTGCAGCGAGGTGTGACAGAGGGAGATGTTATTTCTTTGAAACTGTTCACAGCTGCGTTGGAGGACATCTTTAAACTCTTAGACTGGAAAGGACTCGGCATCAACATTAATGGCCAGTACCTAACACACCTTCGTTTTGTCGATGATATAGTTTTTATGGCTGAGACCTTGGAAGTCCTAAACACAATGCTCGAAGATCTCCGTAGTGCTTCACAAAGAGTGGGTCTCAGGATGAATATGGATAAGATGAAAATCATGTCGAATGTCCATGTTGTGCCCGCTCCAGTTCATGTTGGGAACACTACACTTGAAAGTCTGGAATATTTTTTGTGTAATTACCTATACCTAGAACAGGCAGTTGATTTGACTTGATTTTGGATTAAGTAGTAGTCCGTGAGCCCGCGACAGTATTGCCTACGTCATATGACATCACGATGAAATGCATGGCACACGGTCGGAAAAGTTGTGCTGAGCGAGGATCAGAAGATTATCGAAAATTGGCCGTAAGCTTGAGAAAATCTTCAACTTCCGGTCAAAATTTTAAGATTATATTTACGTCATGTGACATCAGTAAGAGACCCGTGTCATCATTTAGTTTTCAATCGTAGAGAGAGTAAACATAAGTCTGTCAGTTCTGAAATGGCCGGAATACCTTAAACTTAAAATTTTTGTTTTTTAGTCATTTCAGAACTGACAGACTTATGTTTACTCTCTCTACGATTGAAAAGTAAATGATGACACGGGTCTCTTACTGATGTCACATGACGTACATATAATCTTAAAATTTTGACCGGAAGTGGAAGATTTTTTCAAGCTTCCGGCCAATTTTATTTGCGATAATCTTCTGATCCTCGCTCAGCACAACTTTTCCGACCGTGTGCCATGCATTTCATCGTGTTGTCATATGACGTAGGCAATACCGTCGCGGGCTCACGGACTATAGGGGTTTAAAATAATAATAGTAAAATGTTATGTCTGTTAAATAGTCACTGGCACCCGACGGACGACAATTTGTTTCGTTTAAGGTAAGATCATAGTTTTATTTGATCAAATAGAAACATTGTACATTTGGGTACTAGTCAACAATTCGTTACGCTTGATCACGTGACATTGACATTACGTCAATCCCATTGTTGTCATTCTATTCTACTAGCGTTAATTTTAGTACAATGGCCATTTGATTAGGCCCCCAGTTAGGTAAGTCCAACTTTGAGAAAGAGATCTCTTATCGAATTAAAGTCGGATGGGCAGCACAATCGACCACACAGGCACTTTACCACTCCAGCTCCCCTAGCATGACCACCGAAAAATCGAAATGATATGTTTAACTGTCACTGGTCAGAGTTAAAATCATTTGCACGCCGCGCACGCCGTTATACTGCTGCTACATTAGCGGACAAAGATTTGTGTCACGTTGGCGCGCTAAAATCATCGTGTACGGGCATACGCGATGTTCTTATCTACATCAGATGACGAAGATTCGTGTTGTGTTGGCGCGAATACAACGAAAGAGAGCTTCAATAAATAAAATAAAGGTTCTCATTAGGTTAATTTTGATTTAAATTGTAATGAAGCTTACAAAGCTTTCAAAAATGACAAAATTGATAAGTGGTACGAAAAGCACTAAGAAATCATGTATTCAAAACATTATAAAATGAAAATACTGTTCATTTTTAGGATTCCACAGCCTAATGGCAAAAAATGGAACCCTTATAGATTCGTCATGTCTGTCTGTCTGTCCGTCCGTCCGTAACCGTATGTCACAGCGGTTTTATTCCGAAACTATTAGGATTACACAGTTGAAACTTGGTAGGTATTCCTGTGTCTGAACACAAGTGCTTGCGGGTGTACCGACACTATCTAAACGAACGGACTATACTGAGTTAGCGACGCGACAGTGCCCAAATCGCTCTGATTTTCGTTCGACATATGACTCTAATCTAATAGAGTCATATGTCGAAAGAAAATCAGTAGAAAAGAGCGCTTCAAAAATAGGTCCCCATATAATAAATCGTCTGCACCCGAATACGTCGCGTTGCAACAATCTACCCGGCCAGATTTACTGTTTTGCCGTGCCGTTCTTGTTCACGCCAGGGTGATGGATGTGTATGCTAACGCGCTTACTAAGTACTTTCCTGCAAAGTGGTACAATGCGATTATATTGTCAATGGACAGTGATCCGCGGCAACTTCACTCGATAATGTACTTAGGTGTGCACAGATTAAAACGTATTACTATTGTCATGGACGATTGTGTATTGTAAACGTATTGTACGGTTGTAACGCAAGCGTTCTGAATTTGGTCACATTTGTTGGACAAAGTCAAATTAATCGCATTTGTAAAGCACGTGAGAGATTGTACAACTACGTAATAAAAGCAGGTTTTGCAGTAAAACCTGGAGACTGGAGTATTCAATAATGAGTAGGTAGTTTTTTTTTGTAAATATAATATAACAGTCGCTTGTTCCATGTTCATTATTCTGTTACCTACTTAGAATGCAAACATTATAATTTATTATGTTTTGTTGGTTGAATGTTACATTTTATTATGTTTTGTAAAATAAATATTAAATTGGTTGAATGCAATGTGTTTTTTTTTCATCAGTTTTCGCCACTTTGTTGTAAGATTTCATAGTTTCATGTTCAAAGTTTTCATGTTCATAGCTCAGACTTTTTTATTTGGTCTGAGGTTCATAGAGGTATGTTGGCATTCTCGATCTCGTTTTCGGTCCTCGTACGTTCTCGGCAGAAAAGTGGGCTACAATCACCCTTAAGAATAAGATTTTTTCCACAACTGACGTGTAAACCGTGCACGAGAACAGACTCCAGGTGGAATGCGTGCGACCTCAAGCCCTCCCCTCCACCCGCTTTACTTATGCGGTTATGCCAAAGCCTAACCATAGCTAACCCTTTTATTCATAAAAAATTAAGGTGTGAACTAAAAAAAAAACAGCTTAATCAAAGAAATTCACCTACCTACAGTATAAGTTCAATATATTTTTTAGAAAAGTAGGTAGGTCCTAATAATAAGTAATTTACTGAAAAAACTTTTTCAAAAACACGTTTTTAAAACGGACTAAAAATTATAAAAATCAGACTAAAAACATTAAAACGGACTAGTAAAAACAGACTCAATAGTATAAAATGAATTGTTCTGTAAATATTTATATAGGTACCTACTACAGAAGTTTAAACCTAAAAACGTGGGGCGCATTTTGTTATTAAATTTAGTATCAATATTGTCTTTAGCATGTGATGCGCCCCACGTTTTTAGATTTAAAACTTCTGTAGGTTAGGTACCTATTTACCCACCCACCTATAGGGTTATAAAACTTTACAGAAGAATTTATTTTATAGGTAGGCCTACTTTACTTTTTATTGTTTTTACTAGGTAGTCCGTTTTAACGTTTTTAGTCCGATTTTTATAATTTTTAGTCCGTTTTAAAAGAGTGTTTTTAAAAAAGAGAGAAAGAATGTTTGGTGTGAATTTCTAAAACAAAAATAAGAAGTTGAAATATTTTGTGTCAGTGGACAGACAATTTGTTGGGAAAAAATGTTCATTATCATTCATTATTTAAGTAATAAACATTGGTTACTTGGTTAAAAAGTTTATTTTTGATTTTTTTTTACCGATAACCATGCCGATATAATACCTACCATTAAAATGTTAATGTTCTACCTATACCAATGAAACTAAACGTTTTTGCTAAAGAAACTCAATAATATACATTACTTTTTTTTTTGTTTTTTACTTGTCCGATTTTTCTTTTATATTATTTAATATTTAAGTACATAAAAATAGCATTGTGAATGCTAAAACTTCAAATTCCAAATTTATAATACGTTTTGTAGTTTTAAACGCCATCTACCCATTTTTCTTAGAACTATTAGAACACGGTAGAACAACGAGCAGACGTAAGCTTTTTGCGACGGCAGCGATCCATGCGGAAAATGCAAGGAAACCTATAAGGAGCTCGATTACGAGCGCCATCTAGGTTTAAGGGGGGATTTTGGGCCTACGTTTTTAATAGAAACGAGCTGCTGACTTTTTTACGATATAAATTGCTAGTTGGGTGACGCACACCAGAAATTGAATCCTACTAATAATCTTACAAAAGTGAAAGTTTGTGGGTTTGGATGTTTGTTACTCAATCACGCAAAAACGGCTGAACAGATTTGGATGAAATTTAGCACACAGAAAGTAGATAGCCTAAATTAAAACATAGAATACTTTTTATCCTGATATTCCTATGGGAACGGGAACCACGCGGGTGAAACCGCGGGAGGCCGCTAGTCCACCATAAAGCAGTAGTTTTTTAGTGTGCATCTAATTTTATATGGGAATAATTTAATATAGATTTACGTAATGCTTAAAAAACATATCAAAACTATTTGCCTTGACCGGGATTTCTACAAATGCTGCAAAAAATTACCATCGTAAAAAAGTTGATGCCGCCCCAGAAACACATTGGAATAACCTACTACCTTCCTTCTTCAGAAAGTCACTTTTAGAATAACTCCTCCAACATACAACTCCAATGAGAATTTTTCAAAGTAACATTTAAAAAAGTAACTATTTACCTCACGAGATGGCGTTAAAAGTGAACTATCAACATTGTCTTAAAAAATTTAAAAATAAACGGCCTGTGCTTATACAAAAAGAATTCATTTTCATTTCTTGGCGTTATTTGGTTGTTAGCGGTGTTTTAATGTGAATTGTGTTTTCTTTTTGATACGTTTTCTACACTTGACAGTTGCCTTTTTATCAACGCCATCTATCGAGCCTACAGTTTTCAGTTATTTGGAAAAGCCCTCATTCCGTTGTCGCTCGTCACATTTACCGTAAGAACCGATACTTTTCACAGTTCCCAGTGACGCGTCACAGTTCCGGTAGCGGCATGGCGCTCGCTTCCGTCGGGCTCGGGCGTCCATCACTGTTGTTTGTTCCGATTTGAAGTAACGGGCGTGCTTTGTAACCTTTTCTGTATTGATTGGCAGGCATTTTGAAAGTAGGTATCAGTTTTGCTAAAGGTGACTTTGTTTCAATAAATTTATGTCCTAAAAAATCCCTTTTTTTATTCTAAAAGCCCCACCCGACTTCAATAGACGTGTTTTATTATTACGAATATTATTTCTTGCTTTTTAGAGGTAGGTTTTTTGAAGTCGGTTTGTTGTTTTTTTAAACAATTTTTTATTTTTTTAATTTTAGTGTAGGTACCTTTTGTATTAGGTAGTGTAGGTATATTATTTAGGTAGAAATTAAAATCGGCTCAGCCAAACGTGAGTTAATCGCGGAGAAACATACATACATGCGGGTCAAACTGAGAACCTCTTTTTTTAAGTCGGTTAAAGAACTACACTTAAGATATCCCTTTTCCAAAAAATAATTATCTTATTCAGTTCATAAACAAAGAAGTTATACGACTGATCATCGAGGTAGTTCACACAAAATCATTCTATTTTCGTGCTTTTTTTCAAGATTACTTGAAAAGTACTAAACCGATTTCAAAATTTAAAAAAATGGGACCAATTTGGGAGTTTACGTAATGTAATAACGTTTGAATCATTTCAATCGGTCCAGCAGTCTTCGAGTAATCGGTGTACATAAAAAAACAAAAAAAAAACGGGTCGAATTGAGTACCTCCCTCCTTTTGAAGTCGGTAAAAATAGGTATACTTAACTAGGTACCTATCTAAGTACTCAAAGATTACAAAGACAATAAGTCTCGTTATATTGGAAAAGCCCAATAGGTAGGTATCATATAAAAAAATATGTAGTATTTGTAGGTCTACTATGTTAAGTAAGTACTTATGTGGTGCACCGTAAACTTAGCAACATGCTTAGTGAATAACAAAACAACAACATTTTCGATAGAAAAAATATCAAAAATGTGTAAAAAATCAAAATGAATTACTTTGGGCCTGTTCAAAAACTAATGCCTAAGGTCATTTTGACTATTTTTTTTATCGAAAATTTCGTTATTGGTTGCTAATTAGCCCAGTTTACCGTAGGCTAGGCAACAAACAGGATCCAACTAGTGATGGTAAAAATACCTAATACATGTATCACATAATACCACAGATTCTAATATTTAACTACCTACGTGTGATTGATAAATACTGTCAAGTTTTTTTTTTCAATTTTCCCTTTTATTTCTGTAGGAAAAGGAAATCAATTTGTGGCAATAAACAAAATTATTACCCCGGACTTGGCTCAAAACTGGCAGTTATTTTCACTTAAACGGAATACAAATTGTCTCTACATATTTGGCACTTGATTCAAACATAAATAATCATGAAAAAACTGGCTATATTTCCCATTTTGTTTAATAGCTCACTTAATTGCTTAAACAGATTATTGCAAAATTGAAAAAAAGATTTGCGATTCCATTTATCACCCCGAATCTAGGTATTAATTAAAGCCTAGATTTGATACTATAGGCGATTCGATACATTATGTACTTATTTCCGCCCGCGTCTTCGTCAACATTCGTAAAATCCCTAAGAAACCTTTGACCGGGATAAAAAGTATACTATGTTGATAATCCAGGCTATAAACTATGTGTCCCTTACGTAGATGGTAACCCTATATAGGGGGCCCACAACAGGCGTGGATTGATTATTAGTTATATTAGGGCACAGAATAGTCTTAATCCGGCACTGGGAAGTGGCATAGCTATATTAGCAAGATGGCCGACTTGCAACTGTCAAGATGATAAGACAAGAGCTTCCTATTTTTGTACGCTGTCGGTCGTCGACACATCACCTACTGACCTTTTATAATTTCGGAATGAACTCTCTGAAACTTGCTGCCTTCCTCACACTTCAACCGTTCGTGTAGCGTTGTCTCGTTTCAGTTCATTAGCTGAAATACTGAAATACATTCGTAGAGTGCATGACAAGATGAATATCGTTTGTCGGGCGTTGTTTTCGTTTGTAGAGCTTTGACCCAACTTGAAATAGAAGTGAGAATTTAGTCTAGCTTGTGAAATTAATATTTCTATTGAGAATTTTTAATAAGGGCAAAGCAAAATAACTCTAAATACCGACACATTGGTAAAAGATAACGAATTTCGCTAGAGATTATTATAAGGTTTTCCAAAAGTTTTCACTAATCGTACTTATAGTAGCGTTTTTGAACGCCATAACGCCAAAACAAAACCACATTGAAACGACAAATTGACACATTTTTACAACGACCTTGCCTTGGCGTTACTTCATCAAGTGTAGTATCCGCCTGTCCTATTATTTATTAATTTTTTGGATTGGAATTTGGAATATAGATAGAGGATGGTTTATTACATTATTGGATACGATCTTATTATAACGCCCCAACCTTTTTGGATATTTAGTATGAAAAAACAATATATAATAGTCAGATGGGGTAAGTGAAACACCGGGGCAAATGAAACACCCAACAATATCTAAGAAACTATCGTAGTTTATACTCATAGCGATGTGTCGATAAAGGAATGACGAATTACTTCCCTTAAACAACATAGATATCGCTGCGATCATTAAACTAGCTAGTAAACCAAAAAGAAATTCATTAGATGTCGGATTCTCCGGATTATATTTTTTTGATAAATCTTTAAAACTGGACCTTATTTTATGAGAATTTGATACATTTTGGATATTATTCTGTCCTGTTTTTAATTAAATAGTCACAATATTTAAAGCTATTTTGGCCACTGTTTCACTTCCCCCTTGTCAGGGGTAAGTGAAACACTTCTTAGCCTTTATATTCTTTTCGTGATTTTGTTACTTAATGCAAGTCTTTAGATATTTATATTCATACCGTTAAAGGCTGATTTAATTAGGAGTACATTGCCTACACAGCTACTTTAATTGCGAGTTTTATAGCTTTACTAAACCTTGTTAAATAAAAATAAAGTATGTTTCACTTACCCCACCTGACTATATCTTTTTTTAAGAGTTTCTTGTCTATAAAGTATTTTTGAGAACGGTCGAGCCTCCATAGCGCTTCCAATCAAGAAAAAATATTTTTTTTAATGACAAAAAACTGTAGGGTCGATAGATGGCGTTGATAAAAATGTATGTGTAAATGTAATTTTTTTACTAAGCTTCGAAGAGTACTCAGGTAGGCAGGCAGATGTAACCCTGTTTCTCTTTAGTTTAGGCAGATGTCAGCCAGCGAGCCTTATTTGCCTCTTTGGTACAGGCCGTTTATTTTTTAAAGCCAATTTTGACACATCTCTTTCCATCAACGCCATCTAGTGAAGCAAATAGTTACTATTTTTAATTTTTTAATTGTCACTTTGAAAAGCCCTCATTGCAACAAAAAATCTGAAAAATATTGAACTAGTATTATTTAAAACTAAGAGTTAATTCATACAAAAATCGTTTTTAACAATAGCTACTAGTTTTTATATTTTTCAGAATTTTAATAAACATATAAGTAGCTATTTCGTCCTAATTATTTTTTCTTGATTGGCTGCGCCAGTATGTAGACGCACGATGCACCCTTAAGGACCTGCAAAACGTAGCGTCAATGAAAACATATAAAGTTTTGTCGCATAGTTAGAAGAATCCACTCATTTTGAAAGGTAGAAAAAAATATTGTTGTATTTGACATATCCTGAATTAAAGACTTAGCTATAAATAATTTCAAGTAAAAGCTTAGTTAGTGAAGAAACCATGTTTTTCTAAAAAGTTTTTTCGTCGCGTAATACTCGAAATTTTCAGCGGCAACTAGCATATTTTTTTCAAAATACAATTCGAACATAAGATGAATTAAAGACTTATCAAAAAAAAAAGAATGCAAATGTTATGGATCACTATTAAAATCAAAATAAACAGGTTTTGTAGCGCCTGAAAAATGTAAAGAGCAATACACTTAGAAAAATATTTGCTAGTATTCGGCATTCTCAGAGATATGGAGCGGGCGGGCGCGCGGGCATAGTAGAACCAAATAAGTAGGCCAACTCGAGCCTCGAGCGAGCGATACAGCTTAAACACGTAGGGCTGTCACATCGCTAGTTTATTCAATCGTCAAAAAATGCATAGTCAATCTCTATACAAAATATTTTTTTCCTTGTAGTGTAAGCATCAGGGAACTTTAATGCAAAGAAAATATTTTTTTTTACGTAAACCAGCGGGTCTATCGACTAAAATAATGAAGTTAATGTTAATTGTAATTTGACAGATGTATATGTGATACATCATGGCACTTTCGTTTTGACACCAATAAAAACTTACTAAAGATAAGTAGCAATGTGTCATATCTATCTGTCAAATTACAGTTTACATTAAATTCATTGTTTTCAGGAACCGACTACAATGTTTTCATTGCCTACGTAATGTTATGTGATTAGAAAACTTATAGTCGAAATAGGATAAATTAAAACGTGGCTTTACTAAATAATGTTTATTCAAATAAAATAAAATGATAATGAAATTTTATTTTTTACACTATTAACTATTTCTTACGTTTTCATTTACCTACACTTATCAAAATAATAAATCTTTAAATTCGGAAATTGAAAACTTTCCATAATAGGCATTAAAAGTACTTTTTCCTGTAGGAATTTATGATTTTTTAACAAAATTACACAATTGATATAAAAAAAATCGTCTGTTTCGACAAGTACGAAATGCCTTATTATTTAAATTTAATGTAAAATATATCCTCATTCTTTTTGCAATAATATCTTTGGAAAGCATGGTACATGTACTGTAGGCGGCGTGAAGCGTGCGTGAGCGCGAGCGGGATTACGTACGGTACGGCGCAGCCATGACTGTTGCACCTTTATCACCTTTAAATTTTGTCAGTGTGTGCGTGCGACGACGCATACGTACGGGCGCGCCCACATACAAACCGCGTTCGTGTGTATAATGAGTAAGATGACTTACTTATTTGGTTCTACTATGGCGCGGGCGCGCGGGGTGAACGCCCGGGGCTTGCATCGGGTGGTATCGAGAATGGATGAGGCCGTACTTTTCATTTCATATTTCATATCGAAACTTGTTGGTCAAGTCGGTCTCGTCTTTTTCTTTTGGATTTTGGAAAGTTTTGTATACTTTGTTTGTTTTAAGTAAATAAAAGAAAATCGGGTTGCACTCCGGGAGTGCTGGCAGAAGTGAAAACTTGAATATTAACGTTGTGCATTTTTGATATTTTGGAATGGTTAGAGAATAATTTTGCACGAATTGCCGTCTTACGAATTTACTCTGCATTTGAATTTACAAATACAGAACAGTATTGTACGAAAGGCTTATCCATAGCTTGACAGAATATCTAGAGTTTTGACCAAAGAGAATGTAAAAAACCGGCCAAGTGCGAGTCGGACTCACGCACGAAGGGTTCTGTACCAAAAAACGGCAAAAAAATTACGTTTGTTGTATGGGAGCTCCCCTTAAATGTTAATTTTATTCTGTGTTTAGTATTTGTTGTTATAGCGGCAACAGAAATACATCATCTGTGAAAATTTCAACTTTCTAGCTATCACGGTTCATGAGATACAGCCTGGTGACAGACAGACAGACAGACAGACGGACAGCGGAGTCTCAGTAATAGGGTCCCGGTTTTACCCTTTGGGTACGGAACCCTAAAAACTAGCGTTTTAGTTTGGCATTGAATTTAAAAAAACCGGCCAAGTGCGAGTCGGACTCACGCACGAAGGGTTCTGTACCAAAAAACGGCAAAAAAATTACGTTTGTTGTATGGGAGCTCCCCTTAAATGTTAATTTTATTCTGTGTTTAGTATTTGTTGTTATAGCGGCAACAAAAATACATCATCTGTGCAAAATTTCAACTGTCTACCTATTGTCGTTATTAATATCGAACAAAAAACGGCAAAAATATCACGTTTGTTTTATGGGAGCCCCCCTTAAATATTAATTTAATTCTGTTTTTAGTATTTTTTGTTATAGCGGCAACAGATATACATCATTTGTGAAAATTTCAACTTTCTAGCTATCACGGTTCATGAGATACAGCCTGGTGACAGACAAACAGACAGACAGACAGACGGATAGACAGACAGACAGACGGACAGCGGAGTCTTAGTAATAGGGTCCCATTTTCACCCTTTGGGTACGGAACCCTAAAAAGCGCGTTGCTATGGTGACACAAGTGTTTACGTCTTGAAATGACGCGCCGCTATTTTCGCCGCGCCCCGAAGAAAGAGAGGGGGATACTTCCGACGCCGGCTGTCTACTCTCCATCCGTCACATCCGTCTTACGAATTTTCGATCAGGGTCACGCGCTTTTTTGTTGAAACAGTTGTCAGGACTGACTGACGCGAGTTCAACAAAAAAGCGTACAACGCCGATAAAGAAGGTTTCACTTCAATAATTTTATTTAGTGTTAATTAAGTAATAGTTTTAGCTGTTTGTTTTGTAGTTTTAGGTTTTAATAATAAATAAAATAGTGTTAGTATTAGAAGCGATGTAGTAGGTAAACGCCCGCCTCGTCGCGCTGCGTCTAGCAAGACTTGATGTCGATGACGCGTCGTCGTCGACATCATAGTCTTAGAGGTCACGGATTTTTGGTAACGGTCGAGGAAAAGGTTAGATTCGTTTTTATAGGTTGTAAAGTTTTCCCCTAATGTGAATGATGTCGGTCTGCCTGATCTCAGTGGTTGCCACTTCCAGTAATAGCGCTTATAAGAGGCTTCATTGTTACGAGAAAGTAACGATCAGAGAAATTGTCAGTATTAATACCTATTTAAAGTATAGCTTCTCCGTAGCTAAAACGATGAGGTCTGCCGGCTCTCAGTGGTTTCGTTTTAGAGCTATGACGCGCGCAAGTTACGACTATTTTTTTTGAATAGTATTTTTTTTAAATATTAATCGATAGAAGTCTTTATTATATAAGAAATTTCTTAAGATATTTGTGTCTAAAACGAAAAGTTTGGCTGGATAAAAATATTTTATGGTTTTTTTGTATGGAGTGAGACATTCAATGTGCTCTTACGGCTAATTCCTAATATTATCCGCCTCAAAACTACTTCTGCGTCAATATTTCACATGTTTACAATAATCCTACACTATTAACGCGCGCCTTAAATTGTCCAATCCAATCAATACATATTGGATTTTGAAACAGTTTAAAATCGTAATTTTTAAGTAAGAACTAATTGTTTTGTGATTCTTTTTTACTTTCTCATCAATTTTAACACAAGGAAAGCCAACAAAACTTTTAGTCACTATATTACTATGGATAAGTTTTTTTACCTAATGAATATAATGCAACCAAAATAACAAAATGTAGCGGGACAAGGCCTATGGCTAAAGGCTAATGCTCCTGTGTATTGATTTTATACTAGTTTATTTAAGCAGAAAAAAAATTTTTTTTAGGTAAAGTTATGTTTCCTTCTGCTTCACGAATGCTGTGACCGTTCTGCTTTGTCAGGGTCTCTTACAAAGTTCACTCTTGGTATTATGCTAAATATAGAGATGCAGTAGCGTCGAAACATGAGTTAAATCTTGCTTGGGTTGATGCTCGATCCTGTAAAGCTAGAAATACACGTGAAAAGAGGAAAGCCTTTAACAAAGCCGCCAAGTCCTGCATAAGGAAAACTTGCTTCTTGAAAAATTCTGGTATAATCTGTGGAAGTCAACTTCTGCCGTCCCTCAATGCCTCCTCTGCGGGAACCAGGAGGATCTTTGGCACATACCGTTTTGCCAATTTATTTTCCGAGTGTTCTCGTTTAGATTCTTTAGATCCTGGTAATGTTGTACCATCGGTCTTACCAAGTTGTGGGATTTTAATGTCGGAAATCCACATCAGAGAGACCGAATTTAAAAAAAGCATTGCTTGATCTGGGGCTGTATTATGACCTCTTATTTCCAGTCAGTTTTCTGACTGGCTATCAATCTATCTCTTTTATTTGCTATACACCGAGAAAGAGATGTCACTACAGCAATTTATAAACCTGGCAGGATTTAAGAGCTTGTAATACGGCCTCTGGACGTGAATAAAGCCAGTAGTCTGGATAGTATACCAGCCATAGTTCTCAGGACTTGCGCCTCTGAGTTAGCCCTAGTATTAACACGCCTGTACCGATTGTCTCAAGCAGTGTTTCCCAATCAGTGGTACGCGTACCCTTTAGGGTACGCGAGGTTGCATCAAAGGGCTACGCGGAGCAATCTCTTACTGCTCACTAGTTCCAGTGGATATTGTTCCATGGAACTACTGATACTGATTATTCTCACTAGTTCCATTGGCAATGGAACTAGTGAGAATGAATATATGGAACTACAGAACAAAAAGTATCAGTAGTACCATGGAACTGTATCCAATGGAACTAGTGAGAATGATTGGAACTAGAATATTATATCAGTAACCTTTTTTAATTTTATTTTTTTAGATAATAATTTAATTAAAAAGTTGTTTTTTCATTGTTCTTTTGCTTTAAATATATTTTATATCATGTTACTTAACAAAAGTAACATGATATAAAATATATATTTTCTTTCATTTAGAGTCGATATACTACAAGTCTACAACGACTTTACAGTGGAGGAGTGAGTTAAAACATAACATATTTATTACGATTTTTTTCCTATTTTACAAACTGATGATGACAAGATTAGTATACATACATACATATACTCACGCCTGTTTCCCATGGGGGTATGCAGAGACTATGGATCGCCACCTGCTACGATCATTGCACACTTCTTTCACTTCATTCACATCCATCAGTCTTTTCATACATGCCCTGCGGTTTTTGTCACTGCGTACACCAAGCTTTTTTATAATAACCTCTAATTAGTCCACTTAGGTTTTTCTGGGACGCCCTTGCGCAATCGTTTCTTCTAAATTCGCACAATATATCTCTTTCGTGATTCGCCTTTCATTCATCCTCTCTAAGTGACCAAACCACCGAAGCATTCCTTTCTCAATTCTTGTCACTATATCATCTTTCAGACCACACCTTTTACGAATCACATCATTGCTCACTCTATCACTCAATTTTACTCTACATATTTTCCTCAACGATCGCATCTCTACCGCATTTATTCTGCTTTCATTCTTCTTCTGCCATAACCAAGATTCACTTCCATACATCAGTGTCGGTACCAGCACTCCGTTATGAATAGCCATTCGCGCCTTTGCCGAAACGATCTGACCTCATAACCGAGTGTATAGCACCATTCACCGAATTTCCTTTTTTCACTCGCCTTTCTATATATTTCTCTCTCTTTCCGTCCCTTGTGAACAAACTCCCCAAGTATACAAACTCACGGACTTGTTCCACTTTTTCGCCACCTAACATTACCGTACAGTCAGTCATTTCTTCATCTCTCTCAAACACCATCACTTTCGTCTTAGTTACATTCACTTTCATCTTAGTTACATTCACTTTCATCCCTTTTCTCACAAAATCATCATTCATAACAGACATCATTTCCTGCAACTCTTGCGCAGAAGACGCAAGTATAACTTGGTCGTCAGCGTAGAGGAGGCACTTGATTTGAGTCCCATTCATCATAACTCTACAGTCACGTTCTTTCAGACCTTTCATACAACTGTCCGAAAACAGATTAAAGAGCCATGGTGACGCAACACATCCCTGTCTGACACCCCTAGAGATGCCAAACCAGTCAGTGCATACGCCGTCAATCCTGACGCATGCACAGGAATCCTCATAGAGAGATTTCAGTGCAAATATATAGCTATTTCTTAATAAATTATCATAGAATATTATCGAATCTGCCACTTTCGATACAATCCCAGATTTCAAAAGCATTGAATACTATTGAATCAGCCATATTCAATAAAATTCCTGATTTTAAAAGCATGGAATATTATCGTGTGACGTTTTGTAGTTTGATAGTAATTAATCAATTTTATTGTTATGATTTCGAATCAAAATTGAAAGAATAATAGTAGTATTTTAGTTTAATAGCTTGGCAACACCGACGCTTGGCTCCGCCGTTTCCCGCCATTTGCAGTGGAATGGGTGGGGATAGGCGGCAGAACGGTCAACGAAAGTCAGTTGCGGGCTCAGTCACTTTCCAACCGTCAAGAAGATAAGTATTGTTAGTGAAAACTGCTAACGTATTGTTGCTATAACCTAGTTAATAATATCATGGTGTGTTCCTGTGAAGAAAATAAAAGTAGTTCACCGTTATTACTGTAGTTCTCATCACAAATCAGCAGTGGAAGAACCAAAGTATGTACGCTCACGAATTTCTTACTTTTCTAACGTTTTAAACCGAACTAAAATTACGAAATTAAGTAGGGTAGTTTCAAGTTTTAATACACTCGAGAGATTTATGACTATTTTTCATTGCACGTGGCCGAGGCTACTCTTCGGCCGTGCATACACACCATTATTCACAAACATTGCACGTGGTCGAGGCAACTCTTCGATAGTGCATAAACACTTCACAGTCATTGCATGTGGCCGAGGCGACTCTTCGGCCGTGCATACACACCATTATTCACAAACATTGCACGTGGTCGAGGCAACTCTTCGACAGTGCATATACACTTCACAATCATTGCACGTGGCCGAGGCGACTCTTCGGCCGTGCATACACACCATTATTCACAAACATTGCACGTGGTCGAGGCAACTCTTCGACAGTGCATAAACACTTCACAATCATTGCACGTGGCCGAGGCGACTCTTCGGCCGTGCATTCACACCATTATTCACAAACATTGCACGTGGTCGAGGCAACTCTTCGACAGTGCATAAACACTTCACAATCATTGCACGTGGCCGAGGCGACTCTTCGGCCGTGCATACACTGCACACAAAACTACACTCAGTCGTCACCATGATGGAAATAGTGCGTTGATATTGGAATTGTAATTTTCATGATTGTATAAAGAGAGGTCATGAAATGAATGTTTTTTTATCTTTACTGCCCAACTGTAACTTTCGTGATTTAAACTCTGGAAATGCATTACATAATGAATTATGAAAATAGGAACTTTTATCTTGGACAATGTGTTCCGCAGAGGTTATTAAGTTTATTTTTTTTATATTTCATACCATTCTAAGTGCATTCTAATTGTCGTTAGTATCGACCTTGACACTGTACCCTGGGGATGTACGGATACGGAGAATAAGACGGATAACGTGATACTTACTGTAGAATTGGTACCAGGTTACGTTGACCTTCAAAAGGGTTTTAGTAGTACCATGACGCTATAGTCGTAGCTTAAGGCTAGGTTTTACGAACACATTTGTCTGTCTTTTACTTTACGTGGAAAGAGTATGGAAAATAACCTCACTTCTGCACATTTTCGATGGTTTTCGGCGTTTTATCATCATTTTATTTATCACAATCCTCTTTCATGAATAAAACTTATTGAAGCTACTTCACAGTACGTGTTTTTGATATTATTCTACGTTTCTGCTATTATTTATGCCAAAAATATTAACCTACCCAAGCCCTTATGATAATATTCTTATTTTTCTTGCAATCATCTGTGAGGTTTATATGCAATTTAATACTAGTAGCTACTAGAGAATCTCTTCAGCTTGTCGTATGTTTTTGTTTTGTGGTAACTTTACGTTTTTTATATAAAAATATGACCCCACAAACCATGTTTTCCTATTTTAGTTCATGAAGTTAATTCTTATTCTATTAAGAGGCCGTTCATAAAGAATTGTCGATTTCATTAATTAACGTGATTTTACAGAAGTGATCTTACAGTTAAAAACTGTACATACTTATCTTTATGAATAAAATAATACGAAAGATAATTATCTGGTGTACATGGTTTCGATATGTGGTATGTTTACGATTATAATTTTGATTTCATTTTTGTGTTCCTATATGAATGAAGTAAGTTTACTTTGAAGTACACTTATTTGGCATAATTTCTTAGTTTTGTAAGAAATATAACGCTTTTAAAATTAATCGTAGTTGGTAGAAAATATTTTGCTACTTTAAAATTTTATTTGAAGTGAGCCGGCTCTTAGGTATTTCTACTAATACTTTTGAGACTAGGCTAGACGCGCTTTCGGTTTACAAGGATAGACGCACCTTTGGTTTACAAGGCCTACGCCCTTAGGCGTCTACGGTTTACAAGGCTAAATGCATCTTTGGCTTACAATTAGGGTTAACTTTTGGTTTTCTATGTACATAGGGATGATGCAGTGAAAATTACTAAAATGAAACTATTCTAAATATTTCACCCAACCCTAAGTAATTATACTAGATATTTATATTAATGAAAATTTATTATACCATTGACTTTCGAGGCTAGATGCATATTCAGTTTGTAAGGCTAGGACAAGGCTAAACGCGCCTTCGACCTAATTAAGGTACCTCTAACTTTTGTTTGTTTTTATACTAGAATGATGAAGAGGTTTGAGAATTTATACGGGGAAAGTTTTTTTTAAGGTTAGACGTGCCTTCATTTTATAAGGTTAGATGCGCCTTTATTTTACAAGGTTGAATGCGCCTTAATTTTATTAACTGTTGGTTTTTTATTATAATAAATATTAATATAGATGAAAATTTCCAACTTTTACTTTCGAAGCTAGACACGTTCAGCTTGAAGGCTAAACGCACCTTCGACTTATAAAGTGCAACTTTTGATACCAGATTGGTAAAGAGATTTGAGATTTATATGAATGAATATTTTAAGTTTTAATGTGCTTCATTTGATAGGGTTAGATTCGCCTTCATTTTATAGTGTTAGATGCGCCTTCATTTTATAAGGTTAGATGCGCCTTCATTTTATAAAGTTAGATGCGCCTTCATTTTATAAGGTTAGATGCGCCTTCATTTTATAAGGTTTGATGCGACTTTATTTTATAAGATTAGATGCGCCTTCTTGTTATTTATAAGTTTAGATGTGCCTACATTTTATTATAAGTATAAATGCGCCTTCATTTTATAAGTTCAGATGCGCCGTCATTGTATAAGGTTAGATGCGCCTTCATTTTATATGGTAAGATGAGTCTGCGGTTAGGCTAGATGCGCCTGCGGCTTATAAGGCTATATGCGCCTTGAGTATGGCTAGATGTGCCTTCAGTTTGGCTAGATGCGCCTACGGTTTGAGAAGATGTGCCTTCGGTTTGGCTAGATGCAATTAATATTTTATTACTGTAAATTAAATTAACATTGGCAGGCAATTATTATTATTAATGTCATTTTATCATTTGACATTAAAGTTTGACATTTATTTTATTGGGATTTGAAATTATTTACTGAAATGATGGGTAATGAAAATTAGTTGTAATAATTGATGATTAATGTTAAGTATCGAATTTAAATTTTATAATCACCTAGCTACTGACAGATTTCCACACCTAACAAAGTCAGAATATGCAGATTTTGTTATATTATAATGTCATCAATGTATACTTCCATTTTCTGGGAAATAAATGATTGGTTTGTCTTGTATTTAGATGCAAATCCAGTTTGGCTAGAAGCGCCATCAGTTTACAAGGCTAGATGCGCCTTTTATTTGGCTAGATGCGCCTTTTATTTGGCTAGATGCGCCTTTTATTTGGCTAGATGCGCCTTTTATTTGGCTAGATGCGCCTTTTATTTGGCTAGATGCGCCTGAGATTTGGCTAGATACGCCTAAAATTTGGCTAGATGCGCCTGAGATTTGGCTAGATGCGCCTGAGATTTGGCTAGATGCGCCTGAGATTTGGCTAGATGCGCCTGAGATTTGGCTAGATGCGCCTGCGGTTTGCAATACAATACAATACAATTTATTTATTCCATACATTCTACATTAGGTACATTAATGAATAATTACTTAATAAATTGCAATTCAATTCAAATTAAAAATAAATGTCAAACGAAAAAAAAAGATAAACCAAGTACAATTTGGCTAGAAGCGCCAGCGGTTTACAAGGCTAGGTTGTCATATACTTATATTACTTGCTTATGTGACTACATTATGCAATTTTACTAATTTCATACTCGAATCGTCATCTGCAACGATTATTTAAGTTGTTGTTTAGATTAGTGCACAGGCCCTTAAGTAAATATATTGGGGTACACAAATAATCAGTACTCAATTACACATGTACGAAGATCTGTCATAAGTAGACTTTATGAAGTCTGCGTTCTTCTTTAAGACACAACTTCTTCTTTTACTTGGTTATCTCTTAGTTTATAATATTGCAATCCGATGCTAATGTAATTATGGTTAATTTGAATACATTATATTTGTTTGAGAAAATAAAGTCTTAAAAATGTTAGGTAAGCAGCAGTGGCGAGGGCTGAAACTATGGCGAAGGTAAGCCGTTCTACAAAAATGCTGTGATCTGCATAGTGAACGGGTGGGGTAGGATTTCTGAAAGGTAAGCCGATGGGAATCAGCTTGTATAGACCCTTCGCCACTGCGTGTAAGCTACTATTATATGAACCATTTGTCCTCAAGTGCAGTGTTAAGGCGACTAGGTATATTGCGTCTATGGGCCAAGTGTGTCCTTAAGTGTGGTACTCAGTAAGCGGCCAAGTGTGCCGCGTCTATGGGCCGTGTGTATCCTAAATATACTGGTGACGTGGCCAAGTGTGTCGTATTGTATGGGCCATGTGTGTCCTTGGTTGATAGCTTTGGCTTGAATATATGTTTTGGCAGGCCGTGTTCACACTGTGGCAAACGGTAGCCCTGAATATGTCTTGACAGGCCGTGTCCACATAGTGGCAAACGGTAGCCCTGCGAGTATTTACTTTAACTGAGCACATTACATAATAAAATGCAAGAGAACCACAAATTGTGGAATAAAATAAATAAATTATCATGATAATATTTTAATAACAATGCAACTATATATTGTTATAAATGTGAATTTGTATTTCACATAAGTTTTTCTCATCTCATAATGAAACAGTTTTCATGAGTAGATTATAATATTTTTCCTTTTGACCCTGATGTTTTATTTTGTAGACGTTTGTCCTATGATTTAAGCATGGTTACTGTCGATTATTTTATATATTTCAGAAACATATTGCATCTGACAAGATGCCCATGCGGTATACTTAGCTAAGGTGATGGTGGCGCGGTGTGCGACGCGAGGCTGGATGGTAGAAACGACGGTTCCGTTATTGGTTGATCTTAGGTTTTTTTGACACGATGACGACAGGCTGCGACGGCTAATAAGGTTTCAGCTGCAATTATCTGGTTGAACATAGATACTGACCAGAATTCCTATGCATTGATTTATCAAGTACTTATATTTAAATCTTATTCAGAACCTGTTAAAGTTGGTAGTTCTAGATAAGCTAAATTAAATATAATAAGTACCTAGCTCATGCTATGAATTGTGAAATAAATAAAAATAATACATATAATGATTGTTCCAACACAACTTTAATCATTATACGATTACCTTGCATTTTGCATACCTAGTAGGTCTAGCAAATTGAAATTGTATACCGTAAGAAACTGTAGGACTTATGTGAGTTTAATAAGTTGACATCATTGATAATTTCAGTTAGGTAGTCACAGCACGTGCGTCGGGTCTTCAGTCAATCATCTGTCAAAAGTTTACAATTTGTGATTAAATTTGTTTACCCTTTCGTGGTACTCCGGCGGCGTGACTTCGACTAGGTGCGATAAGATACAACAGTTAGTTCCTCTTGTAAATAAATTATCAAATATAAAAGACGGAGGTCGACAACCCTCTCCAAGTTTTCGTTCACCATTTCTTTCTTGGAGTGGCCTCCCATTTTGTGAAATGGTGGTAGATTCAGTAGATTCTCTCTTTTTAGTATTAATTAATCCGCAATTAAATTATAACAAAAAGTTAAACCAATTAAATTTATTTAATAGAATGCGATATAAGTTAACATACAACCGGCCGAATGTGACGTTATTATTATAGTATTGAGTTGATCGTGCACGAGGACATGCACGAGGTCAGGATGGACGAATGTGACGTTTTGTAGTTTGATAGTAATTAATCAATTTTATTGTTATGATTTCGAATCAAAATTGAAAGAATAATAGTAGTATTTTAGTTTAATAGCTTGGCAACACCGACGCTTGGCTCCGCCGTTTCCCGCCATTTGCAGTGGAATGGGTGGGGATAGGCGGCAGAACGGTCAACGAAAGTCAGTTGCGGGCTCAGTCACTTTCCAACCGTCAAGAAGATAAGTATTGTTAGTGAAAACTGCTAACGTATTGTTGCTATAACCTAGTTAATAATATCATGGTGTGTTCCTGTGAAGAAAATAAAAGTAGTTCACCGTTATTACTGTAGTTCTCATCACAATCGAATGTGAAATATCTTGGAAAATATTTTTATAACTATATAATAAAATTGTTATTAGGCACAAAAAAAGAGACAAAAATAAGCTATTATTTAGTAAAGAAACTTTAATGATACAATTCAAAATTACGATTTTATGTTTTTTGTGTAAAAAAAACTTTAAACTGCTCTACTGTAAAGTACGTGATTTGCAGTTTCACACTATTAGTTGTGGCAGTCGATATTTTTGTTTTTTCGTTGGGAATATTAAAGCTTTATATATTAAAACAATTATTAATAGACTTTGACTGTGTGACTGGATGTTTTTTTGGCTTTTCTAGTGTTAAAATTGATGAGAAAGTGAAAAAAAATGACAAAACAAACAGGTAAGACCTGTTAAATAAACGTTATTTCCGCAATCACCATCCCATACCTATACCATACACATACCATAACCTCAAGAACGACATCCATATCGATTTTTGTTTTTTTCCCCATTTACCCCCTAAGGGGTTGATTTTCAAAATCACAAAATATAATATGTATGCCTATTTATTTTTAGACGTGCTCCTACGAAGCTTAAAGTTGTAATGTCTTTTTTATTCTTTTTCCATATAAAATTTGAACCCCATTTTCACCCTTTTTGGGGTTAAATCATGTCCACCGTGTTGGACTCCAAAATAAATGTCATTTTCCCAATCGTCAGAAAACCACAATAACGACATCCATATCTATTTTAAGGTTTATTTACCCCATTTCATCCCCATTATCATTCCCATAGGGATCGAAATACTAACAATAATAATGTACGTTACGTTAAATTTGCATCCATAAGCTTAAATAATAAATTTAGCGATTTTCACTTCGAAAATGAAGGATATTTATTATTTCTATACACAACTTCATTCCCCTTTTCACCCTTTAGAGAGTGGAATTTAAAAAAAAATACAATCATCAGTCTAAATACAAAATTTGAAGATCCTCGCTTTCAAACTGAGGGAATTTCATACAAACTTTGGACACCCGTTTCAGTTTTGAAAAAATCTTTTCTTATTGCACCCTTAGAAAGGTCTATAAGGATAAGGAACCTATGTACCAAAGGACATCGTCGAAATGTGCCCTAGCATGCACAAACGAATGTCCTTCATTATAATTTTTCTATAATTTTTTTATTTAATTAGCAATTATTGATAGTAAACGGACATTCTGCGATAAAAAACGAAAAATTAAAAATTCTGTAACTACTACACAATTTGCTGTCATCTAAATTCAAAAGCTTCTTATTAGAGATGTTCCGCTTATGTGTAAAGGCACAATTAGACCACACAATTTCAAGCGTGCGATATCTAGTCTGTCTTGAAATCGAGAGTAGACTAAATTACTCTGTTGCTAACAATTCTCGATTGAAACTGTAATTACATTGCTGCTTTAAGTAGGATAGTTGTCACAATGTTAATGTAACTGCCATTTCTGTCAGTATTTTAGCAAACCGCTGGGTGGGGCGCATAGAGTCGGAAACCCCTGCCTTAGGCCGTATACAGAGAGCACGCTGGTTGCCGACCGGCGCTTGTCGGCGCTGGCCCGCGCCGGTAACCGTTAACATAAAGCAAACAGGGGCCCTATTATTAAATCGCTCTATTCTACGGATTTTCGTTCGACATTTGGCTCAATCTCATACATTTGAGTTGATTTGTCGAACGAAAATCAGTAGAAAGAAATGAGCGCTCGACGCCAGCCGAGCGATTCACAAATAGGGCCCCAGGTTGAAGCAGGATTTCGTACTAAACGTCGCCAGCACTGACCGGCGCGTGTCGGCGCTTGTCAGCGCTTGTTCATACAAATGCCTTTGCTGGTTACCTGCGCGGACCAGCGCTGACAAGCGCCGGTCGGCAACCAGCGTTCTCACTGTATACGGCCTTAGGTAATAAAGGTTGAAACCATCGTATGTACAGTTGGGCTCGTTCACACGAGCGATTTTTTCAACGCGCGATATTTTTACCGCCGACTAAGTTCTAGGGAAAAGGTACCTTATGTCTTGGCCTGGACATAAGGTACGGTCAACGGCCCGCTGGGCTTCCACGACAGGAGAATGATATTCAATCAATTTTAAACTAAAATGCAAAGCTATTATTGTTCAAAATAAATTACATATTTTTGACAGTTTTGTATAACATCATGTGCTGCTCACTGTATCTTTTCTCGTGGAACGTCGTCGGCGGTAAACATATCGCGCGGTGAAAAAATCGCTCGTATGAACGATCCCTTAAAGACTTGATAGATTGTGTGGTGCGACTTACACTATACTGCACTACACAATTTATCGACTCGATTTATTGAACAGACTCGTCTGCGCGATTTCAAGATTAGAACAGACAATTTATTTACACTACACTAACACCCGATTGCACTAAACTTAAGAATCGCCTAAGTCTGTTCCTAACTACAACACGACCAAATTAAAACGGTGTCAAACTTAGCGGTCATGTAGCTGTCATTCGCCTACTTAACTTGGTCGAGTTGTAGTTAAGAAAAGACTTAGGCGATTCTTAAGTTTAGTGCAATTGGGTGTCAGACAAGGACCCGTTTGAACAAAACTGAAGCATTGCCTTTTAACTCTATTATTTGAAGTAATTTCTTTGGAATTGATGAATAATTGATTAATTTTTCATGAAATCCGAAGCTTTTATTATTTGAAGTAAAACTTCAAATAATAAAAGCAAAAGGCAATGCTTTGTTTTATTCAATTGAGCCAAGATATCGCACGCTTGAAATTGTGTGGTCTAATTGATGCTTAACGAAATCGATGATTTAAAATAATCGAAATACTTTTTACATCATAATAATATCACAATTATGTAAAATAACGTTTCGATCGATATTGAGGAAAATCGATTTTAGATTCGTTAATTCAATTAGCGGTATCGATTCTACGGAGGTGAAAGTGAGTGACATCTCCAATTGTTTTTTTTTACTCGCTCGCTCACTTGATTTCTTGTTTGTGTTGTGTAGTGAGTGTGTTCTTATTTTTATTATTTTTGGATTACTTTTAATAACTTGGCTATTCTAACGGACTGAATTCCTGCAATAACATTAGACCCCGGCTTTGATTTATGGACTTTGTGATCTGCTCGAACGATAACTCGGCATTGACATCGGAGTTTTGATACACCCCAACCCAATACAAAATGAATAGTGTTTGTGTTAATTCTGACTCTGCTGGAGGTTCCATGGTATTGGAAGATGAGCAGATTCTTCGCTGTATACAACAAGTGCTTACATAGGGGTAAATAATAAATCTGTTCAGAACATATAAAGCGTACCTACATCTTTTGCGATTAAGTATAACCTCAAAATCGAATACATTCTGTAGTATGCCACAGTTCCTCAAGTTGTCCGTGATTCAACAAATGCCTGATGAGAATTTATGAATGATTCCGAACACAACTAGCATTTTTTCATTGCTGTGCACTTCTGGGGCATCAATGTATGGGGAAACGAGCGATGTCCTTTGGAGTCTCTAGACCTAGCGGTTTGGGCTGTGCGTTGATATGTCAGTCACCAATCAGTTTCTTCTTTTATACACGGTTAATTTTTAAGTATATCTAAAAATGAAATGGGGATTTCAGACCACGTAAATGAACAGCTTTTACTATGGGACCAACCACCAAATCGCGAAAAAAAATCAGCTGTTCCATACATTATAGTGGAGTCGATGTTGTACGTTTCTATGGAACGGCTGATTTTTTTTCGCGATTTCGTGGTTGGTCCCATAGTAAAAGTTGTTCATTTACGTGGTCTGAAATCCCTATTTCATTGTTAGATATACTTAAAAATTAACCGTGTATATTTAGATCACTCGAAGTTGCAACCACTGAGATCAGGCGTACCGACATCATTCACATTAGGGGACCACTCTACAACCTATAAAAACGAGTCTAACCTTTTCCTCGATCGTTACCAAAAATCCCGTGACCTCTCAGTCTATCAAGTCTCGCCTAGGAGTCGCGCAACTCATATTTTTAGAGTTTCGTCAACGAAACAGCCTAAGATACACCAAAAATGCAAAATACCAAAATTATTATGTGCCAATAATGAGCTTAGCAAAAAGGCAACACAGTGCACCAATTGGAAATAATAATCATGTAAATAATTTCGTACAAGAACCAAGGGATAGTAAAAGGATAGTAGGTACCCCAAAGACAAATTTTCTTATAAAAATAGACCATCACTGTGGGAAAAATTTTCAAAGAAACTTTCTTGGAAATCGAGTTTTTATTTTTTTTTATAACACTTTAAGCTCGTTTACGTGATTAAAAGTATACTTTTTCTGTAATATCTCAAAATGTAATTCAAAGTTTTGTTCACCCTGATCAGAGAACATGACATTTATTCACAACAGCAAATAATTTAAAATTAAACAAAAATTTTCTAAATGCGGCCCAGTCTACACCGCTACACTCGCAGCGCAGGTGAGGTGCGGCGCGGGAGGGGCGCCGCTGCACGTGCAAACCGCGCTTCGTCTGCCGCACCCCCTCAAAAACCTAAAAATTCGATTAAGCAGCGCCTTAAGATCCTGTGGGATAGTAAGATACATTTTCTTTTACTAGTTTTCGTGTAAAATTGCATTGCTCGTGAGAATAAAAAAAAACCGGCCAAGTGCGTGTCGGGCCACGCGCCGTAGGATTCCGTAGTTACCTTATACCATGCCATATTTAATACCACCTATCATTTTTCGTCTGCATAAATAGGTAACTTTGTTTTTCACAGTGTTGGTATGAATGACAAAGTTATATTTGCGGTTTTGGAAAAAATCCTATATCTCAAAAACTAATTACTATATCTCGTTCAAACTAATTTTCTTTGAAAGTGTTTATTAAGATCTACAGCATATATTTTTTTTAGATTTTTCACTCTCTTATTTCAAAAGTTAAACATTTTACCACTTTGGCGGTGTATATCTTTCAAATGGTTGACTTTGAGAAAAAGTTGTCTTAAGAACCTCAATGTCATTTTTAAAGACCTATCTATAAATACCCCACACATATTGGTTTGAAGAATTTTTTTTTTTCAGTTTCCGTTACATGTATTTTTTTATTTTTTTTATTTTTGTATTGAATTAGTTAAGCGGTTAACAGAATACATCTACCTTCCAAGTTTCAACTGTGTAGTCTTAATACTTTCGAAATAAAGTGGCTGAGACATACGGACAGACAGACAGACATGACGAATCTATAAGGGTTCCGTTTTTTGCCATTTAGGCTACGGAACCCTAAAAACCGGCCAAGTGCGAGTCGTACTCGCGCACGAAAGGTTCCGTACCAAAAAACGAAAATAAAAACACGTTTGTTGTATGGGAGCCCCCCTTAAAAAATATATTCTGTTTTAGTATTTGTTGTTATAGCGGCAACAGAAATACATATCTGTAAAAATTTCAACTGTCTAGCTATCACGGTTCATGAGATAAAGCCTAGTGACAGGACAGACAGACGGACGGACAGTGAAGTCTTAGTAATAGGGTCCCGTTGATACCTTTTGGGCACAGAACCCTAAAAAGACTGAATTAACGGGCTTGAATTTGATATTAAATTATCTATTTAATAGATTGAATACATCATTATTAATCCTTTAGGCGCATAAATCTGTGCAGTAATACAAATCCAGTTACCAAAGATATGCTAATTGGACTAAGAAGCCCTATACATGACTTACTCTAAGCATTATGTCAGTTGCTAGTAAGTATCTACACTGATTTATGAGTTAAGTGAAGTAATAGTACAGTAGCCCGTAGAACATTTAAATCACCAAAAATGTTACCGTTTGCCGTTGTGATATAGTTATTTATTACGAAATTATAGACACTTTAACCCAAGTTTTACAGATCGTAACCCGCCGTAACCTATATTTGTATATCTCCAAAATTGTTATTTTTTTTATTTTTCGAGGTTTACCACATAGTTTAGTTAGCTATTGTCGTGTTCTACAGCTTGGTTTGATTGCTACAGATAAAAGTAAGACTATAAAAAGTAGCCATACACAGATTTAAGACCTGATGAAAATGGTTGGATTTTATCTGGTCTTAAATCTGTATATGATCACTTTCCATAGTCTTACTATTATCAGTGGCAATCAAACAAAGCTGTATAACACAACAATAGCTAAACCATGTGGTAAACCTTGAAAAATAAAAAATAAAATTATTTTTGGAGATATACAAATATAGGTTACGACTGGTTGCGATCTGTAAAACTTGTGTTAAAGTATCTATAATCCTACTAATATTATAAATGTGAAAGTTTGTGGGTTTCGATGTTTGGATGTTTGTTCCTCAATCACGCAAAAACTACCGAACGGATTTGGATGAAATTTGGCACACAGATAGTAGATAGCCTAGATTAAAACATAGAATACTTTTTATCCCGATATTCCTACGGTAACGGGAACCACGCGGGTGAAACCGCGGGCGGCCGCTAGTTTCGTAATAAATAACTATATCACAACGGCAAACGGTAACCTTTTTGGTGATTTAAATGTTCTACAGGCTACTGTAGGTACTATAAGTACTTCTTACTTACATAAGCTAGCTAGGTACACCTATCTACTATTTACTTACTTTTATTATACTGGGTTATTTGTAAAACATACTACTTCGCAGGTATAGAATACTAACATCATAAACAACAACATTTGTTCTACAACTTTTACAAAAACTGAAAAAAAAAATCGACTTTTCATACAAAACTCGATCAGCTGTTCGGACATTTGTATGGGAAGTCGATTTTTTTGTCGCGAAAAAAAAAATCTGCATACATTACATACATTTGATATTCTCGATCCTTATTAATTTTTGTACCTAGGTACCTATTTTTTCGCGATTTCTGAGTTGGTCATATTCTTAGAGCATCGCGGCTTCTGGTACAGAAGCGCGTCTTACTCTAAGGTCATATTGTAGTAAAAGTTTTCAGAGTTAAGTTTGATAATCCGATGAAACGGTTCTCCCATTTTTGGTTCATTCATTAAGACTGTATATCCGCATTTCAAATAAATTCGCGTTTTTCCAAAGAAGTTATCTAATGAATGAAAGCATTACTATTGATGTAAACTTAAGTTTTACGAAGCAAAATTCCTAAATTAGTGCCGTATAGAGAGAAAAACATAAAAAATTAACAGGTATATTTCACAAAAGTTTTAGCCGTAACAAGTAAAAATACGACTCTTATTTATTTTTTCACTTATTGTTTGCATTGTCAAGGAGTGCACTATAGAGAGAAAATTTAAAAAATCTTTTTAAACACAAAGGAAATAAAATATTAAATAAAAAATGCTCAAATCGGTACACTTTGACATGTTTTTTTACTGGTATTTAAAGATTCTTAAGACACTTTTTTTAGGAATAATGAGGTATTTGTCTAATGTATTGCGTGTTTTGTAGGTATATTCTTATATCTATTTAATAGGAATTTTCAAAGTTCGCCCTCATTACGGCTCGCGCAGAGTTGTTTTGATCATTTGTAAAAAATGGAACCTGGTGCGTATTTACACCCTTAACACCCTGTACCTATAAAAAATGAGTAAGTAAGAACCTAATTATCTATTCTGTGCTAATTTCAAAAATATTCACACAAATATTAGGTACTAAAACAGCTATACCTACATCAAGATTAAACTCCACATTCGTGAATACTGGCGGCGGGCGGCGGCATAGCCTCAAAATGGCGTGAGGTTGAATATTTTGGGCAGAAATCACGCAAAATTGCGTGTCTTAACTGGAGCTATAATATTTTACGATTCTAATGAGCCACCTTTTGTTTTACTATGACCTTCCTATTGACACTCGAAGAAAAGTCAGTTATTACTTACATTAGTCAAGTTTTTTTCACTTGTAGTTATGATATCAAAACGGGACCCTATTACTAAGACTCCGCTGTCCGTCTGTCTGTCTGTCTGCCTGTCTGTCTGTCTGCCTGTCTGTCTGTCTGTCTGTCTGTCACCAGGCTGTATCTCATGAACCGTGATAGCTAGACATTTGAAATTTTCACAGATGATGTATTTCTGTTGCCGCTATAACAACAAATACTAAAAACAATAAAATTAATATTTAAGGGTGGCTTCCATACAACAAACGTGAATTTTTTGCCGTTTTTTGCTTGATATTAATAACGACAACAGATAGACGTGTGAAATTGTCACAGATGATGCCCATACAGCCATTCTGGTAGCGGTTACGACTTAGAGTGCACACATTTGTGTCGAAACATATTTTTTCAGTAACTTTGTTCCGTCACAATGAGTAGCCGTGTCGACCGTTGTTCCGTCGCCGTTTCGAAAAGTGGGGACGATTTGTAACATTTGGTAACAGTAACTTTTAGTCGCACTGCGCTGTCGCCGCGTAGTCACATCGCGACGTATTTGTGCTCACTTCTATCAGGAATTCATTCATTCATTCGTTCAGCAATTCCTTTGACTCGTGAAGTGACAAATATGGTGACATGAACTATTAATTAAAATAAAAGGTAGCGCCATCTTTTTCCAGGCAAGTAATATTTATAAACAGATTTTGTTCAATATTGTTTTTATTAATGCTCAAATCGTAATGGGAAAAAAAAATTATTGTATAATTTCATCAAATAGAATGAAATTTACTAACGCGCCACAATATTATCACAATTTTAGTATTTTGGTGGTAAGTAAACATTATTTATTTGTACACACCGAGTGCTCAAATGCTTTTAATTATTCATAATAGTTAATATGAAAACAAAAAAAAAATATTTTAGCAATATTACACAGTAAAATTGATAAATATTAAAGAAAAGCATTTTTGTTAGGTGAAAATATTCTCGTCACAACTAGTCACAAAGTAACTATAATGTGTCGACATGGTTACGTAAAGTCGTCACAAAGTAACGGGAATTCAAAAATGGTTTCTCAATTTTTTTGCTTCCAGCATTTCTCAAAGTTTCGATATTTGTTGCAGGGTCAAAAAAAATCCAACATTTCTGGAACAGGCGGTCGCAGTCAGAACAAAGAAAAATAAATTATGCTACTTATAAAAGTGGAATATTGGCTATTTCAACTCGTGAGATGTACTCGTACCTATTAAACTGAACAGATTGCATAACTTATTTTATTAAGAAAGGGGCTGTTTATTTATACTGAAATAAAAATTATACCTTTTTCTTATAGCTTCTCATTTTACAACTAACCCTAATGTTGTTATGCTAATAAGTCAATACCTATAGCTGGTTTGATCGGCATGATCAAACTTTAGCCTCGCCCCAGTAGCATGTCCATCGAAACATGATTTTTATCATGTTTTTTTGTCATCATCATCATGTCATCATGTCACGCTATTTTTAGCGTGATATAGCGTTTTATCAACATTCAACTATCGAAATACATTGTCTTTTGACATTTACACGTGATAAATCGCTATATTATATCGTGTTTCGGTAGGCATGCTAGGGGGCAGAAAACAAAGGCATATTTGAGAATGACTGGATTTGGTGACGCTCATTTGTATAAGTTAGGTTATCTGGTATTCTGGAACATTGTCGTAACGTTACAACACAAAGTGTTGTAACGTTACCATCCCGTTACCACACTTGTTACAACTTTGTACTCTAGTTGCAAACTGATCACAAAGTGTATAGAATGTATGGACACAGATCATTGTGAATTATGTCGACACAGCGACAACACAAAGTTACTGAAACTAGTTTCCGTAACATTGTTACTGAACTGTTACAACACCTTTAAACAAAACCCCACACAGTCGCATTGTGTCGTATCAGTTACGAAACTGTAGCGACTTGTTACATCTGTTGAAAATCTGTGACCAAAAATGGCTGTATGGGTGTATTTCTGTTGCCACTATAACAACATATACTAAAAACAGTATAAAATAAATATTTAAGGGGGGCTCCCATACAACAAACGTGATTTTTTTGCCATTTTTTGGTACGACTCGCACTTGGCCGGTTTTTTTATCATAAATGGGTTTGCTCTTGACCCCAGTCTAGCCCAAAAGCAAGACAGGGTCTACGATGGAGCGAACTTGCCCAGAAGGTGCTTATTCACTCTGGCCTTGAATAGAGTCTAGAATATTGTATGCACTCGGAAACACAGACGCCGGCAGGGAATTCCATTTCATAGCATTCATTATAGCATAGCATAGCATCATTTCATAGCATTCATATGGAATTTTATTCTGAAATAAATGATAATAATAATAATAATAGCTGTGCGCATTAAAAACGATGTGGAGTAGCGCTTGGTACGCAGAAAAGGTATATCAACCAAGAACGGGTGGTAACCCGCAGTAAGTCTGGATGTCCGATAGTAGAAAGAAGAAGGTGGAATGAGCTCATGCAGCTCTTGAGCACACTCACCGAAGTACAATCTATAAAGACCGATCCCACCAAAATCAATTCATGAATAATGTTGCCAAGACCTCGAACTGTCAAAAAGTTATCAGACCTCATGTAGAGCCAAGCTTCTAACTCTACGCGCCCTAACTCTGCAAGCCCTAACTTCAAAAACTCTACACCTTAGTTAAAATATGTGGCTTGGCCATTTCGCTACATGGAAACCTTTCTAAATAAACAATAGTTCTTGTAATAACGAAACGGCCAAGCCACATATTTTAACTAAAGTGTAGAGTTTTTGAAGCTAGGGCCTGCAGAGTTAGGGCGCGTAGAGTTAGATTAGGACTTCAGGAAGTACCCTAGGAATTTTGATGATTATCAGTAAGTTTTGACGAAATCGAGGTTTTTTAGATATCAATAAAATCCAAAGTTTAAGAGCTATGCAATTATATATGTTTAATTATATAACTTTATATGTTTAATAAGTCTACTACAGACAATTTGTTTCCAAGATCGTACGAAACGCACAAACAGGCAAACGCGTGTGCGGCGACGCCGCGCCGCCGTGGCAGCCCGATTGAGTTTCTTGTTTAACAAGTAGGCTAATATCGTGACTTTGAGCCCGTTCGGAGCGGGAGTGTCCGTTCTAGTAAGTATTATTTATTCTTATGCCCATACATTGTAATTTTCTACTAGCGTTAATTTTAGTAGCATGGCCATTTAGGTAGCCTAGGCAATAATCGACTTCTAGAATTAATAGTAGGTACTTAAATCCATAAATTAAATACCTACCTACTTTCACCGCAAAACGCTTGACTAAGGTTACTAAACAAATCGATTTGAAGGTTACCCGTCCATTTCGCTGCTAGACTTGAGTTCAGAATCGATAAAACTATTGATAAAAAATCATGAAAGAAGAATTTTGACGTGTAGTGCATCGAATCAAAATCTTTGACATTGTTTGTTGGTGAAGCACAGAGGCGCTCGACATCATACATTTTTGGTCACCCATCCCATGACCAACCCTTACGACGGTTGCTTTGTTGCACCACCGAGCTCGATCGAGTTATTTCAAATTAGCTTCCGCCCGCGACTTCGGCCGCTTTTGACTTTTGGCCGCGACTTACGATAACGCGTCTAGTTTAAATGATTTCTTTAGTGTATGAAAGCTAGTACTACGCAGAGTTTAAGCGTTTTCCCAGGTTTTAACCACCGGAACACAGAATACATAATTGTACAAACCGGAATAAGATGAAACATGCCTTAGATTTTAAGTTGGACCCTAAGCTACCATACTGTGAAAATATCCCATCAAAATCCGTTCAGCGGTTCTTGCGTGATTCGCGCACAAACATTTAGACTTTTCAGTTTTATTATAAGTAGGTATATGTCTAGACATAGGGAAAAGTAATTATTGTAGTTTTTTATTTTATTTTCAGGAGTGTCCCGAAGGTGTCGTGCAGGAGGAGTCCTTCAAAGATATCTACGCCAAATTCTTCCCTCATGGCAGTAAGTTTTGCATAAATACACTCAATTGCAAATATTTACCGACCGATTTTAGAAATTCAAATTGTATTTTGAAGCCTTCCAGCAGATGCACATTTTCACATTTTTACGTAGCTCTCATCATCATCATCATCATATCAGCCGCACGACACCCACTGCTGGGTATAGGCCTCCCTGGGTATAGGGGTATAGCTCTCATATCTGCGAAACTACAGGCAAATGTCACAATTTCATAAATCGGGGCACTATACTTGATCACGAAAACAAAAACATTTTCAATTTAACAAGGGCATCCAGCGTTATTTTCATGCACACAATAAATAAAAGAGTTTCTGCATCTCTGCAATGCAATGATTACTAGAGTAGAGACAGAGTTTATGCATCTCTACAATGATTACTAGATACAGTTTCTGCATCTCTGCAATGATTACTACACACAGAGATTCTGCATCTCTGCAATGATTAATATACAGTATTTCTGCATTTCTGCAATGATTACTAGACACAGTTTCTGCATCTCTGCAATTATTACTAGACTCAGTATTTCTGCATTTCTGCAATGATTATTAGACACAGTCTCTGCATCTCTGCAATGATTTTACTAGACACAGTTTCTGCATCTCTGCAATGATTACTAGACACCGTTTCTGCATCTCTGCAATGAATACTAGACTCAGTATTCCTGCATTTCTGCAATGATTACTAGACACAGTCTCTGCATCTCTGCAATGATTACTAGACACAGTTTCTGCATCTCTGCAATCATTACTACACACAGACTTTCTGCATCTCTTCAATGATTACTAGACACAGAGTATCTGTATCTCTGCAATGTTTACTAGACACAATCGTTACTAGACACAGAGTATATGTATCTCTGCAATGATTACTAGACATAGACACAGAGTTTCTGCATCTCTGCAATCATTACTAGGCACAAACTTTCTGCATCCCTTCAAAAATTAATGTTTTTATTTTATTTCAGACTCAGCGCTGTACGCCCACTATGTGTTCAAAGCGTTTGACGTGAACTGCAGCGGTGCTATCAGCTTCAGAGTGAGTATTATTAATATTGTTTTATAATAGGTCATTGATACTAATATTTGCAAATCGTATCTGACAATGTAGGTAGGCGATAGTCGATAAATATAACCAACTTCGAAGCCTTAGAGCAACGGCAACGTCGGCAACGCCGGCTTTTAGGAAGCCGCCGTTGCTTTAAGTTCAGAGCGCTGGACGTGGTGGTAACACGGTCTTTCTTTTATACGTTTATTGTCGCGAATCACAATATAGCTGTTTTCAGCATCAGCGCATGTTCTAGAATGAAGCCCGGAACAATGCAATAGCGGGGATCGGCTGTTCGAATATTCAAATGTTAAATATTTTCGTCCGTACCTTTTTTTTAACCACAAAGTCAATGCAAGAAGTTTGCATGCGACGCCAGCCAGGGCGTCACAGTACCTACTGTGTCGAATTGGCTGGCAAGCGCCACATAAGTACGAACTGTGTAGTAATCAAGTTGGTTTAAAAGAAGACATAGAAGAAAGACATAAGTAGGTACTTAATTTATAATCTTTTGAATTTTGGAACGAGCGCCTGTTTCTTGTTCTGTGATCATTCTAGAAGAGGACCCTGAAGGGTCAGATGTAACCAAAAGTCCATTGTGTGTGAATAAAATTCTGTATCGCCTCAGCAAGTCAGCACCACGCAGTCTACCTTCTTTAATTTAATAGAATTAATTGGTTCATATACGGCATTAGGGGCTTTTTTGTAGAATTTTCAAGAAGTTCCATTTTTGTAACATCGCACACTAAATAATGTGTACAAAACTAGGATAAGAGGTACCTATACTACCTACATCTGCAGTATACCTAATAATTTAGTAAGTATCTACTTAGAAGTAGACAGCTTTATTATTTTAAAAATGTCGAAAGAAAACCTCGTCCTATGCCCACATTTCAAGATATTCATCTACAATGCCATGCCAAAAAAGTTTTTAAAATATGGCGGGCGGGCGTTACAAATCCATAAACAATATCCGGAAAGTTTTAACACAACCACAAAGGAAGTTTGTATTTGGCGGGATTTCAATAATTTCGCAAGAAGCATAGACAATCGTATCTTTAACATTTCCATAACGGTTGAATAGCAAAAGAGTTTGAATGTAATAACGTTTGGCCTGGCACAAAAAACGATTCCGACCTTTATAGTTCGCAATCTGTACGTCGATTCTGTAAAATTCAGACAACAACACGCATCTCACCTCGCTATTCACTCTCACTTCGCATAAGGTTCAAAATGACCTTGATTTTGCATTCTGTAAGCATCACCTCGTCACTTGCGAAGTGAAGTGAGCTCCGAAGCGACCAACGTTGTACTAGTGACGGCCAACCGCAACTTAATGTTAGTCGAGTTTTATCGATTCCACTTTTTTGACACAATTATTGAGTTTTGGCACAGAATTTCAACTAATTTATGATTTTTAAATTAAAATATTTTATTAAAAAATAAATTGAGACAGTTTATAAGTAAAAAAACAGAAAACTCTAAATTCGTGCCGCAAATATAATCTATGCTTCCCTTACGAAAAAATGTCAGACAGCGTCTCTCACAATAATATTTTGATAGTGAGTGCGACAGTGCGTTGTGTTCGTTCTTTCAGTACTGAAAATAACTGTGAAATAATCATGAAGTAAGTTTATATTGTGGTTGTGGAATTTATAAGCGATATGAATTAAAATACGTAAGTATTTATTTTGTTTCCTAATCCAACAATAATGTTCCAGTCCAAATGAGACGACACGTTCCTCTCACCCATCGTCAGCTAGAAACTCTGGTAGATTTCTTGGGAAGAAACCCTGGCATGGCGAAGGGTTTCTTGAGGACTCAAAATGCCAGAGAATGGTGTTGACGCCAGTGGAAGGAACTATCACAAAAGTGGCACGATCAAAAACTATAAACAGTGGACCAAGGTAAGCATCGCTTTTATTACTACATGTTAGTTAGAACCACTTAACATTCCTCGGCTCCAAAGCAAACCACTTCAAATGTGCGACGAATCTTTGTTTATAGTGTGTTCCTTGGTTTCATAAATATCTTATTGTTAATTTTACTCAACCAATGACTAGATATTAATAATAAGTAAATGCAGTTTTTAATATAGTTCGAAATATAAGGTAATTGGTGTAATTTATAACAGTATAACAGTATTGGTGTAATTTATAACAGCAAACATAATATTTTTACAATTTCTTTAAATGTCTGATTGTAGTAGGTATTGGTCTGCGAAAAAAAGCGCCATTAAAAAAGTAGGTAGCAGCGCGCTCTCATATTATTCGACTAACTAGGTACATACCTATTAATTATAAATTGGATATGTCTAGATTATTTTCAATTAGACCTAAATGTAATAGGTACCTACCTATCTATATTTAAATTCATTTATAATATAATTCTAATACTAAATTTATCTTTAGGATACTTTTTTCAGTCAACATATTTTTTTCTAATTTTATTCCACAAGGAAGATATGGAGTAACATTTTATCCAATTTACTTTTCAGGGTTCCGAGCTGATTGAGGAGAGTCAACAACACTCTCGTTATTACAGACTACCTACTCCTGCAATTTCGAGAAGACTGTTGTTTGCTTCCTCATCCAGCTCAGCTGTTGGAACGAGCCAAAACATTTTGCAGGTATGTGTCTAGTAATCGTTACAGTCACAGTATACACAGTAAGTGTATACTGTGTATACTGTGACTGTAACGATTTAAATCACATCTTGAGAACAGACGTCTTTAGGTCCTTATTTTTGTTGATTATTATTTAATAATGTCTATATAAGTATTTTATTTTATTTATTTTTGAAAAACTACTTTCACTAGGTAGTATTATGTGGCTTTGCTCATGCTCAATGATGAACTCAGGGGGTCAAGTCTGCTAATATTTTCGTCAAAATCGTAGTTCAATGGTGTTTGAATGGTTATGCTTTTTGACACAGTTCTTGTTTCTTAAACCCAAAAATGAAACACATTATGTTTCTTAAACCCAAAACGGAAAAATATTGTAGAACCTACTTGTAAGTTATGTAAATATTTTTCTTTTTAGCTTCACGTCACGCAACGTCCATTGCCTCCCCTTCTCGCCGCCTCAGGACAAATATGGCTCGTACTAGTCGAGGTGCTGGTTCTATGTGTAAGTACTTAAATAAAAATAACTATATTAATAACAATCATCAAAACTTTATTTTTCAAAAAGATGACTACGAAAAGCTGCTATTTAAGATGATAGTTACATATATAGTAAACGATGATCTTTTTTTTCAGCATCACGTCACACGTCTTCAGTTGCTGGTCCTCCACCACCTCAACGGCGAACGGAATTCTCCACCATTACCGAGAGATTCTTAAGGGTGGAAGAACAGCAGCTGGGGATACAGCGACTAAATGCACAAATCCTGCAGTTCTTTCTGGAGAGGAATGCGAAAAGGTACAGGGCCATGGATGAAAGGGGTGCAGAGAGAGATAGGGCCATAGCTGAAGCTGTGGCTGCAGTGGGGAAAGGGCTGCAAGCATTGGCAGAGGCTAAGAATAGAGATTGGGTGTAGTAATTTAAGTTAATATAGTATTGTAATATATTCTATGTTTTAATCCAAGTAATAAACTATCAGTGTGCTAAAGTTCATCCATATCCGTCCAGCCATTTAGGCGTGAAGACGTAATAAACACACACACACGTAAAATCTATCTGATTTATAATATTTTATGTAAGTCTGGCAATTACCTATCTAACCGATAATTATGTATTATAGATATACATTTTTATACCTACTTACCTTTTATTAATAAGTAATCTTCTACCAATGTAATTTCTTTAAGTAGGCACAGTCAGCCTTAAATTGATAATGCTCATATTATCAATTTAACACTGACTGTACCAAACTACCTGGTACCTTCTAAATATTTAGTAATAATTGACACTCATTGAGACGTTGAATAAAACTAACCAAAGCATTGCCTTTTGCTTCTATTATTTGAAGTAAATACTTCGGATTTGTTGAATAATTAAGTAATTTTTCATAAAATCCGAAGCATTTACTTCAAATAATAAAAGGAAAAGGCAATGCTTTAGTTTTATTCAAACGGCCTGTTGTTTATAACAAAATAAAAAGAAAAAAATGATTGTGAAGGAAAGTGACCTCACTCTAAATGCTGAGCTGAGGTCATTTTTATTTGACAACTCTGTCTATGAAATATACAGGGAGAAAAAAAGTAGCCCTTGACGAGTTTCTTGCCGGTTCCTCTCGTTACAAGGTCTCCCGCTTAGGGTTTGCGAACCGATGGCGTAGCTTCTATGACATTCACAAGTGCTTGTAACAGCCTCTGAAATATTGAAATAAAACATTTTTAAGTAAATGGACGCTAGAGCGGTTTTATTTAAAGTCCATAGGTGATTAGTTTGGATTTCCCGATATGTTTCCCGATATATTTCCCGATATGCTAAAAAAAAGAAATCTACTGAATATACCACCATTTGACAAATTGGGCGGCCTCCAAGAAAGAAATGCCGAAAGAAAACTTGGAAAGCGTTGTTGACCTCCGTCCTTTATATTTATTTATGAATACATAATTACTATTTACTATTCGTCAGTTAGTACTTTAACCGACTCCACCGATAAATTAATTATGACGTGAACGCCATAGCCTATTTACTAAGTCTCGCCTACGTAATTGCCCTATAGAGCTAAGTCGGTGTTAGATGGCAAATCCCAGCCTCCTATGAACTTCAGCAATTGTTTGTAGCTCTTCTAGTCTCTCTTCATCTGAAATTGTGAATGGCAATTCGCGATTGCACATGTTGTGCAAAAAACAACATGCAATAACAATTTTTGCGACTAGCACCTAAATCGTCCTTTTAAGAGACCTATTGTTCTCTCTACTGAATTGCGAGCAGTTAAGTGACGGTCATTGTAGAAAGCTTTTGGGGAATTATCTTCAGCACCACTAATTGTCGTCATAAGGTAGGCGCGCTGAGCATATCCTGAATCACCTGAAAAAAATAAGTATAGAATAGTTATGTAGTTCTTAGTACCTAGCTAGGGGTAGGGAGGGATTAAATAATCGAGCAAAACAACTTCTTAACCAGCATTTGTTAATGCCTCTAAGTGGGCTTTTGTAACACTATCATGAGTAGCTTAGTAAATATGTTGGATCCACATTTAAAACGTTTATGATTACGATTTCGATGGTTGCGATAAATGTATGTCCTTATATTTTCTTTTATTATTTTTTGGTAACTGCCATTACCTAATAATGACAAGGTACATAACATCTGTGAAACAATAAATCAATAAAAAGATTAAGTAATCTAGATCTAGTCAAAACAAAATAGGGATCAACTGGTTATTAACATGCATAACAATAATACCAAATACCTTTATTAAAACTATAAATATAGAGCCCTTAGACTTACATGATAATATTATTATAGCTAGCAGGGACAAAAACTAAAAGGAATACTCCTTATTATAACTTTATTTTTATTTTTAAGCAATAAATTATGTTAGTGTGCTTGGTTACAAATCTATCACCGATAAACTGTGTAAATACTTACAAAAGTAACATTATACTTAGTAAATGAAACACTTACTTTTATACGAGCTGAAAGTCCTTTGCCTCGACGTTTTGTGGTCTTTATCAGAAGCAGTAACTCATACTATAGTTGGTCAATTAGTTCCTTTGACAATCTAAGTATATACGCTTACATAGTCGTCGTCTCGGGTTAGTAGAGATAAACTTCGAATTTGGTTAGATTGTCGACGTTTTTCTAGTTTATCCAAAGCATGAGCCTCTTCTAATATAGATTTCAACAAAAACATTCTTGCCATTGTTATCACTTATGTAAAACTTTACACAAACACCTCAAAAGAAGTTTCTAACCACAAATTATATAGTTATTGTCAATGATTTCAAAAGGAAGGATGCACCCATTTGAGAATTTTGCCTTACAATTCCTTCATACTATCAAAATCAGCGACATCTGTTAGAACCCACTCGAACTACTACGGTATTAGAGGTGGGCAAAAAAGATTACTGAAGTGTACTTTAGTTCAATTGGAGTTAAAAACTAGTTCACTCATCTAGTTCAATTGGGTCGCTAGTAAAATTTTATTATGGTTATTATAACAGTTTTTCGATGGTCATAAATAAAACGTCAATCATATTAAAATCTCAATCAGGTTTATTTCAAATTAAATATTTTTGATACTAATATTATAATCTATTAACTAGTGTATCCTTACTAATATCAGGCTAGGCGCACTCCGCGCTTTAGGTACGAAGCTACAAGTAGCCAGCGGGTCCGTCCGGACGGACTAATTTCAGAGGGCTGCCGCCGTTGGCTGGCTGTTAGCAGTTCAATTTCGATAGTCACTCGCCGCGTTCATCTTAATACTAATATAAAGGATCCGAACCTCACGTTTTTCACACTTCCAAAAGTTCAAAATGACATCGAAACGTAAGAAGTGCTTGTCTACTACCTAGATATTATTTAGTATCCGTTTATTCTTAGGTACTTACTTGTCTTATTTGCTAAACAATCTTCACCCAATTAGGTATTTATTGCAATAATAATTTATAGATGAGGTAGGTACTACATACCTACTTTCGAAATAAGGTTAATTATTAATGACAATGTTATTTCGTAAGAAAGCAAATTGCCTCAAAGTCAGCATGTTTAGTCTAATGTGGCGTCGACTGGGTAGTCCAGGTTTTTTTAAATGTATTTAAGTACATTAAGTACCTATTATTTAATTATTATTTAGAAGAACAAACCCTAAAATCGTTAGAAGAGATGAGAGCTACGCGATAGAAAGAGAGGCAACTTCTAGGTGAATATAACTGTAGGGTGGGAGCGGTGTGCGACCTGAATTGCACTTTATTGTGTATGGGATAGAGTTGCTATTTATTTAAATTATTTTGCGGAGTGGATCTTCTGTACCTGTACTATTATGTATTCTGTGCTAATATTATAAATGCGAAAGTCCGTTTGTTTGTTTGTTACGCCTTCACATCTTAATTACTGAACCGATCATCATGAAATTTTACATACACGTTGCCAGAGGTACAAAGAAGGACATAGGGTAACTTTCATCCCGAAAAAAAGCACTGTTCCCGAGGGATAGCAAACTTTATACGCAGACGAAGTCGCGGGCGGCCGCTAGTTATTAAATATAAAGAAGAAAGATTTGTTTGCTGGTTTGATTGTTTGTAATGAATAAACTCAAAAACTAACTGGGGCCCTATTTTTGAATCGCTCGGCAGGCGTCGAGCGCTCTTTTCGACTGATTTTCGTTCGACATATGAGTCAAAACAATGAGATGTCGAACGAAAATCAGTAGAAACGAGCGCTCGACGCCTGCAGAGTGATTCAAAAATAGGGCCCCTGATCCGATTTTAAAATTCTTTCACCTTCAACAGCGACTAACATTAGCTCTTAGATAATCTAAGCATTAGCTGTATATTGGTTGTATTTTATTTAAAAAAAAATTAGAGATCCCTATGAAAATTGGAATAATGAAACCCACAGTATCATATTTTTTTCTATAAAAGTGATTATTGATCGGCACCCTGATTATCTAAATAGAAACTATTTAGCGACTGGTTTCATTTGGTATACATTGCTACTTTTCTTTGGTATGTTTTTTTTTCACCCCAAAAAGAAGTAGCAATGTATCACATTCATCTGTCAAATGAGACCGGTCGCTAGGTGGTTTCTAATTAGATAATCAGCCCGCGGAAGACATTTCGTATCATGATATTAATCCTTGTCCAACTAAATATACTTTGTCAAGGCGCCTACAATCGCACTTAGCTGGCAAATTACCCCTAAAATATAAGTATTAATTTACTTTAAGTTTTTTTAAAGGTAGGTATATAAACTTATTATCAATTAATATTTATGTACAAAATCTATAGTTTACACCGAAGTGAAGCGAGCGCGGGTCGCTAGTTGATTATACAGGGTCATTTTGTATTTATTATCCAAATTTTGAGGATGTGTTCAGTCCATGAAACTGAACAACTTTCTCTGAGGAACACCTGGTCAAATATGTAAAATAAAAATAGACTTTTCATACAAATCAAAGAGATCACGTGATCAATTTAGTATGGGATGACAAATTTTTTTGACGAAATTTGACACATGTTTCATAGAGAAAGTTGTTTAGTTTCATGGACTGGACACATCCTTAAAATTTGGATGGTAAGTTCAAAATGACCCGATATAAATATAATCGGTTTAATATGTCACTTTACATGAGTAAATTTATTAAAGCTACCTATCAATCGTGCATTTAATCAACATTTTTGAGTAATTTGTGCATAGTTTTTTGTACTAAAATTATCATAATGGGGAATGTCCGAAATAAATCTAATTGGCTGAATATTTTTTCATAGGTAGGAATAAGCTCCCTTAGTAATAGAAACAAAATTCAGAATTTTCGGTTGCGTGAAAAAAAAATAAAAAAAATAAAGTCTCTTCGACTCCACAAATGTAGGAAAGTAACAGCAGAATGGAGATTATACCTTTGCCACGCAACCTATATGAAAATATTCAGCCAATTTGATTTTTTTCGGACATTCCCCATTATCTTTTGGTGTTGTTTTATTTTTTCTACCACCCGTTTGCTGATTTTTTTGCTGATAAGAAAAGCGGGCGCAAGAAAAATCAGCTTTATCAGAAATCAGAAGTAATACGTAAACTGACTTATTGAACAGACTTTACCTATTTACATTAACTTCTGCGTTTGCGCAAGCTTGTTAATAAAAATGAAATTTAAGTCAATATAATTTAATAAATACAACACAACAGAGACTATTTTATCCTAGGTTTTTACTCTAGTAATAAACCTTAAAGCAAAGCTGCGGCCGGTCACTATACTGCATAATATGGGAAGCAGGTGCTTCGTTTTCTGAGTTGGGTTATTTTGTTATGCGTAGATGCGGTAAATACTTCAATCTCAATTCGCGGTATTGCCATTGCTTTAAGCCTTCGTAGTCCAGCTCTTGAAATATCAACATCTGTGCTATTGAGCAGAGCATATTCTTGCGTTTTTAGGAGACTTGAAATAGGGCTCTTTTCGGTGTTTTGGAATTATGTGACTACATATTTCTTTACGCACTGGATCATTAGGAAATCGGTAATTAATTGAAATGTAATGTACATAATTATTTTTGCAGCGAATATGTTTCATATGAGACGTTAATAATAGCATATGTATATGAGAAATATCTGTACGCAGTGTTCGTACCTAATAGAAATAGAAATAGAAAGTTTTTTTATTACCAACCTCTTAACAATACATAAAAAAAAATCAAGTTAAACATTAGTTAATTATTTAAACTCTAAAACTAATACTAAGAACTAGGTGCATATAAAGAGATCAGTAAAAGGCCTCTGCCTCAGCGTATAATTGCCGTGGCGTTATAATAGCGCCACAGCACGCTGCTATTCTGACAGGACCCGAACTGTCACGGAAAAGAAAGAAATAAATAATAAAATAAAATCTATCCTTTCCCTTTATTTTCGTTCTTCGAGTTAATTAGCTATAGAACTAAATGAACTAAAGATTTAATATGGACTCAAGTGAACTAGTACACTTGAATCATGATGGATGACACATCTCTAGTGCCTCGAACAATAACTAGTAATAGTAATATTTTAAACTCAATTAAAATGGTTAGACATGCAATAAAAATAATGTAAAGCTACTTACGGATGATTCAATATTCCATGCAACTTTTTAAATTTTGCAGCATAATTTTTGCAATCTACAAATGCACAATTCGGCGTTTTTATGTCACGTCAATCACCGTCTGTCTACCATAGTCTTCCGCGGATGACTGAATCGCGTTGGCCCTAAAACTGTAATTTTAGGGCCAACCAACTGGCGTCATTTTGTAGCGACGTTGACCGTGTCCTTACGCTAGTAATATAATAAGTCTATGGTTATTGTACTAATTTTTATCACTGTGACATAAAAATATTGTTATAACACTATTTTTTAAAGATTTCTTCTATTTTCACTCGTAAAATAGATGCTTATAATTTGACACATTGAATCGGGTTCGAGTTCGAAGTGAGCATCGAAGTGAGGGGGGAATCACCTTACAGAATGCCAATTCTTACGTCATCTCTAACTTTATGGTGTGTCCCCACTTAGGTTCGCGAACCTCCGCGCTCCGCGAACCTGCAACAGTGCGCCCTAGCAAACATTTTATTTTCACTTTGGTTATAGTGTGTACGTGTGTGAACCAGGTTCACATACATGTTCGCACACGTACACACTATGGCGCACTGTTGCAGCACAGCATAAACAATTTTTTTGTTGCAGGTTCGCGGAGCGCGGAGGTTCGCGAACCTAAGTGGGTACCCACCCTTAGCTAACGATAAATTTAGTTCAACTCGCTGACACGCTCGCAAGGGCAGCGCTAGTGTAAATTCGAATTATCAACCGAGTTTATAGAATGCCAATCAAGAAACTCACCGCGGATTCAGATTCGAAGTTTAGAATGAAGTCTTACAGAATCACACTACTGAAACTCTTTTGTTATTTTCTATTTATATATTAGGAGGTCATAACAAATTTGGTAACGATCGCGTAAGTGGCTGACTCTGGGTTCACAGGATGGAGAGGCACTCTCTGATGCTAAATATGTCAGTCTGTTTGCCTGAAGTGGTTGCGTTCTTTTTATATGCAGGCTGAAAAATGTGTTATCGTTACCAAAAAAAATAACGATAAGGTAAATGGCTGACAATAGTACAGCAAGTAAGTACTAGTTGTACTCACGTGAACTGTGTAAGGACTGACCAAAATTCGGTTGCGTTTCGTAGGTATAAGCGATTAACTTTTTGTTTGTTTGTAATGTATAAACTCAAAAAGTACTGATCTGATTTTGAAAATTTTTTCACCTATAGAAAGCTACATTATCAGCGAGTAACATGAGCTATAATTTATTAAAAAAAAAATTATAGCCTTTTTTCAGTCTGCATATAAAAAGAACGCAACCATTTCACGCAAATTGACTGACATATTTAGCATCAGAGAGTGCTTCTCCATCCTGTGAACCAAGAGTCAGCCACTTACGCGATCGTTACCAAATTTGTTATGGCCTCCTAGTCTATTAGTATTTAGGTATTTCGTTGCCCATGAAGGTACGTGGTTAGCAATCTGTTCATGAACTCCTCTATCAATTTAAAAATGAGTATAATTATTACGTATCATAATTACAAAAAATAATTTGTATTGTATCTCGACTTCTGGAAGAACCCAAACTTGGTAAGTTCTGAAAATTATTTTAAAATTTTGATTGCATATTTGAGTAAAGAAGAACGTTTTTTAATGTAAACTTTGTGTTAATTGAAATAACCAAAAAAACAGAAAAACCCGGTTTTTGACTAGAAACAAACGGCGGGCTGATTATCTAATTAGAAACCACCTAGCGACCGGTTGCAATTCACAGATGATAGTGATCCATTGCTACTTCTTTTTGGATTTAAAAAAAACATACCAAAGAAAAGTAGCAATGTATGTGGAATGAAACCGGTCGCTAAATAGTTTCTTTTTAGATACCTAATCAAGGTGCGGGTTCCAAACTCTGTCGGTTATCCGTTTTTTTTCGGTTATCCGGTTTGCATGCCCTAATGGCTGTACCACACACGATTTTCTTATCATAATACTAGCTTCCGCCCACGACTTCGTCCGCGTGGATATTAGAGAAAATCCTAAGGGAACTTTCAACCAGGATCCCACCAGCCATTTTTATGTGATTAGGCGGGTCCCCACCAAGCGCGCTGCCTCGCGAGGCAAGACGTTTGCCAAAACGCAAGACGCAAGGCGTTTGTCACTACGAGGCTCGCTCGCTTGGTGGGGTGGGGACCCGCCTAATCGCGTAAAAACGACTGGTCTTTCCCATTCCCGTTCCCGTTCCCGTGCCTGTGCCCGTTCCCGTTCTCGTTCCGTTTCCGTCACAACCCATCCCGTTTCGTTCCCGTTCCCGTTCCCGCTCTCGTTCCCGCTACCGTTCCCGTCCCATCCGGTTCCCGTTCCCGTCCTGTCCCACTGCCGTTCCCGTCCTGTCCCACTGCCGTTCCCGTTCCTGTTCCCGCCCCGTCCCGTTCCCGCTCCCGTTCTCTTCCGGCCCCTCCAGTACTCGTTCCCGTTACCTTTCTCCCCGTTCCCTGGGGCTGAATCATGCATGTCAACCGAGTTGGACTTCAAAATGAATGTCATTTTCGCAATCACCATCCCATAAAACCTCAAGAACGACATCCATAATTATATAGATTTTTATGATTCCTTACCCCATTTACCTAATTGGTTGATTTTCAAAATCACAAAATATATGTTTGCCTTTTTATTTTTAGACGTGCTCCTACGAAGTTTAAAGTTTTATTGTCTATTTTATATTCTTTTTCCATACAAAATTTGAACTCCATTTTCACCCTTTTAGGGGTTAAATCATGTACATCGTGTTGGACTTTAAAATAAATGTCATTTACGTAATCAACATCCCATAAAACCTCAAGAACGACATCCATATCGATTTTTATGTTTACTTACCCCATTTACCCGGTAAGGGGTTGATTTTCAAAATCACGAAATATGTTTGTCTTTTTATTTTTAGACGTGCTCCTACGAAGTTTAAAGTTGTAATGTCTATTTTATATTCGTTTTCCATACAAAATATGAACCCCATTTTCACCCTCTTAGGGGTTAAATCATGAACATCAAGTTTGACTTTAAAATAAATTTCATTTTCGCAATCGTCATACCAGAAAACCCCAATAACGACATCCATATCTATTTTTAAGTTTATTTACCCATTTCACCCCTATTTCATCGCCATTGGGGTTGAATTAGTAAAAGTAACAATATACATTGCATTAGATTTTCTTCCATAAGCCTATATTATAAATTCAATGATTTTTACTTCGAAAATGAAGGATTTTCTTCTATACACAACTTCATACCCCTTTTCACCCCTTCGGGGGTAGAATTTTGAAAAACGCTGATACCCGTATTTATTAATTTTTAATCGTCAGTTTAAACACAAAATTTGAAGATCCTAGCTTCAAAACTGAGGGACTTTCATACAAACTTTCATCCCTTATTTCACCCCTTTAGGGATGGAATTTTCAAAAATCCTTCCTTAGTGGATGCCTACACTGTATGAGGTAACTGTGTGCAAAATTTCAAGTCTCTAGGTCCAGTGGTTTGGGCTGTGCGTTGATAGATCAGTCAGTCATTCAGTTTACGATTTTATATATTAAGATAAAAAAAATGACACCATAATTCTTTCCTGAGATTTAATAATTATTTTTTTTAATATTTTTTTGATATCTAAAAATTAATATATTTTTTATAAATATTAAGTTTTAATAACTGCGAAGGAAAAAAGATGTTTTGACCTCATGCCTAGTTTAGATACTCGCCGAGTACAGACGAATAGGCACGAAGACGAGTATGTAAACACCATATTCGGGTATATTCGGTACTCGCCGCGAATATTCGTCTGTTCTCTGTGCGGTGTCGGTTTTTTGACGCGGATCAAAGGATTATTCGTACGTATTCGCGGCGGTGTTTACATAATCGTCATTGTTCACGAACATTGTCACCATAAACATCGGTTGCATCAAGATTAAAAATCCATTAATTATGCTTGGGTGCGTTTAATGAAGGTATTCATTGCAGAATTAAATAAAGAAGAGATTCGCTAATGGTGTTGTTAAAGTTTTACTTTTATATGTCGATATACATTTAATATGCGTGAAGCCGAAGCAGCAAGTCGCACGTCATCCATTTCTGAAAGTTCTATGTTCACTGAATATAGACGAATATATAAACGGGTCTGTATTCGTGCCCGATTTACTCGGCGAGTATATTCGCCGATAATCTAAATGAGGCATAAAGCACTACGTGTGCCAAACAGCTATACTGTACTACATCGATTTACAGTTTTTTTGCGTACACACACCTAGTGAAGTTGCAGCGGATCACTATATGTCAATTTAATAGCATTGCACGACGACTTTAAGCTGTATTGTTGCTCCTTTAACAAGTCTATTCGCATTTCAACTCGACGAATCGTCCAAAAACTTTGTCGTCCAGAGTTATCCAATTAGTGTTCGACGGTAGCGGCTTAAACTTCCTCTGAGCAGTGCAATTTTAGTTATTGCAGTTATTGCAACGTCTTATTTTAAAAGTTATTATAAGTAGGTCCGCAAATGAAACCGCGTTTAAACTGTTAATGTTAATTTTTCTATGTTTAGACACCCAATTTTGGCGCCAAAGTCATTCCATTGCGTTTTATAAACAAAGCTGTTAGAAGTTATAGTTAGTGAATATAACCGTTTTTTTTAAATTAATTAATAAAAATAGCAGTATTATACAACATTATAAATAATAGTGACGTAAATTATAGCTAAATTAAACGATAACAATAAAGCATGCTAAGATAATAAAATTAGCATGTTATAATATTAAGGTAATTATTTTAATAGAAAGAATGTTATAATATTTTCATCAAATGGAGTTATGATACGCGATCTGATAGGTTTACGCGCGTACTATGCTTCAGCATTAGAAGTGAATATACCAATTCTTTATTCATTTATTTCCCTTAGGAACTCCTTGTGACTCTATCTACGCTCCTCCGTGGTTCCGTCTACGAGCGACTCCGCTGGGCGTTCCGCTTGTATGACGTGGATGGAGACGGTGCTATCACTCGGCAGGAACTCGCCGAGGTGGTAGTGGCGGTGCACGAGCTGCTGGGAAGGCGGGCGCCGCCAGGGTCACCGGCTGCGAGGCTGGATGATGCTAAGGCTAATGAGCAGGTATTGGACAATACTGGACTCCTCATGACTCTGTCTACGCTCCTCCGTGGTTCCGTCTACGAGCGCTCTGCTGAGCGTTCCGCCTGTATGACGTGGATGGAGACGGTGCCAACACTCGACACGAGTTGCTTGGAAGGCGGGCACCGCCAGGGTCGCTCGCTGCGAGGCTAGATGATGCTAAAGCGAATGAGCAGGTAGTGTAAAATACCAGAACTCTTCGTGACTCTATATACGCTCCAACGCGGTTCCGTCTACGAGCGACTTCGCTGGGCGTTCCGCCTAAACGACGTGGAAGGAGACGGTGCTATCACTCGACACGAGTTGCTTGGAAGGCGGGCACCGCCAGGGTCATCCGCTGCGAGGCTGAATGATGCTACGGCGAATGAGCAGGTAGTGTACAATATTGGAACTCCTCGTGACTGTCTACGCTCCTCCGTGGTTCCGTCTACGAGCGACTTCGCTGGGCGTTCCGCCTGTATGACGTGGATGGAGACGGTGCCAACACTCGACACGAGTTGATTGGAAGGCGGCCACCGCCAGGGTCTGGATGATGCTAAGGCTAATGAGCAGGTAGTGTACAATACTGGAACTCCTCGTGACTGTCTACGCTCCTCCGTGGTTCCGTCTACGAGTAATTCCGGTGGGCGTTCCGCCTGTACGACGTGGATGGAGAAGGTGCCATCACTCGGCACGAGTTGCTTGGAAGGCGGGCACCGCCAGGGTCACCCGCTATGAGGCTGGAGGATGCTAAGGCTAATGAGCAGGTAGTGTACAATACTAGAACTCTTCGTGACTCTATCTACGCTCCTACGTGGTTCCGTCTACGAGCAACTCCGCTGGGCGTTCCGCCTGTATGACGTGGACGGATACGGTGCTATCACTCGGCAGGAGCTCGCCGAGGTGGTGGTGGCAGTACACGAGCTGCTTGGAAGGTGGGCACCGCCAGGGTCGCCCGCTGCGAGGCTGGATGATGCTAAGGCGAATGAGCAGGTATGAGGCTGTACTGTATGTGTTATCCATAGACAACAGCGTCACTTAGCCAGTTAGCAACAAAATTCGTGTGCACGCGTATCGCTCCTGCACCTACTAAACGTATGTTGTAACGGCTGCGGAGTGAAAGCGATTTTAATCTTAGCTTAGGAGTGGTTAAGCGACGCTTTGCTCGGGATATCTGGTAAATGCCCCTGTTTGCGAAAGGTTTACAAAAAAACACAACGCTAAAAACTACTAAGTTCAGTAAATGAAAATTCACAAAGCTTCATTTTAGGGTTCCGTACCAAAATGGTAAAAAAGGAACCCTTATGGTGTGACTCAGTCTGTCTGTCTGTCTGTCACAGCTGGATATCTCGACAACTACTAATGGTACCAACTTGAAATTTGGAATAGTTTAAGATGACATTTGCCCAACTATTTTGTAAATAAGAAAGAAATAAAAAAGGTAATATATTTTTACAACAGGGACTTAAAAATTTTAAGTGAGGTGACTAGGGCATGTGGGGTATCATATGAAAGAGCGCTGTTTGCACATTTTAAAACATTTTTTTTCTTAGGCTGCATAGTTTTCGACTTATGATGAAAAATGTAAAAAAAATACCGTTCCCCCCCCCCCCCCTTATCTCCGAAGTTTGCAAAGAGAAAAATCTGAAATAATTCTATGTGATAGTAGTTTATGTAAAGATTACAGGAAAAATAAAACATGTCTCAATATAACACACTTTTTTAGACATTCAAAAAACAAACAGAAATTCTTTAGTTTCACTACCAGTCAACAGATGGCGCCGACCTAAGAATGCTCACCTAAGAAAAAAAATAGTTCCACTATCGGTCAAGAGATGGCGCAATCTAATACTACAATAATAATTGGTGGCTGGTTCTAATATAATTAACTACTATTTGCCGTACGAATAAACGAAGAATAATTAAGTTCCTACTTAGTAATATAAACAGTTTGCAATGTGGAGTGGCTGAAACGTTTTTCAGTCACCATAAGCAGCTGTGGTTAAGATTTGTAAATTAACTGTCCGCCTGTTCGCCCTTCCAGTGTCCGCCGTTTATCCTACTTTTTTAAAGACTGTACTAAAGTAACATATCCAAATATATTTATGATTGTACGGAACCCTCGGTGCGCTAGTCCAACTCGCTCTTGTCCGGTTTTTTACTGCAATGGAAAATATGCAGTTTTTCCCAAAAAAGTTATAATTTATATCAAGAATATTACAAGACCTACTGTACCAATTACCTGCTAATTACTATCCCCGCCAATAATTGCTAATGCGCAGGAACCTTGTCACATTAACATCCACGTTAACGTCTTCCGCAACTAAAAATGTCATGAAACAAGAAAATTCTAAAAGGTAAAAATTAAAATATTAATTTTTGAATTATTATTTTCATTAAGATAGGGTAGGTATAACATATTATTTCAAACTATTATGGACAAACACCACATTGGGCGCCAACGGAGCATTTTTATGTTACGTGATTTCTTCCAGGTGGATCGCGTGTTCAGGAAGCTGGACTTGAACCAGGACGGTGTGATAACCATCGAGGAGTTCCTGGAGTCGTGCCTGAAGGACGACGTGATCACTCGGTCACTGCAAATGTTCGACACGGTGCTATGACGTCAAACCGACGCAGAGGAAGCGCGCACTCCCGCCAGGTACGTTAGTCTCAAAATAATTGTTAGTCATTATACTTATAATGATTATGGCCTTCGCTTTTACTTAACTTGTAAATATCATGTGAGAATTATGGGAATGAAAGTCCTATGTCCAATCAAAGTCCAATTTGTGCCATCATCGTCTTGTCCTTATATCAATTTATTTATTTGGTGTTGGTTGGTTATAGCAGCGGTTCCCGAATAGGGTTCCGTGGAACCCTGGGGTTCCGTGAGAGGCTCTGAGAGCCTTTGGTTGAGGTTCCGCGAAAATTCAAGAGTTTATAAATTCAAGATCCTACTTATCTTTTTGTTCTAATTAAATTAGTATTTTATATCTTAAAAGTCCTTCTTTTAAAGTCAAACTATATCATATATAATAACTTAAAATTAAAATGACGCTTAAATGTTCTAATGTCAGAAACCGTTGCTCTGTAGATTTAATGAAAGCAGAATTGCAAAAGATATGTCTTGTTCGGAATTCATTAATATAAAAATGACGCGGAATTAACGAGATAGGCCCGTAGCAATACACAATATGCATGGAATGGAAACAGTTAAAAAAATACCTAAAACATTAAAAGTCTCTTTTTTTTCCCTTTAACTAGTTATCCTTTTTTTTATTACACTCTTATTTTGCTGACCCACCCGTTTGTTTTCATTGATTTTGAGTATTTTAATTACAAACATTCACATACATTCAACATGTCTGGGTAACTGGTAAATGAAGGATTTACCAATTACCAGACTCTACAGTTTTAATGATACTGATAGTTTTAATGATTTCAACGTACATTTAGAAAAAAGACCCAAAAATTTATTGCGGCACGCGCTTCGCGCTCGCCGCCCACCCTTCTATTTGTCCTATTTTCTGTTTCTAAAAGTGCCAACCCTAGTTAGTTTACTTCTTACTAGAGCTGGGGTTCCGCAGAAAATCGGTTAACCAAAAAGGGTTCCGAAGCCAAAAGAATTTGGGAACCGCTGGGTTATAGCATGTCATTTTCTTCCATACAACTAGATAACTGATCAAGTCAGAATTTCTTTTCTAGCTAAAATTATCATCTTTTATGAAATTTTGTTAATGTATGTTTTCTTTAACCTTGACCTTTTAGCCCTTTCTTACACGGGGCTACTGAAAACTGACGAAACCAATTAGTAATTATAGTTACAAACTAGTTAGTGACAAATATTCGTACACGGCACTACTAAATTTAGTTGAAACCTACACGAAACGCGGTGTGGTTGTTTCGGAATAATATTGACATGGCTAGTGTTGCCAGGTCGTCTAACCTAATAGCCGGACAGACCAACCAGTTTGGCCGGACATTTGGGTAAAAAAGCCGGACACCCTAAATTATTAAGGATATTGTATCTTAGTAATAAATACGACAATTTGTTTTTACGTAAAACTAGGCTTTTTTGATCATTTACCATAAAAATTCTTAAATTCTAATGAAATACAATAAAATTGAATAATGAATCAGTCTTTTACTACTAATCATTCATTAATGTTATTATTTCTCAAGGGAAAACTCAAAATTAAAATTAAGAAAACAAAATTGAACAAAACAAAACTTCTAAGTATAGGTACTAATGAATTAATATTTTTTTTGAAATCTTTTGAGTCTAGTCTAGTTAGTGCGTAAGTAAATGTAAAAAGCCTAACAAAAGCCGGACAGGCCGGACACCGTTTAATTTGGCCGGACACTCAATCAAAAAGCCTACCTTTGTCCGGCTAAAGCCGGACGCCTGGCAACCCTAGACATGGCCAGCGTTTTATAGACACTCAACTGTCAAAATCTATTTTCTTTTGACAGTTTAACGTGATAAATTGCTATATCACATCGCGTTTCAATGGTCATGCTAGTAGGGGGCAGGTCTCTCGATCTTGATCGTTTTCTGTTGCTTCATCTTCTGTCACATATTCCAGGACTGTAGTGAAGCGCGCCAGCCCCTCGTTCCGCGCGGTCCCCTACTGCCAGTGCGGGGCGGCGGCGCCGGCGGGCGGGTTCTTGCGCGCCGCCGCCGCCGCGTGGCGCACGCGCGCCCGCGACGCCGCCCGCTACCTCGCCGCCTTCGACAACTTCTACCACGGCGTCGTCAAGCCCAAGATCCGCAGTGTTTTGTTTTTCCACTTTTGAAGTTGTTGTCTATTTGGTCAGCGCTTGTAAAACCATTTTAAGATAGCTACTTACAACCGATTATACCTACTGTTAATAACCTTGATGACTTACCAAAGAGCAAAGATGACAGATTTTACAGGTTTGTTTTACTTACCACATACCGCCGACGCCGACGACAAATTCTACCACGACGTCGTCAAGCCAAAGATCCGCAATGTTTTTTTACCACTTTTGGAGTTGTTGTCTAAAAGTACGTTTCATCGGATACTTCCTATGCTGTAATGTTGGTTTTCCGAAAATCTACTCAATTTTGAACCTTAATCCATCGCAATAAGATTACTTACAATGACGGTACTGCCAACACAACATCGTAGGAAGTATCCGCTGAAACACACTCTATTAGGTCATGACGCTTGTCAAAAAACCATTTTAAGATACTTTCAACCGATTATTACCTACCTACTGTTAATAATCTTGATGACTAACCAAAGGGCAAAGATAACAGATTTCATAGGTTTGTTTTACTTACCACATACAAGGACCTTGTGCTTTTCAATACTGTTCCGTCACTAGTGCGTGGCGCACGCGTAGCTACCTCGCCTCGCCGCCTTCAACAACTTCTACCACAGCGTCGTCGTCAAGTTTTGTTTTTCCACTTTCGAAGTTTCTAGGTTGTATGGTCAGTGCTTGTGAATAACAGATTTCGAAGGAACAGATGTAAGGAAGTCTTCAGGCTGAAGATTTGTTAATTATGTTTTTTATTTTTGTCGTTTCAACGTCTCTATAACTGTCTAGGGTCAGCTGAAATAAAAAAACAAATAAATTTTTTTTTTATAAAAATAAGGGAAAATAAATATACAACCAATGATGAGCAACTTAAACTTTCTGATAACAAACTTATAAAGCAAAATAATAAAAAACTATTATTTTTACTGCAGCACAATTTTAACCATAACCAGTAGAATCTGATATAATTTCGGTAAACCATCAAGATTAGAGTCATAATTTTTTTTTCATCTACATTAAAATATTTCTCTCTCTTCTTTATCTCCTTTTGGAAGACAGAAACAAAACACTTGTGCTGTCACCTGTACAGCGTTTTTATGTGTAAAATAAAAACAAAATGATGTTATTCTAAGCACTGATCAATAAATAAGGTTAAATCAAATTGAAATTCTAGACAGACTTGTTTAGGCGTTTTTAAAACTTATTTAGAACAAGAGACGTACAGTTGAGTGCGGAAGTGACTTGATATTTTATTTTATAATTATTTAATAAAAAAAATCAACTATCAAAGCACTTCTAAATTTGACATTGTTATACAATAGGAAATTATTTCGATCTAGACAGCGTAGTTTAATAAATAAATGTTAATGGCGGACTTGTGGCTATTTTTTTTAGAATGACTAGTTTTTGTTATTTCTTGTTCAATTATTTTACAGTTACAAGTCCACTTATTAGAGATCGGTAGCTAGTCAATACGTTATAGATTAAAAAAGATACGAAAATTAGCAGTGCTACCCAAAATTTAGTGCTAAACCGATTTTAAAAGTAGACTCATTACCACAGCAAAAAGAGGGAAATAATTTCAAAATGTTTTAACATAAAGCAAATAGTTGCAAATGCATGTTTAATGGGAAAAAATTACGTAAGCTTATAAAAAATTTTATTTCAAAAAATCTCCGTTCAAAGATATTGCGTCGTGTGTATAGAAGGGTCAAAATTTTGTTTTACCATTGGGGTCCTTTTAATATTCTCAATTTTTAGTCTTATAAAAATTTAACAGTTCAACATATACATAGCACTGATCTCCTAATATATATTCTACTTTTAAAAACAGGGTAACAAATCGCTCTCCTATTAAAAAAATAATTTTAAAATAAAAATTGAAAAAACTATGAAAATTTTGGATGCGCTTACCACAGTGAGATATTTTTTGAATGAGAATTAATAATTTCTGTAATAATTTATTGGCTTTTTGTCAGTTTTAAACATGTTTTATATGCAAATATTGCTATATTGTTAAATTAACACGTTAGTGTAAGTTTTAACTCTGATAAAAAAACTAAAATACTTGGCAGTTGACACTGGAAGCTTAAAGTTTATTAGTTAAAAAAGTACTTTTAAAATATATAGTTTATTAATACCGCAACATACATTTTCCATCACGAAACACTATGTCAGACATCGTTTATAATTATATTACAAAGCCTTTAAAGGCCTTTGCTCAAAAACAAGCAATTTTTAGTCATATCAATAAATACTTTATTTCTTCGCCTAGTATTAGCTTAATTTAAAAAATAACAGACGAAATCGGAATTGTAGCGGTGTAACTGTTTTTAGTCATTGTGTCTCGTTCTTTCTCTAAGGATTGTGTGTTGACAGCAGCGAGAAATAGTTTAAGTACAGTACGAGGCATATATCTTGAAATCGGGATGGGATTGCGCGAAACGCGTATTTTGGGCATGCGTAGCGGTGAGGGGCGCGGGCGGAGGGAGAGGGGCGCGCGCTATTGGTCGGTCACAAGAGCACATGCGCGAACTTATCCCCACTCCGTCGAAAAAATTTCAAGATACATGCCTCGTACTGTACTGTCCCTTTTTAACAATACCTGCTTTTTAAAACAGAAAACATATCTTTATGGCAGCTTATAAAAGAAAAGATTTTTACATAAATCGACTTATTTTAATCATCATATTATTATTGTAATTTGATTTTTAATAATATTCAAAATAGGTACCAAAGTTATTATGAGGGAAAATTATTCCCAATTTTGGAATTGTTAACAGTGAATTGAATTGGTAATATGGATTTGAAAAAAGAAACTAGCTTCATACTTTATAGTGTATCCTAGATTCAATTAAAAAAAGGTTTCCCGCTATTTTTTCAGACAGCACTATATGACTGTTGAATTTCACATTAACAGATATGGAACCTCATTTCTAGAATTCCCTAGAAACAAAAATAATATTGCAACTAGACTACATTTACAGTTTAGATCATTTTTGGCCTATTTATTTATTTTATTTAATTTTTAACCGCTATTTGTTATTTCATAACAGTTATAATTGTAACACAAACTAGAGCTAATAATATGATTAATTTTAATAGCGCATAGCGTTAGTAAACGTTTCGTTATTAGAACACATAAAATAATGTTAAATTATGTCTTGAAACCTTGAAATATTGTGCTTGACTGTGCTTTCAGACAATGTTTTTGTCCGAACAGCAATTAAGTTTTAACGAAATAATTACCATATTAAGTTGTGTGGCTATTTTTTGGTATTTTCAAAAACTTTATCCTTATTTAAAATATCTAACTCTTTTAAACTTAAGAAGCCAGAAAAAATCCATTTACAGTTCCTTAAGAATGTAGGGATTGATCATACATAAATACATTCATCCATAATTATATCAATTTAGATTAGTAAAAAATAAAATTATTAATAGTGCTACTATCTTATGAACTACGCATGTAATGGTGTAAAGTCTATTTCAATAGAAATGTTCAAAACGTGAATTTTGTTTTTCATCGAAATTATGATGTGACTCGATTACCTACTACTTTAATGTCGTGAGTCTAGGTACAAATATAAATGAAAATGGTTCACTTTTTTGACAGATTCTAATGGAATAGACTTTTAAGCGAATTATGACTGATTCGAAGAACCTAGAACGTTTGTAGTTTAGTGATTATTTTAATTAGTAACTTATTAGGATTTTAGGTATATTCCCGTTATCCCCCACTTTTGTCCCCTACTGGGGGATATAGGGAAAAAGTTGGCAAATAAGAACATTTTACCCGACATCCCCCAGTATGGGGCAAAGTGGGGAAAAGCGGAAATAGGCCGATTTTTAATATTGACAAGCTTTTAACTTGTAGTTGTCTTCATGTTTGGTCATAAAGAGAATTAAAACTATGAAAGTTGAATGAGATATCAAAATTTTAATGACCCTACAATAAAGTACAAGAAACTGTATTTAGTTCTATTAGAAATATAATAGTGATACTTTAGTTTCAAATGGTTCGTTAGCCCAATAAAAATGCAGTTAGTTCTTTTTAGGATATTTGATTTATACAAAAATTCTGTAATAAGTAGGTATTTCTTTGCTTAAATAACTTTGTTTAAAAATGTCAGTGCCAATTTTGGTGGCTGACTCTTGGTCAAAGTTTGTAAAACTGAAAATAAACTGTCCCTTTACCTATCACTACTTAAACTAAATACTTAAATAACTTTGGAACCCTGTTTGTGGCATTTATAAAAAAAATATTATTAAAATCATGGGCTAAAAAGAAAGCGGCGTTTTAGCAGACAATACACAGTCGCATAATGCAATTATAAATATTAATACTTATGTAAAGTGTTTTATTGCATTATGCTCACTTAAACATGGGTCGTACGTAATATTAGCATTAATGATCATTGGTGGATTTTATACTGTTTCGCACCAAAACGCAAAATACGATTGCAAACTTAAAGTTACACCTATCTAGGTACGTAAAGTTTGTAAAAAAATTACTAATGGTGTAAGACAGAAATAACGCAGCGTAGATATACCGCCCGGCACGTCACTTGGCAAGATAAAAACGAGACCAAAGGTGCGCAGTAGCTACAAACACTAAACTCGGCGCATGTTTTGTCTCATCTTTGTCTTGCCAAGTTATATGCCGGCACCTATATCTAGAGACCGCGCCACAAAAGAAGTAAGAACTAAAATATACACCGTGTTATTACAAAAGATTTTTAAACACACCCCTGTTTAAATGTGTGCTGACTCTTTCAAACAATATTATCAAAACAAAGTGACAGCATCACATTTACAGGTGTCTAAGTTAACCAGTGTTGAAAAATCTTTTGTAATAACACGGACGATGTTTGATTGTTATTGAAATAAATCTATTTAGTTTTTCGGGGGAGGATTTCGTTCTTCTTGTCAGCTAAAAAAGTCTGGAACGGGTGGTAGGAAAATATAGACGATTCAAAAGTACTTCATAATTAAGTTTATTTGAATAAAGCTTATTTGACTTTGACTTTGACATGCTTGATTAATTTGGTGGTGCGGGCGGTCTCTACCACTGAATATATAATCATAATCCTGACTTTTCTAATAAAAAATCAGCATAACGGATCGTGATCCCGTCCGATGAACGGTCAGCGTTGTCACGTGATTTTTGTTTCACATTACATTTGGCGTTGATTCCATTTTAGCCCATGATTAAACCCCGACTGTTCTTTGTTGTATAATTATAACTGTCTATTTAATAAATTGTTGTGAATAATGAACACCACGAAATATTGTATGTGTTCTTGTTATCTTAAATCCTATTTATAAGATGATTGTGAACTTGTCTTTTAATATGTATCATAATGTGTTTTTAAATTAGAATGAACGATTAATTAATTAATAGTCCTTATCCCATTATTTTAAGTTTATTACCTATGTAATACCAATTTTCAAAAAAACGAACGGGGTACGGCCTTTAACTCCTAATAATTATTATATAAGTAGTAGAAAATAAATCAAATTCACTAAAAATACAACTCTTTTACGTATTAATAATCGTACATTCTAATTATACACAAAGCGTTTTTAAATATGAATGTCCAAAAATGCTATAAGAAACTTTGAACAAACGTGACTGAGAAATTGATACTTTTAAACAATATATTTCGACATGATAATAAATATTCGACGTAATATGCGTCCCAAACTCAAACCGAATTGCAAATATAAAACAATTTTCTAGTTTACTCTTTGACCCAATAAAAAATATGCAAAAGTGTTGCTTATGTTAAAAATCACACTTTGCATCATTTTTGCTCGGGTGAAAAAAACTAAGTTCCTTTACCATTCGGAACAACACTGGAATAAATGTATCGACATCTCTTTCCCACTCATAGGTTCGTATTACAGAACGAGACTCAAGCACTGCTTGCTGCTTGAGTACAGTTAGAAAGGGATGGTGCTATTTATCGCATATAGCGCCATCCCTTTCTAACTGTACTCAAGCAGAGATTTGAGTCTGAGTTTGATTCTATAATACCAGCCTAAGTAAGTGACAGAGACTTACGCTTACGCCTACCCAGTGTTGTTTTCATACTATCCTGTTTTATCGATAATATTATAGCCACAGTTATGGCAGTAAGTGAGACGTGAAGTAAGTATTGTAAATAGTAATTTTGTCGCTGTCTCGATACGTCCACGTTACATCTGATAGTAAATCAGTTCTTCATGTTTTTGTGTGTTTCATTTAACACCCCCTTGTATATTTTTAATTATATATTTGATAGCTAAGAATCTCAAAATAAAACGTACTTAAGAGCGTGCAGTCTGCACACTAGCGCCGCCATTGGAAATAAAATCATGGTGCTTAAATAAAAAAGAAATTATGAATTATCTCTCTGGAGTGCACTCCGAACAAGCTTTGCGGTACTTTTTATCACATAAGCAATATTTTCTAGCCTGTTGTTTAGTTATATGGACTTTTATTGCGAAAAGTGGCCACTTTTAACAATAAAAGTCAATTAAACTAAACGACAGGCTAGAAAATATTGCTTAAGTGATAAAAAGTACCACAAAGCTTGCTCGGAGTGCACTCCAGAGAGATAATTTACAAATTTGTCTTTATTTAAGCACTATGATTTATTTTCTAATGGCGGCGCTAGTGTGCAGACTGCGCAGCCTTAAACATATATTTTGATATGTTTGATTAGTAAAAGTATAAAAACATAGTTAGTATTACCTATAGTGGTGGCCGGATAATTAGAAACACCAGTCGATTTTCATACAAATGAGGTAACTTTGAAGCCTTGGTTCTCAGCCAGGGATCGATCTAGCTGTGATCTGATGATGGCCATCCAGGGAGTAAATGGAGGAAATCGAGATCGCTTTACACAACCAACTAGTCTGATAAGCATTCTAAGAGCAGCAAGGATCAGATTGCCATACATTTTAATGCTATTTCACGATTTTTTTTAAATATCCAAAAAGCTCTTAGACTGCTGATTAGACCAGTTGGGTGCGTATAGTGATCTGGATCTGCTCTATTCACTCCCTGGATGGCCATTATCAGATCACAGCTAGATCGATCCCTGGCGGAGAACCAAGGCTTCAAAGTTTCCTCGTTTGTATGAAAAATGACTTGTGTTTCTAATTATTTGGCAACCACGTTACCAAAGTGCCACTAATACAGTAGCACTTTGTTACTTATCCAAGCTATAAAAATAAATAAACCCTCCCTACAGTTAAAAAGCTTTAGCTAACGCATAATTAATTTGAGTAACTACATTGAATGAAACTGTATAAAACGCTACAGGTTAATAATAATAAAATAAAAAAATAATTTCACTAAAAATATTCACATTTCACGTAGGTACTTACTTAGCCTATGATGAATGCTAATATACATTTAATATTAAAAAAGTAGCATCATCTGTTGCCAAACTAAGTTAAACCTGTATTTCAGTATACATTACCTTTTGCCTCGCAGTAGGTCGCATTATTCTTAGCACACAATACTATATTTTTTTAAATTAGTAATTAGGGTAATTTTATAATAATTTTATGCTCTTATAAAAGTAAGACTATAAAAAGTAGCCATACACAGATTTAAGACCTGATGAAAATGGTTGGACTTTATCTGGTCTTAAATCTGTGTATGATCACTTTCCATAGTCTTACTATTATTAGTGGCAATCAAACAACGCTGTAGAACACGACAATAGCTAAACCATGTGGTAAACCTTGAAAAATAAAAAAATATCGTTTTTGGAGATATACAAATATAGGTTACGGCGGGTTGCGCTCTATAAAACATGGGTTAAAGTATCTATAATTTCGTAATAAATAACTATATCACAACGGTAAACGGTAACGTTTTTGGTGATTTAAACGTTCTACCGGCTACTGTACTATAATGAATTTTATGCCGTACACAGTTTTAAATTGATACAAATAGCATATGTCGGTAGTTTATGTAACGTTATAAAAAATAACGTGTTATTGGTGCATCTCTAGGTGCCTGAAAAAATCAATTGTCACGTTGACATTGATAGTTGTCGCTCAGCTGTTTTTGACAGACAGACACTAGACAGTTTTATTAACTTTTATTATCGTTGTTGTTGTGATCACTTGTTATCAGAAATTTTCAATTTTCTTAATTTTCCTGCTAAAAGTGGCTTTAATGTTAATATTACTCTTAATAAATAATTATAATAATGTCGAAAACACAACATGTTGTGGACGGCGAAGCTTCAGAGTCGGACTCTGAACATTCTGAAATAGAAATTGGCAGATCTCCTGTAAGAAAAACTTTTGGAATTCGTAATTTTTGACTAATGCCAGCTGAAACAACTAAAAACTCAAAAAAAAACATGCATTTTAGACTCAAAATACCTAATTTACCTAATCTATTTGAATATTTATTTATTGTCTAATCACATTTTTTCTCACCAAATAATTTTCAGGATTTAAACTTGTCTCCAAAAAGCGAGACGTTTGTGGTAACTGGAGAAGCACCTGAATCTGACGATGGTAAATGTTAAAACAAATAATTAATATTAATCTGATTAAAAAATGTATTAAATGATGTACTGTACCTAATGGTTCTTTTGCATGCTGTTGTATATGGCTAAATAGGTTCAAAGCTATGATTAATTTTTATAACACCAACATTTATATTTACCTACTGTATTTAATTCTTCAATGCCAGCCTGGCTGCTTAGCTAATATAGCTTAAGCCAATCCGTCAACGCCTGCGCAGCCTCTGGCAGATACAGCATCGATTAACCGTTATTTTTCATAGATATTGGCTTTTCCTGTATGGGCAACTTTATTTCACTGACAAGGCTTTGTAATACTCTGTGACTGATTGAGAAATTATTAGGTGTTTCGTGAAAAACTGAATTTATTTCCATATTGCCAGCCAGTGGGCCCCCACCCCACTGGGTGGTTCTCTTTTATAAAATGCGGCAGGTGCAGAAAATTTAATGGCAAAAAAGCATTTGTATTTGTATGTTTTAGCACAAATTGGAGAGACTACAGAAGTTAAGCTTAGTAATATGCGCACCCGAGCAATGCACACACTCATACGTCCCTCTCTATCAGTGGCTCTCATCCCCTCCAGCACCCTAGCTTTGCTCCAGAACTGGAGGCAGCCCCCTCTGGAAAATATCTTTAGATATTTGAGATATGAGAATCATTACTGATTCACCAAGTGGTCATTTAAATCAGGGGATTTTACAAAAGGGCCATTTTTAAGTTAAGAGCGTGTTAACGGGCCAGACTCAAAATTAAAAACTCAAACACATACAAAATTAAAATCTTTATTTTCATACAAAGGTAATAAAAAGGAGTTATCTTGAGCTTGAGGATAAAGATACCCAAGGTCTCATATTTTATTATCTTACAATACGTAGTGGCATTGAATGCTGTCTAAAATCCTCACTGGATAGATTCTGGTCGCCGTATATTGCACTTATATGTCGTGTTTCCACACGACATATAAGTGCAATATACGGCGTTTTTTGATCGAGGGATATCTTTTGGCAGCACGCGTAGCATGAGCAAACGAGACTCTTGTCTACGAAGACTTGTCGTCTCGACCTTCTCGATTGCTGAGCACAGTTTGACAGACAGGTGGGACTCGTTCTCAGAATTTCGAAACCTTTTAATGTCTTTTAATAAAAAAAGTTAATTTTAAAGGTAATCTTTTTATTTCAACACCAATAAAAGTCAAAATTATCTAAATTTTGATCTGAAATAATTTAGTATAAACATGATTCTAATTTTTTTTATAAGTTCTAAGATAAAGAGGCACTCAAGAAAGCGTTCTCTTCCGTAGACAAGCTCTCTCGAGTTCGAGAAGAATAATATTGCCAGTAGAAAATAATTACTTTATTTCTCATAAAGCACCGTTCCTTTCTATAGATTTCACAACGCTAAACTCTTTAAACTAATTAAATATAGCTGTATGGATATAAATTCGTTTGCCTTTCTTTTATTGAGAGTATTTTGAAAAGATAACACAGACTACTAACGAAATTGTTAATTTAGTAATCTGTGTAAAATGATGAGAAAATTACGAAATATTAAAATCAACGTATGAAAATAATTTTAATTTAAGTTTTTAAGGAATAAAATATAAGCACGGATAATTTAGATTTATTTTTATTGCGAAATTTAGATTCATATAAAATAAAATACGTAGAAAACTATTTCGAATCTTCTTATTAGTCTGTGATTCTCTCTCGACCTTCTCGACTACTCAAAGGGTGGTAGACAAGTTTCTCTGATTCAACTGTCAAATTAATGTCAGTTGAAGAGAAAAGCTCGTGTTTGTCGACTTTTGACATTAGGCCACGACAAAGAACAATACGAGTCTACTAGTTGTAAATGCGAGCATGAGTATCTCGATCTCAACCCGACAAAAGTGACATTTCGGTGTAGACAAGCCATTGTTCTCTGAGTCGAATCTTATCTCGATGTTGGTCATGCTACGCGTGCTGGATGAACCTTCTGAACCCTTAGATCATTTCAAGAAGGGTAGCCATCTTGGATTTTTGTATGGGAGGGAGTTATAACACAATCTTTTTTTTGTATGGAATTTGAATTTTTTTTTTCCAAATCCCACCGTGTGGGGTATCGAATAAAAGGTCTTTTTGAGATAGCATGCGGGCCGGATGCGTCCCGCGGGCTGTAACTTTGACACCCCTGTTAAATGAATACCTATCAATTACAGTTTTAGGACAACAATAAAGATTTACAACTTTGACCCTTATGATGTTTGTTTTAGAGTCTAAAATACGTTCTCGGTCTATGTCTGAGCTGGATGTCCCTCTCCACCCAGCCATGTCGCCTCCGGCTAGCCCTTCCAAGATAATATACACGTCATTACTGCATCAAAAACTATGTAAGTACTGTTGTTATTCACTTTACTACATTAGTTACGAGGCATATATCTTGAAATTTTTTCGCCGAAGTGGGGATAAGTTCGCGCATGTGCTCTTGTAAGCGCGCGCCCCTCTCCCGCCGCCCGCGCCCCTCACCGCTACGCATACACAAAATACGCGTTCCACGCAATCCCCATCCGATTTTAAGATATATGCCTAGCACTGTACATGTCGTGTGATAATTTTATTTTAACATTGAATTAGGTATACTTATTTATTGCAATATTTCATCTCTCAATTCAATAATTATAACAAGTTATTAAATTGTACTTACTTTTTTTGTATTATTTTTCATATCATACTCACTTATACATATTTCTATAAGATGTATTGTTTACTTCATTGCTGTTTTTTAGGGTTCCGTACCCAAAGGGTAAAAACGGGACCCTATTACGAGGCCTCCGCTGTCCGTCTGTCTGTCTGTCTGTCACCAGGCTGTATCTCATGAACCGTGATAGCTAGACAGCTGAAATTTTCACAGATGATGTATTTCTGTTGCCGCTACAACAACAAATACTGAAAACAGAATAAAATAAATATTTAAGGGGGGCTCCCATACAACAAACGTGTTTTTTTTTGCCGTTTTTTGCTCGATATTAATAACGACAACAGGTAGGCAGTTGAAATTTTCACAGATGATGTATTTCTGATGCCGCTATAATAATAAATACTAAAATCAGAATAAAATAAATATTTAAGGGGGGCTCCCATACAACAAACGTAATTTTTTTGCCGTTTTTTGGTACGGAACCCTTCGTGCGCGAGTCCGACTCGCACTTGGCCCGTTTTTTATGCATAACGAGGTAGTGCTTTGCCTTCACCTCACCTGATGTTAAGTGACGATAAGGCCGAAGGTGGAAGCGCACTACACCCGGACTCCTCATCACTGAGGAACTGGCTATCTTACCTCTGACTGCCGGATTACAACAATTCTTAATTTGTTGTTATGGCGTCAGACTTATGTAATGTAAGATGGATGGTGGTAGCTAGCCAGGCGGACTTGAAATAAGCCCTACCACCAACCAAACCGAATACAAATTGTACCCCCCTGGGAATCGAACCCGGGACCCTTGCGTCTTACACAGGTGGGCAAACAGATAGTGTTTGCGTTTCATTACCTTGTGTTATTGTTTTAAAATAAATAATAACTTTTTGAGTTAGCTTTAGCATTTAGCATTGTTCTCTATAATAAATTAAATATTTAATTTCTCACAGGGGAATGCAATATATCTCTGCGTGCAAGCATCGAAGGCCTATTTAAACACACAACCGACATTTCAGTGGAGAAACTTACGAGAGCTGATAAAACGTTATTGAATGTGCAGGTACAGCTATATTTTTACACGCCTGGCCAAAGCAAAAAGAGTGTATATGTGTTCAGGGTTCATGTATGTTTGTGGGTATGTGAGTTTCTTTATTCCACAACTTCTAAATGCCTGAACTGATTTGGATAAATGGGGTATCGTTAGAATCCTTATAGCATATCGAGTGACACTGGCTGTATTTTTTTTTTTAGAAAAAAATAATATGGCGACTGTACGACGCCATTTTCAAATGTGAAAAAAAAATGTTTTTCTTCTATTATTACAATATGGGCATCAAATGAAAGGCCTTGATGAGCAAATTCCAAAACTATATAATATGTTACTAAAATGTGTGAAATAAAAATAAATAAATTAAAAAATTCTTAAAAACACGACTGCCCTGCCAAAAACGAACTAAAAAGTTAAACAACAAGTTTCATTGCAGTCGGGGGACCTCTTTGATCAAAAATTGTTCCATAATAAGGTCCCCCGACTGCAATGAAACTTGTTGTTTAACTTTTTAGTTCATTTTTGGCAGGGCAGTCGTGTTTTTAATATTTTTTTAATTCATTTATTTTTAATAATGTATTATTTAAATTACGGACTTCCATAATATGGCTCATGGTTACAAAGATTTTTTTGTGTAAAAGCACAGAATATATAATAGTAGTAAACGTACAGAACCTTCGGACGCATAATACCACATACGCAAAATACCAACTCTACGCAATACGCCATAAACGCAAAATACCACCTACGCAAAATACCAAACAAGCAGAACACCAACTTTGATTTACGCAAAATACCAACTGAGCAGAACAACTTTGATTTATGCTAAACTAGCGGCCGCCCGCGGTTTCACCCGCGTGGTTCCCGTTCCCGTGGGAATATCGGGATAAAAAGTATTCTATGTTTTAAGCCAGGCTATCTGCTATCTGTGTGCCAAATTTCAACCAAATCCGTTAAGTAGTTTTTGCGTGATTGAAGAACAAACATCCAAACCCACAAACTTTCACATTTATAATATTAGTAGGATACCAACTAAGCAGAACACCAACTTTGATTTACGCAAAATACCAACTACGCATAACGCTAACTTTTTTGTAATTGATTGACGCGAGGACAATCAAATAATAAGCTACTCTCGCTGCACGCCAATAAAGTACAATTTCAAATTGCACAAAGCTGTGTGCCTATTATTGTATGCACCTTCTCCTTCTGTCTATTAATCGTATTGGACATTCGTCCAAGTATTGGACTTACCGCGAACTAGATTAAGGCCGCCTGTCCATTGGCGCGGTACGAGGAGGTGGAGCGAAAAAAAGAGGAAATATTAACCAATAAGACTGCAGAGTGGAGATTTTATACAATCCTATTTGTTAATATTTCCTAGTTTCTCCTCTCCGCCGCCTCATACCATGCCAATGGACAGGCAGCCTTATTGCGACTTAAGGGGAAAAATTGGACACCCATATACTTATGCCATTATGTTTTTTTTTATTAAGATAATAATTAATTGTAATATTTCAGGAATGTATGAGAGCAACCAATGCTAATTTCACATTAGCGAGGGCCAGACTAAAACAGATCGAGGCAGAACTGGAAAAGGCTAACTGCAGTACAGCTTTGCCCACGGTCAAGATTAAGACATAGGTTATATTAATGTTATATGTATTTATAATAAATATGTACAACTATTTATGTAAGTATAAGTTCCAGAAACAAAATTAATTTAATATTATTTAAATGTTTATTTGTGTTTTTAATAAAGACTAGCGGCCGCCCGCAACTTCGTCTGCGTGGAAAGGTTTTTTGCTATCCCTCGGGAACTATACTTTTTTTCGGGATGAAAGGTACCCAATGTCCTTCTCTGTACCCCTGACAACGTCTATGCAAAATTTAATGATGATCGGTTCAGTAGTTAGGACGTGAAGGCGTAACAAACAAACAAACGGACTTTCGCATTTATAATATTAGTAAGGATTATGATAAAATTGTGAGTTTAGTTTGCTAAATATATTCAGTAGTGTAGTGAGGTAAGTAGGTACCTATCGAACACCGATATGTACTATACTATAGATGCGACAAATCTACGGTCAAAATTCTCGCAGCAATCGCAAAGATGGCGGCCACGCATGCACAGCGCAAGCGTGAGTTGTCAAAGAAAAAGTAGCATGCGCACAGATGCGACACATTCTTCATAATGATTATGATATACCTACTTGTTTAATAATATTGCATAAAATTATAGCAAAAACGCAATTCAATTAGGTAATGTTAATACTTACCCAAAAAATAAAAAAGGAGGATGGGCATTTAGTACCCGCACTAATAACAATCATTAGGTATCGTCAAAAAGATTTTTTTATTAGGAAAAATATTACTATGGAAACATGGAAATATATTTACTTGCCTAGATAAGGATCTGGGTTAGCAAATATTTTTCCATGTTTCCATAGTAATAATAATAATGATTAGGATACACGATTAGGTCGAACATACTTACAGTGTGTTCGACAATAACGTGACCGGCATTTTTTTGAATTTTAGTATGCAGCTTACAAAAATAAATATTAGGCTGAATAGAACAATCATTTTCTTAAAATGGTTTGTAAAAAAAACATAAGTTTTTGCTTGATTTCTGGATTCTGCAAGAGGATAATGACCTTAAATACCGTAGTCGGCTCTGCACTTCTTGGAAAGCGATTGCACTTATTGCCAAATGATCCTGTTTCTTACTGTGATCAAAATGCTATTTAAGGCCAACTGAAATTTGAGTACAGAAACTACAGTAAGCACAACACCGGCTTTACAAGCAGGCACAATCTTCTAAAACATTAGATCTAAAAAAACAGTTTCTGTACTCAAATTTCAGTAAGCCTTAAAGATTATTTTGATCACAGTAAGAAATAGGATCGTTTGGCAATAAAAAATATTTCGAGTTGATTTATCGTTTTTCAGTACAAAATGTATGGGAAAAGTTTCTGGCGATTCTGTCGTTTCTAGTACTCATACCTTAAATGGTCCCATAGAATCTTTTGAGCCTACACGAAATAGGATCGATTGGCGTAAAAAAAATGTTTTTGGTATTTTTGCATTTTTTTTGCTAACGGTAAGTTTTTTCCAAAATCTGTGAATGCAGCTCAGAATACCTTAAAAAGTTACGGATGGTCTCCTGGAAACGTTTTCCTGTAACTATACGTATAATATACCTGCCCATAATGTACCATCTCAAAAATTCACCCTGTATGTATTGATTTTTATTTCTCTAAACTGCCGAGTCAGACTTTGATGCCACTTTGCACAAGGGTGTAGTTGAGGTAATTCCTACATAAATACAACACCAGTGTTGCTATTGGATCATAGACCACTTCCCATACAAATTTTCCCAATCTCCTTTCTCATAGATAATTACTCTATCGAGCACTTTTTTTTTCTAGATAAATATTCGTGCTAGGGGTAATGTATACATTCGAACTCGCTATTTGCCTCGCCTGCCTCGCCACTCGAGCGAGTATAATTACTGCGGCAATGGAGCACAGTTGTTCTTTGCACGGATGTGCCTCGACAGCAAAATACAGCAGGGATAAGATAAATAATCACATTCAATTTATTTTTCTTTCTTGACAAGCCCTATACATTTTTGACTGACCGTAAGTACCTACACGGGCGGCGGGGCGGTAGTGTCGTCCTACATCAAGGGCGGTTCTTAGCGGTATAGAATCAAATCATATACTTATAATGTAAAACTGTGCTATTAGTTCAGCTATCCTAGTTTAGTACCTACGTATACAATCTGTATGGTTCACTTTTCATAATCTATGATTTTCATACAAAATGTCGGGTCAGTAGAAATAATGTATAAAAAATCGTTTTGGTTGGTTTATGTTAATGTTTTGTTTATTTACCGATGATAAGTCGCTCCATTATCTTTTTCCTTTGCAGTGGATCGATTTTTGTGCGAATTTAACTCGCAGAACGGCATTTTTGTAGCCACAATTACACCGTGTGATCGCGGTGAGCGTCGGCGAGTGACTAAATGAGTTGAGGCCAGTTGGCCTCAACGCGTGGCGCAAAAATCGGGCCCGCTATGTCGCATCTATAGTTACATAACGGTGCTATCGAATAGTTTTTTGTTGAATGCGTGATGTTTATGCCGAAAAATAATCTGCATTTGCATTTGCACGCGACCAACGTACTTTGTAGCTAAAGTTACTGCCTGTTTTTTGCAAAATATCGCAACTTTGTTAAATTCTACGAAAAAGGCATTCTGCTACAGAGATGCGTCGCATTTATGAAAGTACTGTACGTACAGAAAAACAAACAAACCATTACGATTTTGAGAGATTTTTGCATTCACAGTGCTATTTTTATACAATACTAAATAATATACTAGAAAAAATCGGCCAAGTGCGTGTCGGGCCACGCGCCGTAGGGTTCCGTAGTTACCTTATACCATACCATATTTAATACCACCTATCATTTTTCGTCTGCAAAAATAACTTTGTTTTTCACAGTGTTGGTATGAATGACAAAGTTATATTTGCGGTTTTGGAAAATGTGCTATATCTCAAAAACTTTTTACTATATCTCGTTCAAAGCAATTTTCATTGAAAGTTTTTATTAAGATCTACAGCATATATTTTTTTTAGATTTTTCACTCTCTTATTTCAAAAGTTAAAGGGGGGGGGGGGACACACATTTTACCACTTTGGCGGTGTATATCTTTCAAACGGTTGACTTTCAGAAAAAAATTACTCAGGAACCTCAATGTCATTTTTAAAGACCTATCTATAGACATCCCACACGTATTGGTTTGAAGAAAAAAAAATTTCAAATTTCAGTTCCATGTATGGGGAGCCCCCCCTAAAAAAATATTATTTTTATTTTTGTGTTAAATTCGTTAAGCGGTAAACAGAATACATCTACCTCCCAAGGTTCAACTATGTAATCTTAATACTTTCGGAATAAAGTGGCTATGACATACGGACGGACAGACAGACAGACAGACAGACAGACAGACGGACAGACAGACAGACTGACATGACGAATCTATAAGGGTTCCGTTTTTTGCCATTTAGGCTACGGAACCCTAAAAATACGACTCACACTAGATCAATTCTCAGACGGGAATCGAACCCCCGCGACCATTGGATGTCCGGTCCAATGCCTAAATTTCAATTTTGTTATGTAATAAGTACTTACATAATTGAAATTGAGGGTTTTATACAATAGAATCAATACATTACTAGACTTACCATAAGAATCTTAAATCTTTTCAATTATATGTAAGTACGAGGGCAGTTTGATATGTCCGTGACTTTAAGGTTGAATACAATATTTTTCATAATTCAATTTTCCTGTCTTAATTTAGAACTCTTTGCTGAGCTTATGCTGTCGCATTTTTTAAATTGGCGCGAAATTAAAAAAAATGGAAGGATTTATGCAAGTGAGGTCGGGATATTCTTTTATAACGGAGAAAAACGAATTTTGCGTATTGATAAAATACTACTTTTTACATGAGAGTCAAGATGGCTGGTGTATGATGGCGAATTGGCTTTGGTTAAAAAATAAAAGTTATTTTTTTATATTTTTTTGCTACAGATTAGGCCAATTTAAGAAACTAATTTGAATATTTTAACATTTGGTCCCGTATTTATTTTTTTATAAATATATTTGTCGAGCGGATATGGTCAACCGGAATGACGTCATTAGTGGCATGAAAGTTTAAGAAGAAAACCTTTGCCATCTACTTATAGAAAAAGAAAGGCCAAGTGTCATTAACTGTCATAATGACTTTATGGTTGTTTGTAAACAAATAAGTTATAGTTAATATTTCTTCTATTTTATTCATTTAATCCAGTTGTGACGATTCTAGCCTACCTTCTTAATTTGCCGCAATAATTTTTGAGGTGGTAAAATTATAATAAAAATGCTTACCAGTGGAAACTCTGCTGAAAAACTTTGTAAAAACTGACACGCCCAATCTACCCAAATTGCGAAATGTATTGTATGTATTGTGTCTATTTTGGATGTAGGCTACATGGATGAAATTGTAACGATTGCTTGTGGACTGGTAAAGTTGCAGGATAACATAATAAACATTGTGAAAATATGTGCATACTTTATTTCTATTTACAAACATTTAATAGTAGGGATGTGGAAAAAATTACGAGATAAGTTCATCGATATTTTTCGGGCGATATTAAATACTCTGATATATCGATAGATGTTTTTACAATAATTTTTCCAAAACATTTTTTTGGTAATTACGTATGGATTCTAATAGTCGACACTATTTTGTCACTGGAGCATTTTGATTTTTTCCAACTTTGAGTCTTAAAAATCATCGTAAAATTCGTCAAATCGAGCCAAAATTTCGCGTAGGGGTTTATTTTGCTATTTTTTATGTTTTACAATACCTTAAAATTAGAATCCATTACTTAGTCATCGTCCCATTTCATCCCATTTTTTTCTGAGAAATATTACCTATATCGATATTTTTTCACTTCCACCTTCCACCATCCCTAATGCCAAGTTCATTGTCAAAATTGTCTTTGCACTTTTTTTTTATTATGGCTGGGAGATCTGTATGTGATGACGTCATATGAAGGTCATTTGAAGGTTAAAGCTTTTTATTGAATTTTATAAATATCTTTAAAAATATAGACTTATTTTTAAATTTAATTAGTAGACACTGTACCGAAAGCTTATTCCTCGAAATGGTTTTGAGATTTCCAGTCATGTTCAAAAAGTTATCAAAGCCAATTGAACTGTCTCATATACCAAAAAAATGTACCTAAAATGTACTATTTAGTACCTGGATCTAAAAAATAAGTACCTAAACTAGAACGAAGTTATAGCGAAATCAAAGGTACACCCGCCATCTTGATGTCAATATGGCGGGTGTATCTTAATAAGTCAATATTGAACCATTATACATAAAATATAACTTCATCAAAAAAATGTACCTAAAAAGTACCTCAAGGCAAAAAATTCACATGCTCGATTAATTAAGTAGTTTCTGAATGAGAGTCAAAATGACGTGTATTATGGCGAATTGAAATGTCTCATATACCAAAAAAATGTACCTAAAATGTACTATTTAGTACCTGGATCAAAAAAATAAGTACCTAAACTAGAACGAAGTTATAGCGAAATTAAAGGTACACCCGCCTCTTGATGTCAATATGGCGGGTGTATCTTAATAAATCAATATTGAACCATTATACATAAAATATAACTTCATCAAAAAAAACCTCAAGGAAAAAAATACACATGCTCGATTAATTGAGTAGTTTCTGAGAAATCAAACAACAGTTTTTTTTGTGAACGACAAGATGGCGGGACCCCTTATGGTTTTGGTAGTATAAATTAGTACATAACAGTAATAGTATTGATAGAGTTATAATAGGATTGGATGGAATTTTGCATGGGTGGAGTGAAGTATGACTATTAAAAAAAAGATCAGAATATATTTAAAATCACTTATTTAACATTTATCTCGTTTAAATAGATTACATAGTGATAAACAATCGACAAAAAATATCGATAACTTAATGCAGCCCCAGTGTAAAATGAAAATTATTTCTTTACACAAAATATTCGATGTTTTGCATTATGTCTAGTCGATCTTTGCTTCTTAAATGTTTAAAGAAGAGAATAATCATGCTCAGTGCAAAAAATTTGAAGTGCATCGGCAAAAATAAACCCAAGGATTAGGTGGTGTCGATTTGAAATAAGGTTGCCATCCGTCCCGATTTCGCCAGGATAGTCCCGATTTCGATGATATTGTCTCGCGTCCCGACGATCCGTCAGTTTTGTCCCAATTTTTGATGATAACACGCGATCAAAATCAAAGTGTTGATAAAAATGGGTCCAAATGTTTAAAAGATAAAGGACAACAAGTTAAATGCCTTGTTTTGCGTTGTATCCCTTCAAATAATTATGTTGAGCGAGTATTTTCCCATAATATGACGCTTAAAATGATCTAATGTCAGAAATTGTTGCTCTGTAGATTAAATGAAAACAGAATTGCAAAAGACATGCCTTATTCGGAATTCGTAAGTAAGTATGAAAAAACAGGCCACAAATGCGAGTCGGACTCGTACGAAGGGTTCCATACCAAAAAACGGGGAAAAAAACACGTTTGTTGTCTGGGAGCCACATTCAAATATTTATTTTATTATGTTTTTACTATTTTTTGTTTGTATAGCGGCAACAGAAACTTGAAAATTTCAACTGTCTAGTTATCACGGTTCATAAGCTAATGCTTGGTGACATCCAAGTTGGTGACAGACAACGAAGTCTTAGTAATAGGGTCCAGTTTTTATTCTTTGGGTACGAAACCAAATGACGCGGAATTAATGGAAGAGGCCCTTAGCAATACAAAATATGCATGGAAACATAGTCAAAAAAATAAAACATTAAATCAAGTCTCTTTTTTTCCCTTTAGCTAAGTAGTTCATTATTTTTACCTCTTACTTTACTGACCCGCCCGTTTGCTTCCATTTTGAGTACCTATTTTAATTATAAACATCCACATAAATTCAACATGTCCTTCATTTACCACTTTACCAGTTACCAGTCTTGACAGTAGTTTTACCAGTTTTAATGATTTTAACGTTTGCATTTAGAAAATAGACCAAACAATTTTTCGCGGCTCGCGCTTCGTGCTCGCCGCCGCCCTTGTCCCGGCTTTTGTGTTCCTAAAGGTGGCAACCCTTTTCACCAGTGAAATGAGAGCATGGCGGGGATGTCCTTCCCCCCGCAGCCGATGCCCCACGCGACCAACCAAGTTAGTTTGTACTTTGTAGCTAAAGTTACTGCCTGTTTTTGCAAAATATCATAATACCTAGTAACTTTAGTATATTCTGCGAAAAACGCATTTTGCTACAGGGACGCGAGTACGCGACACCGGCGACACACATTTTGAAAAGTAGACGTTCCTGAGCCGTCAAAATTAACGATTTCTTAGTTCATTTAATATTTAATGGAGTAAACCAAATAAATAATACAGTTCTGTTTGAAAATCGTTTATTACATTGTCTTAAAGAGTATAACCGGAAGTGTCATAACCCCAGCTGGTCATCTGGTTGTCTACCCAGTTCCGGAATGCCGGCACGCTGGCGTGCACGGCGGGGATGTCCTTCCCCCCGCAGCCGATGCCCCACGCGACCAATCCGGTTAGTTTGTAACGATCTTCGCTCACTGGGCATGCAAGGGGGGCACCACCGTCGCCCTGTATAATAAAAAAAATAAAATAGGTCATTAGAAATAAAACACTTTTTCGGATTACGTTAATTCAGATGTTATTTTCAATTATATTAATAGGTTATTTTAAAATTATTTCGTGTTACGGTACTTAAAAAGGGTGCTCATATCATTTGAGGTGTGGTTAATTTGCCAAGTTTGAAGCTACGAATTTGTTCTTAGGTTTGAAGTGTGTTTTACAAAAAATAATTCGACTGCATGGTATGTTTTTTTAGAAATAGAAATAGAAATTTATTCGTTCGAAACACGGTACAAATTAATCATTATAAAATATTTAAGGTACAAGTTCAGCGTGTTCCACCAATTACTGGTATACAAATTTACAATGAAATAAAATAATAAGTATTTAAAAATCGAATAATTAATTACATTTCAAATTGAATTGTTATAATTTAAGTACATTAGAAATAATTTTATTGTAATGTCAATGGGTACATTTATAATTAAAGAATTCATTCAGATTGTAAAAACAATTTTCTTTGAGCCAGTGAAATAATTTCATTTTCAACACAATTGCTCGTAAAGTGAGCCCTAATACATCGCTTTTAGGGCCATAAACCGAGCTATAACAAACGCGTGCAATAATATATAAAACACTAGGTTGTTATAGAATTATTACTACAAAGTTTAATTAGTACCCTACTGCAAGTTCTATGCGAGTAAACAGAGCATTCCGAATTTAACCGGGTAATACAGTTATTTTTATTTAGAGGTTTTATACCGCTGAAAATTCATATTCATTTTTGAAATAAATAAATGTGTAAGTCCTTAATTAAGTCAAACGAATATTTATTATTATCAAATTATTCATAATTCACAATATTTTGCCATAAAATGCTAAAATATTTGCATTTTATCAATTAAAATTATAATTTTGAAGTAGCCTGTATGCTCCCTCATCCCTTTGTTCTCAAAATATTCTTGCATTGGGCGTGTGCAAAAAAAAACAAAAAAAACTACGCGTCTTTTTCCATAATTGTCATATTTTGTTTTTGTCGTATTTGTTGCTGTGTGGTAAATTACTTTGTATTTTCCTCGCAAATGTGTTGAAAAACGTCGTATGAAACTCGTGAGCTTTTGCTCATTGCACACTCGGCTGAGTTACGCCGAGCAACCCGCAGCCTTGTGTGCAATGAGCAACCTAAGCTAACTTGTCTCATAATGTACTATTTAAATTCTATAATTTCTGATTCTCTTATCAACTTAGGAATTTTATTGAATATTTTTATTGCCATTATACTACAGTTTTTCGAAAAAGGGAACTTTTACAAGCAGACATTTTCAACATTGTTGGGTCTCTACTGGGAAAACGTTTACATTTTGCTAATGTCTCAAACATTTCTGGATGCTCCTTAACAAACATACCGATTTGCATAATATAGAGGCAAGCGAGTGTCAGCAAACCGAATTTCTTAAAAAGTGGACGACAAGACACCATAGGGCCAACACCGCTTATGGCTCTCAAACACTTTTTTGTAGGTACTAGAAAAACTTTATTTATATCTGTTGAGTTACCCCATATTAATAAACCATAACGTAGAGTGGAGACCACATAGCCGTGATAAGCCATTAATGCCGTTTTTTCGCTTGTTAGACGTCTCAACCTCTTTAAAGCGAAGACAAATGGGTTTAAATATCCTAGTATTAGGGAATGCAATCCGGATAATCCGTTATTCGAAAAATCCGGATATCCGCTCATTTTTACTAGACTTCCAAATCCGGATTTGAAAATCAAATTCGGATTTTTCGAATAATAAGAAATTGTTACAAAAAATTAAAACGAGCAAGTTTTTCGGAAGTATTCTTACTTACGATTAGAGCAATCAAACGAATAGCAACTGGGCGAATAGCAACTGAAGTATTCCACTTAGAGCAACTTTCGATATTTAACAAAATGACTTACAAATATATTGATAGTTGCTTTAAGCGGAATACTTTAGTTGTTATTCCCCCAATTGCTATTCACTCAGTTGCTATAAATGGAGCACTTCGTTTCTCGCACTAGCTAAACGGTAGATGCTAAATTCTAGATGACGCCATTCACGCGTCTTGCTAGTGCCGTGTCTCAGGTCTGTCACGTTAAGTCCCAAAAAGTTCGTTTGGTTGAATTAGCTCTCCTGATGTTCCTGCCTATTCAACTCTCCTTCTTCATCGTCAATTTCGAAGTGTTCTTGCAGGGTCTCTAGCTCGACCAGTAGGACTACCACGCAAGTGTTATTGGCATCGCTATCTGCTTCATTTGACAGATAGGTATGACACATTGCTACTTTTCTGTGATAAGTTTTAATTTGTGCCAAAAAGAAGAAGCAATGTGGGCGATGCTGATGACACTTGCGCGGTAGGGACATCATAATATTGCAGTATTTTATGACAAAAAAGTATTAGATTTGATTAATATTGTCCTTTTATTGAATTCACTTACATAAATATAAGAGACATCACATTAGTGACAGAAATGATTTATTTTTATAAAAAAGAAAATATTTTTATAAAAAATCCGTAATATCCGGATAATCCGGATTTGACCAAATATCCGTTCTTAAAAATCCGGGTTTTGAAATATATACGGATTTGCATTCTCTACCTAGTAGAGGTGGTTAATATAGCATCTAGCGCCATATTATAGCGCGCTATTTGTACATAGCGCGCTATGTAAGTAGACGCTATGGTGCTATGAATATCGCGCGTGGCAACAAGTAGCGTCGTCGTTGGCCGGACGGTGGCCGGGCATTCGTTATAGTTAAAAAACATCGCGTGCGCGCTTTTGCTACCGGACGCGTTACGCGCGTTTCTCTCGCAACACGCTAGGTACGAGTATAATATAGCGCGCGACCTTATATTGTGTTAGTTCGATTAGGACTTTTATGACACAACTAGTCAATTAATTAGTATTATGTAAAAGCTATTTAGCTAAGCTAAGTTAGTTGAACGAGAAATATGGTAAAAACAACCGAATTTCAAGGGTCAATAAGGTCGAAAATCGCTTGCACCTGTTTTTTTAACTAGAAAACATTGTCTAGTGGTCACTAGTTAAAAAAATGAATGCAAGCAATTTTCGACCTTATTGACATTTACCAAAATTACGGTTTTTAATGAAACATCAGAAGTAGTAAACGAGAATACGGCAAAAAACAACCGAATAGCAAACGTCAATAAGGTCGAAAATCGCTTGCACCTGTTCTTTTTCAACTAGAAAACATTGTCTAGTAATCACAAGTTAGAAAAATGAGTGCAAGCGATTTTCGACCTTATTGACATTTATCAAAATCACGGTTTTTATTGAAACATCAAAATTAGTAAACGAGAATACGGCAAAAAAAACAACCGAATTGCAAACGTCAATAAGGTCTAAAATCGCTTGCACCTGTTTTTTTTTAACTAGGAAACATTGTCTAGTGATCACAAGTTAGAAAAATGAGTGCATGCATACGTTTTATTTTAGTTTCAAATGTACCCAGTGGTGTCGCCACCAGTTCAACTTTAATAGCTTACAACTCAAAAACGTGACGTTTTAGGCGATTATGTCGTTAACAATTCTTGTTCGTATTGGTACTAGCTATTGAATTACGCAGGCTTCATGCGTGTCCGCTATTTAAAAAAAATCAAAATGGCGGACAGTAGGTATGCCAAAATATTCAAACCCCTTTATCTAGTTTTATGCTCACAAAGTCTATATGACACTTCTAGTTACAGTGTTTATCTATCATTATGCCCAGAAATCGAATATTTATAATTATGCCCAGCTAATTCTATAGGTTGTTTGTCACATTTGACATTATAAACTATTTTTTTGTTATTGTAGTTACTGAATGTTACGTTATCTGGTCTTTGAAATATTTGCCCGTAGTTTATTAGTTCTTAACCATTGCATAAAATGAAATGTTTCGTTATTTTGAAAAGGTTTCATGGTTTAATTTAAAACAGTCGCAGAAATGTAATAATGTGATATATTTATAGAACCAGGGGCCCTATTTTTGAATCGTTCGGCTGGCGTCGAGCGTTCGTTTCTAATGATTTTCGTTCGACATATAACTCAAAACAATGAGATGTCGAACGGAAATCAGTAGAAAAGAGCGCTCGATGCCTGCCGAGCGATTCAAAAATATGGCCCCAGCTTGAAAACCCTATCATTCGATACCTACCACACACTGAAAAACTGAACACTTCGACTGTTCATATAAATATGAAACAATGAGTAGTAAGATGTTTGGAACACCTTATGAGCTTACAATAATATGATGATTCGAACTGCGTTTTTCAAATTGCTCTTTTTTATATTTATTTTTTGGGAAACATACAGGGGAAAACATTTTATGTTTTCAGATCATTTTGACTATCTCTAAACAGTGCTGGATTAACCCTTAAACAAATTAAGCAATTGCTTAGGGCATTACGTCTGGGGAGGCACCGTAATCGGCACCGAAAAAAAAAAAGGAAAAAAAAATCTTGTAAGAAATAAAAAAATAAAACGTTTTAGTTCAAATTAATTTGTGTGGCCATGTAAAATGACTTACTACAAGATTAGTGGATAAAACTGACAAAAACACTAAAAAAATGGTCTAAAAACATTAAAACGGAGTATTAAAAACAAACTAAAAAGTAAAAAAATAAATTCTTCTGTAAATATTTATAACCCTAATACCTTTACCTACAGAAATTTTAAACCTAAAAACGTGGGGCGCATGCTATAGAACATGGGTCTCCAAACTTTTTAGCCTAAGGGCCAGACTAACTCCTCCACAAAGTCCCAAGGGCCAGTATCTAGCTAGCTCATTGTACCAATATACTGTAAATTACAGTATTGTTGGACGATCCGGCTTGCTTTCGCGGGCCGGATTGTTGGTGCTCGCGGGCCGGATCTGGCCCGCGGGCCGTAGTTTGGAGACCCCTGCTATAGAATATAGATTGACAATGTGGATGATAAATTTTACAAAACGCGCCCCACGTTTTTAGGTTTCAAATTTTTGGGTTTAAAATTTCTGTAGATACCTACAGAAATTTTAAACCTAAAAATTTAGGGTAAAAGGTATTAGGGTTATAAATATTTACAGATGAATTTATTTTTTACTTTTTAGTTTGTTTTTATTAATACTCCGTTTTAATGTTTTTAGACCAATTTCTTTGTAATAATTTAGTCCGTTTTAAAAACGTGTTTTAAAAAAAGTTTTTTTCAGTAAATTATTATTTTCTGCTTTTAAGTTAACGAGCTAAGACTAAAAAAAATATACCATCTCCTACTCTCGCACTCGCACTCGTCATGACGATTCAAACGAGCCCAAACTCGATCGGGTTGCATAGTTTTATTACAGAGTCCCTCCAGAGAGCCTTCTTCCGGCTCCATCATCAGACCCTGGAAACTATTTCCCAACAAAGTACTCGTCAAGACGATTCAAATGAGTCCAAATTCGATGGGGTAATATGGTTTTATTAAAGAGTTCCTGTGTCCTTCTTCCGGCTCCATCATCAGATCCTGAAAACTGTTTCCCAACAAAATACTCGTCAAGACGATTCAAACGAGCCCAAACTCGATGGGGTTGCATGGTTTAATTACAGAGTTCCTATTGCCTTCCTCCGGCTCCATCATCAGATCCTCGGACACTATTTCCCATTAAAGTACTCGTCAGGATGATTCAAACGAGCCCAAACTCGATGGGGTTGCATGGTTTTATTACCGAGTTCCAATGGCCTTCTTCGGGCTCCATCATCAGACCCTGGACACTATTTCCCAACAAAGTACTCGTCAAGACGATTCAAACGAGCCCAATCTCGATGGGGTGGCGTGGTTTTATTAAAGAGTTTCTGTGTCCTTCTTCCGGCTCCATCATCAGACCCTGGATCTCGTCTCCCATTAGAGTACTCGTCACGACGATTGTAACGAGCCCAAACACGATGGGGTTGTATGGTTTCATCATAGAGATCCTGTGGCCTTCTTCCGGATCCATCATCAGATCAGCTCAATGGCACCATAATATTGCATTGCCTTCCAGTTCTGACTAGGGCTTGCAATTCGAATATTCGAATATTCGAATTATTCGAATATTCGCCTTATTTTACTATTCGAATACTCAAGTCGGTGATATTCGAATATTCGAATATTTTCCACTTTTTTGGATTTAGGCAAAAGTCATTCATTAAATACCCGAATAGCTTTTGTGAGCATAGAATGAAGTTAGTGTTAACGTTCACTTTCTCGTTTATTTATTTTTTTACCTATGTTGTTTGTTTTTCCGCAAATTGTAAACGATTTTAATCTAGCTTCCCAATGAATCAAAGACTTGAAACTTAAAACAAAGGTCAGAACAGGAAGACAATGACAACATCTTATAGTGTCATTGAGCTGATCTGATGATGGAACCAAAAGGCCTCAGGAAATCTGTAATAAAACCATACAAACCCATCGACTTTGTGCTCGTTTGATTCGTCTTGACAAGTACAAGAGTGTGATTGTCTCAAATAAATATTTTTCTTTCTTTTGTTCATTTAATCCCTTTTTGGCTTTAGTGATCAGCTTGTCTTGCCACACGTAGGCCTTTTTCAGCTGTTTCCATTCTGTTCTATCTCTTGTTTTTCACGATCAAAGTGTTCCTCCAGTTTTCATAACATTATCTGCCCATCTTTTGGTTTGTCTTCCTCTTTTCCTTTTTCTGTCCCATGGTTGCCACTCTGTAATAATTTTGGTACATTTTTCCTTGCTTTCTCTTGCCATTTAACCCGTCCATTGCCATTTTAACAGTCTTTTTTTCCTTATTATGTCTTCTACTTTCATTTTTGATTTTCTTATTTTCTCTGATTATTGGCGGTCTTTCAGCGTATCACCTATTAAGCTTCTTTTCATTTTCTTTGGCATATTATTAGCTTTAAATAGTGCTTTTGAGTCAGGGCCTATGTTTGACACTCTGTACTAAAACCATAAAATTTCATGGAGTTTTGGCTCGTTTGATTCGTCTTGACTAGTACTCTGTTGGGAAATATTGTCCAGGGTCTGATGATGGAACCGGAAGAAAACTACAGGAACTCTGTAATGAAACCAAACAAATCAATCGAGTTTGGGCTCGTTTGATTCGTCTTGGCAATAACTGTGTTTAGAAATAGTGTCCATGGTATAATAATGGAGCCAGAAGAAAACCACGGGAAATCTGTAATAAAACTATACAAATCCATCGAGTTTGGGCTCGTTTGATTCGTCTTGACAAGTACTCTGTTGGGAAAATAAATAGTGTCCAGGGTCTGATTATGAAGCCAGAAGAAAACCACTATGTAATATAACCATGCAACTCCATTTACTTTGGACCCGTTTGATTCGTCTTGACTAGTACTCTGTTCGGAAATAGTGTCCAGAGTCTGATGATGGAGGCGGATAAAAACCACAGGAACTCTGTAATAAAACCACACAAATCCATCGAGTTTGAGCTTGATTGATTCGTCTTGGCAATCACATTGTTGAAAAATAGTGTCCATGGTCTGATGATGGAGCCGGAAGAAAATCACAGGAACTCTGTAATAAAACCATATATATCCATCGAGGGCTCGTTTGATTCGTCTCAACAAGTACTCTGTTGGGAAAATAGTGTCCAGTGTCTGATAATAAAGCCGGAAGAAAATCACGAAAAATATGTAATAAACCCATGCAGCTCCATTTATTTTGTGCTCGTTTGATTTGTCTTGACTAGTACTTTGACGGAAGATGATTTCCAGGGTCTGGTGATTGAGTAGGAAGAAGGCTACAGGAACTCTCTAATAAAATCATACAACTCCATAAAGTTTGGGCTTGTTTGATTTGTCTTGATAAGTAATATGTTGGAAAATAGTATCCAAGATCTGGTGATGAAGCCGAAAGATGGGTACAGGATCTCTATAAAAATACCATACAACCCCATCAAGTTTGGGCTCGTTTGATTCGTTTTTACTTGTATTCTGATGGGAGATAGTACTAGACCCTGGTCTAATAATGAAGCTGGAAAAAAACCCGAGAAAAAACATAGATACAAGACTGAAAAACAAAAAATAAACATTTACTGACAATCAAACCAAAAACATACGTTTTAAAAATGAACTAAAAAGTATCAAAATTGAACTCAAAACATGCCCTTAAAATTAACTAGAAAAACGGATAATTATAAAATAATTTCGCCTTTAAAGATTTACTTATAACTCTACAAAGAAGTTTTTAAACTAAAAACGTGGGGCGAAGGCAAAAAAAAAGTCACTTGAGGATAATTTTTACACAATGCGTCCCATTAAACAAAGCATTTACTTTGGTTTAACGTGAAAAAATGAGCAATATTTAATAATTACGACCATCTGTATTATTTTACAGAATTATTCGAATAATATTCGAATATATTCGAATACCTCCTTAAAAATTTTCGAATATTCGAATATTGGATTTCATCGAATATTTGCAAGCCCTAGTTCTGACCTATGTTCAAAGTTTCAAGTTTCTAGCTCATTGGGAAGCTAGTACAAAATCGTTCACAAACCGTGCGGAGAAACAAACGAAGGAACACACAAACACACAAACGAGAAAGCAACCTAATAAAAACGTGTTAAAAAGGTATTTTTTCTGAAAAATCTGGAATTTTGTGCATATCTTAGACAGGCATTTTCCCTTACGTAAATGGTAACCCTATACAGGGTGGATTTTTAAAACGGTACATTAAGGGTAGGTACCTTAACCGTTATAGTTACAGGAAAACGTTCTTAGGAGACCATCCATAACTTTTTCAGATATTCTGAACTGCATTCACAGATTTTGGAAAAAAAATACCGTTAGCAAAAAAAATCCTAAAATACCTAAAAAAAATTTTTATGCCAATCGATCCTATTTCGTGTGGGGATCAAAAGACTCTATGGGTTTATTAAAGGTATGAGTACTAGAAACGACAGAAATCGCCAAAAACTTTCCCCATACATTTTGTACTGAAAAACGGTAAACCAACTCGAAATATTTTTTATTGCCAAATGATCCTATTTCGTACTTTGATCAAAATGCTCTTTAAGGCCAACTGGAATTTGAGTACAGAAACTACAATAAGTGAAAACACCGGCTTCACACGCAAGCACAATCTTCTACAACATTAGATCTAAAAAAAATCAGTTTCTGTACTCAAAATTCAGTTATCCTTAAAGAGTATTTTGATCACAGTAAGAAATAGGATCGTTTGGCAATAAAAAATATTTCAAGTTGATTTATCATTTTTCAGTACAAAATGTATGGGAAAAGTTTTTGGCGATTTCTGTCGTTTCTAGTACTCAAACCTTAAATGATCCCATAGAGTCTTTTGATCCCCACACGAAATAGGATCGATTGGCATAAAAAAAATTTTTTTGTATTTTAGCATTTTTTTTGCTAACGGTAATGTTTTTCCAAAATCTGTGAATGCAGTTCAGAATAACTGAAAAAGTTATGGATAGTCTCCTAAGAAAGTTTTCCTGTAACTATAACGGTTAAGGTACCTGCCCTTAATGTACCGTTTTAAAAATCCACCCTGTATAGGGGGCCCACAGGCGTGGATAGCTTAGGGCACCAAGTTGTCTTAATCTGGCACTGTCTCTGAGCTAATTAGGTCGATCTTCTTAAGAAAAAGTATAGGTTCCCCACTGCTCTAGACATTTATATCGATTGGTTTTTTGCGGATGACTAGCATTAAGAAAAAGGTGGGCTCTTTCTTAACTGATATACCGAGTGTAACAAGACCTTCAACAAAGCCGAGGTCTACGTATTCTGCCCATCATCAGGACCATTTCTGTTCATAACTGTTGCTGGAAAACGATTTTAATTTTTTGGTGTTAAAAAAGCATTGCATACATTACGCGTAACGCGTTGTAACGCGTACAACAGACCGCGCCTGCGAGTGTATGCTACACAGCTGCGTGCGGCCGAGTTGGAAGGCAGCGTTTATGTGCTGCATAGTTCATGAGATACATCGAGGGATGACGTTGAAGCCATTGTTTGTTACGAAATACTTAAAATTTTGATAATGTTTCTTTGGACAAAAATGATCAAATAACGAATAAAATAAGATTTCATAAAAATTTTGCTAATTTTTTTTTTACTTTGACCTTCAATAACTTCATAGCTATTGGTTTCCCAGGTATAGTCTAAAAGACAAAAATGATCCTGATGATGGGCGGAATGCGTGGACTTCGGCTTCGTTGAGGATCTTGTTACACCCGTTATTCTGAGAATATCGGCATACCGTGCAAGTATCCTTTCCTTCCTCGCCGCCCGCACAGATGAAGCTCTTGTGCAGTTTGAACCGGTTCCCCAGGCGGGTCCTGCGCAGCAGCTGCTGGCAGCGGTCGTGGGGCACGATGTCGATCTCCAGCTTCTTCAGGATCACGGCGTACCGACCCTTTTGACCTGGAAAAGTAAAAAATCTTATAAATAACCTTTTCGTCTATGAAAAATGATCGCGTATTTTTGTACGAAACTCCAATTTCTTTCTTTTCCAAACGGACACATGGCGAAACAGTAAATTCGACAGTAAAATCCGCAAATTAAAAATGGCTGATGGACATGGAAAATCATATAGTGGCCCCTATTTTCTTTTGAGCAGTATTTATAATGGATTTCCGTCAAATAATTTCTAATCTTATTAAATCCTATAAAAAACTAGCTCGGTGGCGCAAAGGTTTAGTGCTCGGCCCTGCGATTGCGGAGCTTAAGCAACTTCCGCAAGGGTCGGTCATATGATTGGTGACCAAAAATCTAATATTTCGAGTTTTGCCGTGCTTCGGAAGGCACGTTAAGCCGTTGGTCCCGGCTGCATTTACAGTCGTTAACACCCACCAATCCGATTGGGCCCGCGTGGTGGGTTATGGCCCATCCTTCTTATCCACCCATAAGGAAGGCCTGTGCCTCAGTAATGAGGATATTAAAAATGTCTGATATTGTTTTTTTTCACAGAATAGATAATAGTACTAGCGTACAGAAGTTACACTTAGCAAAATCATTTTAATGAATATCGACTCTTGCTCCTACACAATAAAGTGCAATTCAGGTCGCACAGCGCTCCCTACCCTACATTATATTAACCTAGTAGTTGCCTCTCTTTCTATCGCGTAGCTCTTTTCTGACGTATGAGATTGGTCCTCGCTGAGGACGCCGAGCGCTTCATGCTCACGCGCGGAGTGACAAGCCCTGATATTAATTCTTACTAAAGTTGTCCTTTCCCCAGCCGTTGACGACGCACTTCTTGCTGGTGACGAACGCCTCGTCCTGCCCGTGCAGGCAGATCACGTTGATGTGGCTCGACAGAGTCACTGGCTGATGATGACTATTAATTCTTACCGAAATTGTCCTTCCCCCATCCGTTGACGACGAATTTTTGCTAGTGTCGAAGGCCTCGTCTTGTCCGGGCAGGCAGATCACGTTGATGTGGCGCGACAGAGTCACTGGTTCCGTATAAAGTGCAATTCAGATCACACAGCGCTCCCTTCCCTACATTATATTCACCTAGTAGTTGCCTCTCTTTTTTGCGTAGCTTTTATCTTTTCTGACGTATGAAACTGGTCCTCGCTGAGGACGCCGAGCACTTCATACTCACGCGCGGAGTGAGAGAGCGCTGGTATGAATTCTTACCAAAGTTGTCCTTCCCCCATCCGTTGACGACGCATTTTTTGCTAGTGTCGAAGGCCTCGTCTTGCCCGGGCAGGCAGATCACGTTAATGTGGCGCGACAGAGTCACTGGCTCGCTCAGGCGGAGGAGAGCTATGTCGTTGAACAGATTGCCTTTGTGGAAATCTACGAAAAAATAGAGGAAGGTGAGAAAAATGAAATACTTATTAAAGAACTGGCTTCAATCTTCGAAGCAAACTTGACAACTTCTACAAAGCTTTAAAAATCTTGCAATCTTGAAAACTAAAAATATTTTGACTAACAGCAGGTGGTTTTTACACACCAAAGTTAGTATTAGATAGTGTTGCCATAAAAACTTCAACTTTTTATATTTTTTTATCTAAATGTAGGTAAACCTAGCGTATATACTAGGGCCAAAATTTTTTTTGTTGATTGAAAGTAAGAATAACCACACACTGCTCTTTCATGCAGATTTTGGTAGAATAGAAATACATGTTTGTCTCATACTTGGATGGATGACTGTGTCCTGGACTGTCCTCTCCTGGTGCTTCAGGCGTTCGCCGGTCGTCTGGGTGTCCCATTCACCGGCACGGATGGTCAGAGGCGGATATCTGGACAAAAAGCAGAAAGGTATGCCTTAAATAATTAGTTAACACTTTACACCATATTTTTTTAGGTTTTGAGGAGCTCGGTGGCGCAGTGCTTTAGCGCCTGGTCCTACGATTGCGGAGGTTAAGCAACTTTTGCAAGGGTCGGTCATGGGATGGGTGACTAAAAATGTACTATCTCGAGTTCTTATGTGTTTCGAAAGGCACATTAATTCGTTTGTCCCGGCCATTTGCAGTCGTTGACACCCACCAATCCGCGTCCAACCGCGTCCGGTTGGACGCGGATTAGCAAGCTGAAGTGGCAGTGGGCCGGTCATATTAGCCGTAGAACCGATGGCCGCTGGGGCAGACGAGTTCTTGAGTGGAGACCGCGTATGGGCAAACGTAGTGTGGGACGCCCCTAGACAAGGTGGAGCGACGATCTTCGCAAGGTGGCTGGCATAAACTGGATGAGTATAGCCGCGGATCGTGCTCAGTGGCGTGCACTCGGAGAGGCCTATTTTTAGCAGTGGACGATAATAGGCTGATGATGATGAATCCGCGTCGGGCCTGCGTGGTGGGTTATAAGCCCATCCTCCTTATCCACTCATAAGGAAGGCCTGTGCCCCAAATGTGGGGACCTACCAACACTGAACAAGTAATCACTTAGTCTTACCAACATAAAATAATAACTGTAACCGACTTTCAAAATATGGTGAACGTTCATATTTTTTTAAAAAGAGACAACTGGCCCCTCTCAAAGTTATGTAAAAAGCGGTAATTTCTCCCACAGGCCAGTGTTTTTAAAGGTTGTACTGTAGTAAAATAACCCTATCATCTCAGATTCAGAAATCAGTCCAATGTCACATAACTTCACTTGTCACTAGTTGCCACTGACTTGTATGCGACGTGCGCGCCGGTCATGACGACCTGCGGGTGGATGAGCACGCCCACTCCCGCGTACGACCCGTTGGAGGCCATCAGCGAACATATTACTAAAGTGAATGGGTCATATAGGGAGGTGATCGTGTGTGTTGTGATGATTAGCCACTGACTTGTATGCGACGTGCGCGCCGGTCATGACGACCTGCGGGTGGATGAGCACCCCCACTCCCGCGTACGTCCCGTTGGGGGCCATCAGCGAACATATTACTAAAGTGAATGGGTCATATAGGGAGGTGATCGTGTGTGTTGTGATGATTAGCCACTGAATTGTATGCGACGTGCGCGCCGGTCATGACGACCTGCGGGTGGATGAGCACCCCCACTCCCGCGTACGTCCCGTTGGGGGCCATCAGCGAACATATTACTAAAGTGAATGGTTCTATAGGGAGGTGATCGTGTGTGTTGTGATGGTTAGCCACTGACTTGTATGCGACGTGCGCGCCGGTCATGACGACCTGCGAGTGGATGAGCACGCCCACTCCCGCGTACGACCCGTTGGAGGCCATCAGCGAACATATTACTAAAGTGAATGGGTCATATAGGGAGGTGATCGTGTGTGTTGTGATGATTAGCCACTGACTTGTATGCGACGTGCGCGCCGGTCATGACGACCTGCGGGTGGATGAGCACCCCCACTCCCGCGTACGTCCCGTTGGGGGCCATCAGCGAACATATTACTAAAGTGAATGGGTCATATAGGGAGGTGATCGTGTGTGTTGTGATGATTAGCCACTGAATTGTATGCGACGTGCGCGCCGGTCATGACGACCTGCGGGTGGATGAGCACCCCCACTCCCGCGTACGTCCCGTTGGGGGCCATCAGCGAACATATTACTAAAGTGAATGGGTCATATAGGGAGGTGATCGTGTGTGTTGTGATGGTTAGCCACTGACTTGTATGCGACGTGCGCGCCGGTCATGACGACCTGCGAGTGGATGAGCACGCCCACTCCCGCGTACGACCCGTTGGAGGCCATCAGCGAACATATTACTAAAGTGAATGGGTCATATAGGGAGGTGATCGTGTGTGTTGTGATGATTAGCCACTGACTTGTATGCGACGTGCGCGCCGGTCATGACGACCTGCGAGTGGATGAGCACGCCCACTCCCGCGTACGACCCGTTGGAGGCCATCAGCGAACATATTACTAAAGTGAATGGGTCATATAGGGAGGTGATCGTGTGTGTTGTGATGATTAGCCACTGACTTGTATGCGACGTGCGCGCCGGTCATGACGACCTGCGAGTGGATGAGCACGCCCACTCCCGCGTACGACCCGTTGGAGGCCATCCGAGAACATATTACTAAAGTGAATGGGTCATATAGGGAGGTGATCGTGTGTGTTGTGATGATTAGCCACTGACTTGTATGCGACGTGCGCGCCGGTCATGACGACCTGCGAGTGGATGAGCACGCCCACTCCCGCGTACGACCCGTTGGAGGCCATCCGCGAACATATTACTAAAGTGAATGGGTCATATAGGGAGGTGATCGTGTGTGTTGTGATGATTAGCCACTGACTTGTATGCGACGTGCGCGCCGGTCATGACGACCTGCGGGTGGATGAGCACGCCCACTCCCGCGTACGACCCGTTGGAGGCCATCAGCGAACATATTACTAAAGTGAATGGGTCATATAGGGAGGTGATCGTGTGTGTTGTGATGATTAGCCACTGACTTGTATGCGACGTGCGCGCCGGTCATGACGACCTGCGGGTGGATGAGCACGCCCACTCCCGCGTACGACCCGTTGGAGGCCATCAGCGAACATATTACTAAAGTGAATGGGTCATATAGGGAGGTGATATTGTGTGTTGTGATGATTAGCCACTGACTTGTATGCGACGTGCGCGCCGGTCATGACGACCTGCGGGTGGATGAGCACGCCCACTCCCGCGTACGACCCGTTGGGGGCCATCAGCGCTACCACCCATGGGTACTCGCCGAACTCTGACTCGCGACCCTGCAAAAATACACGTTTAGTCACACAATATTTTATTAGGTCTTCTTTACCTATGAAATTACCGATGCCTTGTTACATACAGAGAAAATTGTAACTTATATGATTTAAAATTTTTAACAATATCTTGATATTTTATCGAATTATGACCATGATAGTTTATCAGTAAAAATAATGTTCTTATTTTATCTTTCGTGACATTAAAAAAAGATCTTGAAAGTGACTTTGTTTTAAGCAAAAAAGGGTGACCGAAGGGGTTATTGTAACTTAGCCAAAACAATTTTTTTTCGCTTATCGTAAATGGAATAGTTAGCATAGTGCTCAGACATTAGTATGTACATAAAAGTTTTGTTACATGAGTGTTCACGGCTGTTAAATAAACAAAGAAAATGCTAGTATGAAAAATGAGAGCAGCTTATTATTTGATTTGATTGTCCTCGCGCGGATGGGCTTCTGTACGTTAATACTTTATACACGCTGAAATTTTAATCATTTGGTTCCCGCCGTGTGGTGGTTCCACTCATGATTACAAGCAACTTTTACTACGGGGCAAACTGTTCTGCTCGCAAAAAAAAATCAGCTATTCCATACATTAAGGTCGAGTAGGTACTGCACTTTTGGGTGGTACCAAATTATCTAGTGATACTAAAAGCCAAGCCACACAGCGGGCGTGGCGTGACGGGACGGGACGGTGACGCGACGCTGAGCAGTTGTAATGTACTAGATACTATGGACGACGCCACACGCCGGCCTGTGTGACGTCGTCCATAGTATCTAGTACATTACAACTGCTCAGCCGTCCTGTCCCGTCACGCCACGCCACGCCACGCCCGCTGTGTGGCTTGGCCTTTAAACAGGTGATAGTGTTGCTTAAACTGAACAACTATCTCCATGAAACATGTGTCGAAATACGCCAAAAAATTTTGGTCATCCCATACTAAACTGATCACGTGATCTCTTTGTTTTGTATGAAAAATCAATTTTTTTTTTTACTTATTTGACCTTATGTTTCTTAGAGAAAGTTATTCAGTTACATGGACTGAACGAATCCTTAAAATTTGGAGAGTGATTTCAAATGCACCCTGTATATTCTGTGACGCTAGTTCTATATCTGTGCTATGCTAACACTCACGCTGTTTTCCTTGATAGTGAAGTCCAGCCCCTTAGGGTTCCTGTACCCGCAGCCCCTCACAGTGACCGGGTCTGTCGTGGGCACCACCACCTCCTCCTCAGTCTTGGGGTCGGTGCAGCATTTCTCAACGCTCTCCTGGCAATCGTCCTCTTCACCGAATCTGTTCAACAATGAACAAAATTATTGTCCAAGCGGGCTAAGAAGCTAATAGTACTGTAGTATAATGAGGGGTATTAAAATACGAATGTGATAATAGTATCACATAAGTGTTTTAATACCTAATTATGTACAGTTACATATAAGACTTTATCTTCACCCATTTTTTGATTTTTATTTGGGAAACAAACAATACTTTTATACAAATGGATTAAAAACACCCATGATATTTATCTACACCCATGATATCCTCTATAAAGGTTTTGACTTTGACTTTGTTTTTAACTTTGACTTTCCTCCCCCTCCTCGTCATTATGTAATCCGCAAGAGTGTTATAATGTTGTACTGAATTTCATAATGCAACGCTTCACGTGTGGGCGCGCGGCGCAGCACGACATCCACTCCCTCGGGATATTGTAATGATTCTTGGACGAATAATATAGATAGTGAGCTAACTGTTTCAGAATCCTTTAAAGAGGATTTAAAGCATGGGTGTAGATAAAACAATTAAAGATTCTTTAATAGTACCTAAATGTTGAATGTTTACGACGCGACTGCGCCGTTTTGCAATAATAATGCGCACGACAATAACCGAATCACAATACGCAGGTCGATTGATGACAACCAGACTAGCGTGTTGGGACGGTACCTATGGCGGGAAGCGTCCCGCCGCGGGACGCATGTGAAATCCCTCCCGCATCGTCGTATGAATACCACGATCACCGAAAAAGCGGCGTTCCATATTAGCGAGGCCCGAGACCATGGCTTGGGGTGCAAAATTCAAATCTTGCCAGGGGCGCTCAATAACCTAAAAATATCATTGGGGCGCAAAATTCAAATCTTGCCAGGGGCGCTCATGATCCAAGAAATAAGTCATGGGGTGCAGAATTCAAATCTTATCAGGGGTCCTCATGACCCTAGTTCCGACGCTGTCTGCAACCAGCATAAATTATTTTATAACATATTTGCTCGTAAAGGGTCTCTTATTACACCAATTTCAATATCGTATTGTATCTCATTACGAACTTGTGCGGTAATGTAAAGTAAAACGCACGCTTTCCTTGATAAACCGTGCGTTTTACTTTACATTACCGCACGGTTTATCTTACTTCGTCTAAAACGAACGGTACTTTTTTAAATCTTAGCAAAGAGTTTTTATGTCAGAAAAGAGGTCAACATTTTATGGATAAAATTAACTTTGGGAGATAAAATATAATAAATAAACATTTAATTATTCAATTTAATTAATGTTGACAATAAATTACAACCATTTATTTGTAACAAAAACAAAAAAATATTAATTTACTTTATTAGTAATACTGGCTGTTTTTATGCCTTTGCCTTAAAAAAAGATTGCTAATTAAATTTTTTTTTGCTGTATTGTTTTTATTTGAAAATTTCGTCAAGTAGTGTGATGAATTTATTAATTCAACACCGCCAGAAGTCTCAGAGGCAGCGAAAAAGGCTATTCTAAGCCTCTTGCCCGAAAAATTGACCGATAAGATTCTTACAAGCGTATCAAAATTTAATCATATGGAAAACAAAGGTGCAAAGTCCGAGTTTTATTTATTTCCTCGCAAATATGTTATAAAACGTCGTATGACATACGTGCGCTTTGATAATTACAGCTTCTGCTTTCTTGTAGCCCTCGCCTACGGCTCGGGCTAGCAATATCGCCTCGGCTGTAATTTTCAACGTACCGCACTTATATCATAATGTACTATTACTCAATTTCATAAAAGCCTTACTTACCTAATATCGAGCTCCCCGAATCCTGTGAATTTCGATAGGTCTGAAGTGTTGACACGAACCAAGTTGTTATCGCACAGGTAATAAGGCACACATTTGCATGTCACGCCGTTTTTGTCCACAAACGTGGTCGTTGCGTCTGTAGGTTTGACTGTCACCTGAAAAATACACAATGGTTGACTGAAAATATTGTATGGCAGTTGAGCTGCAAGATTTAATTTGCAAGCTTTGGGGCTATACCTACTGCTGTTTAAACCACAGGCAGTAACATGAGCAGAGGGCCTATTACAAAAAAGCATCGATCATTATTATAGTATTAGCGACGCGCCCTCGCTTCGCTTCGGTGTAGTGTGGAATGTGATACCATGTATTTATACATATAAACCTTCGTCTTGAATCACTCTATCTATTAAAAAAACCGCATCAAAATCCGTTGCGTAGTTTTAAAGATTTAAGCATAGATAGAGATATAGGGACAGAGAAAACGACTTTGTTTTATACTATCTAGTGATAAGTCATGTATAGTCAAGTCATAAGCGCAAAATTCAAATCTTGCTAGGGGCGCTCATGATCTTAGAAATAAGGCTTGGGGCGCAAAATTCAAATCTTACCAGGGGCGCTCATTATTCCTAGAAATATGTCTTGGGGTGCAAAATTTAAATCTTACTAGGGGCGCTCATGATCCTAGAAATAAGTCCTGGGGCGCAAAATTCAAATCTTGCCGGGGGCGCTCAGCACCCTAGCTCACGCTGAATAATCTCACCGTATCTATAGCAGAGGTGGACTGTGTGGAGGGGGCCGGGGTCCCGAAGATAGCCTCCAAATCTTTAGGGTCCAAGGTGACCTGCGCCAGCGCACCCGCGCACAGCAAACTCAAGATTACAGGCTGCATTCTGGGAAAATAGAGAAGAATTAATTCGGTGCTTGACTTTGCACGGTCTAACTCCTGGGTAGGTATTATCAAACAACACTTCCGCTTTTTTTATTGTAGACTAGGCAGGCATTTGACCACCATCTTGCTTGGTAAACAGTATGTGGTCTAAGGTGTAGCATGCATGCCCAGGAAATGCCTTTTCATTCTTCTTCTTCTTGCCTTGAAGAGACCAAGGTTGTAACTATCGGGGAACACATAAGCAGGTAGCGCATTCCATTCTTTAGCAGTTCGCATAAATGTATTGGCAAAGCGCTTGGTACGGACTCTTGGAGTATCTACTTTGTAAGGGTGATATGCTAACCTGCGTCTATTATCGCCATGGTGGAAATGGGCCGGAGGAACAAGGTTGTGCAGTTCTCTCGCACACTCTCCAAAATGTATTCTATAAAAAACCGAAAAACTAGCAACTTTGCGACGGTGACTAAGGCTCTGAAGTTCTGCCGTGGCCAATGTTGAGTTGCCGAAGAGCCTCCACTTTGTATATATAACAGAAGCAGCTGGTTCGGTGAGAAGTACCGCTTTACCACTCGTTAGTTAGTTAACAATAAAGTGTATTAGAAAAATATGAATTTTAGGTACAGTCAAATGTACCTAGTGAATTAATTTAAGTTTTGTGATGCGGGATTTATCAGAAAAGCAAGTCAATTGCACGGCCTTAGGACTTTGGTCACTTTGCAGTTGGCTACATAATATATATTATAGCGCGCGATACAAGCTTGTGCATTATTTGCGGTGCATAGATTTTTTGCATTATTTTACCATCTGTTATGTGTAAGTTATATATCTTACCTGACCTTATATGATATCTACCTTATATACGTTTACCTGTAATATCACGAAGCAAACGTTGTGTCGAAGTTTGTGTTGTTCGAGCTTTTGGAGTGGGACTACTACATTTTTAGGGTTCCGTACCAAAATGGTAAAAAAGGAACCCTTATGGTGTGACTCAGTCTGTCTGTCTGTCTGTCACAGCTGGATATCTCGAGAACTACCAATGGTATCAACTTGAAATTTTGAATAGTTTAAGATGACATTTGCCCAACTATTTTGCAAATAAGAAATAAATAAAAAAATAAATATCTTTTTTACAACAGGGACTGAAAAGGGGTGGGGGCTACTAGGGCATGTGGGGCATCATATGAAAGAGCGCCGTTTGCACGTTTTCAATCATTTTTTCTTGGTAAAAAAAATACCGTTCCCCCCCCCCCCCCTTATCTCCGAAGTTTTCAAAGAGAAAAATCTGAAATAATTCCATGTGATAGCAGTTTATATAAAGATTATAGGAAAAATAAAACAATGTCTCAATATAGCACACTTTTTTGGAAATTATCAGATTTTAAAAAAAGTTAACATTAGTTCCACTATCGGTCAAGAGATGGCGCTGACCTAAAACTGCAATACTAATTTTATTATTCTACTCTGCAGTGTGGTTTGATAGTGCAATTATGATGGTACGGACGAAACCCTCGGTGCGCGAGTCCGACTCGCTCTTGACCGGTTTTATTTGTTGTTAATGTGCACGTAATAATCGTGCCTTAATGGTATTTTAATTGTATATGAATTGTCTCATAAACATTACCTAAATACTATTGAAACACCTTTGAGACACGACCGATACCTACGTTTACACGTTAGTAAAATCGAGGATTGGACACAAACAATTTTTTTAATCCACAACGGAACCTCTCCTGATGTTAAGTGACGATAAGGCAGAAGGTGGAAGCGCACTACACCCGGAATCCTCACCACTGAGGAACTGGCTATCTTACCTCTAATTGCCGTAACAGCAATTTTGAAATTGTTGTTATGGCATCAGACTTAAGATGGTGGTAGCTAGCCAGGCGGACTTGTAATAAGCCCTACCACCAACCAAACCGAATACAAATACAACCCCTCCTAGGAATCGAACCCGGGACCCTGCGTCTTACACGTGTGGGCGAATCACTAGACCATAGAGGCAGTTAAAGATTAGAATTAATAACATTGTTTTAACTGTGGTTTTAACATTAAAATAACAGAACAATATATCACAATTAAAACTAATTAACCCGATTACTACACATTAAGTTGTAAATAAAATACATGTTTTCCTTAAATAACGTGTGCAATTAATACTCGATTGACCAACAGTCGAATACCTTGAATATTTTCCTTGTAGACTATTGCATCTATGTAGGTACCTACATTTATTACCAAAAATTAACGAAACTAAAATTAACTTATGATAAATAAATATACTTATTAGAAAAACCGGACAAGTCGAGATAATTAGTTCAGGAATCGAGTCTTGCAGTTTTTTTCCGTGATTTTACTGTATTTTTTTTTTTTATTTAACTACAAATGTAGTTTTAAGATTTTCTCCTATACTGTAGTATACGACGATATTGCTTGCCAAATTGCATAGTTGTAGGTCAACGGAAAGTACCCTTTCCCTATAAATTTTGATTCCCTTGAGCGTGTCGAAATATGCGTATTTTGCGGCATAAACGGCTGTCTTTTTAGGGTTCCGTAGCCTAAATGGCAAAAAACGGAACCCTTATAGATTCGTCATGTCTGTCTGTCTGTCTGTCTGTCTGTCTGTCTGTCTGTCTGTCTGTCTGTCCGTATGTCACAGCCACTTTATTCCGAAAGTATTAAGACTACACAGTTGAAACTTGGTAAGTAGATGTATTCTGTTAACCGCTTAACGAATTTAATACAAAAATAAGAAAAATAAAAGATTAAGGGGGGGCTCTCCATACTTGGAACTGAAACTGAAAAAAAATTTTTTCTTCAAACCAACACGTGTTGGGTGTCTATAGATAGGTCTTTAAAAATGACATTAAGGTTTCTAAGACAACTTTTTCTCAAAGTCAACCGTTTGAAAGATATTCACCGCCAAAGTGGTAAAATGTGTGTCCCCCCCCTTTAACTTTTGAAATAAGAGAGTGAAAAATCTAAAAAAAATATATGCTGTAGATCTTAATAAACACTTTCAACCAAAATTGGTTTGAACGAGATATAGTAATTAGTTTTTGAGATATAGCATATTTTCCAAAACCGCAAATATAACTTTGTCATTCATACCAACACTGTGAAAAACAAAGTTATTTTTGCAAACGAAAAATGATAGGTGGTATTAAATATGGTATGGTATAAGGTAACTACGGAACCCTATGGCGCGTGGCCCGACACGCACTTGGCCGGTTTTTTTACATAAACTTAGAATTTTTTTTTTCACAGCTTCAAAGGACCATAGATCTGAGTACTTATATGGTTTTAATTTCAACTAGATACCTCCACGCGTTCCCGAGATAAAGGGTTTTAACAGACCGATGGACAGACATGCAGACAGTTTTTGGTTTAATTACAAATGTACAGTTTTAAAATTTTTCCCTTTACTTGTAGTGTACGACGATATTACTTGCCAAATTGCATAGATAAAGGTCATCGGAAAGTACTTACCCTATAAATTTTGATTTCCTTGAGAGTGTCGAAATATGCGTTTTTACGGCATAAACGGACTGTAGGTATCTTTTTTTACGTAAACTTAGAAGTTTTATTTTTTTACAGCTTCAAGGGACCATTGACTTGAGTATACCGTTTTAATTCAACTCGATACCTCCACGCTTTCCTGAGATAAAGGGTCTTGACAAACAGACAGACGAAAGATACGATAGTTAAGAGACGACAGAATTACATATTTGCAAAATGTTACTTTAGCTCTAGCTGGTAGTGCAGGTACGTATGTTTTTGAATGCAATTAAAAATGCAAGCTGTTGATTAATAAATCTGCAGTCAAGTATATATTGACACAAAAAAGCTAGGTCATTATTATATCTCTCGAAAAGTTCAATAACACACCGCCAAAGTCACAGAAACCCGAATGTCAAGTGTTTGCGTAATAGTTTCAAAGTCGTTGTTTATTTTTGCACATGAGGAAAAGCATGTTTCAATATAAAGCTTGGCTAATGACCGCAATTTAGTAGCCAGTCATCCTTGCATGACCACCGGAATGTGACATTATTATGATATACCTTTACCTAAGTACCTAGCTATTTATCACGTCTAACTGTCAAAAGACAATTGATTTTGACAGTTAAGTGTCGATAACACGCTATAAAATGACACTTAAGGCTCCTATAGCCCTCAAGTGGAACACTAATCTTAATTTTTATTGCTCACTAAGTACTTAGTTTCTATAGTTTATTTACAAACAATAACCTCTGTAAAATAAAGTTCGTTTTAGTTGTAGTAGGCAAAAGCACAGAATAAATAATAGAGCGTGCAAAAGAGCAAAAACCGGCCAAGTGCGTGTCGGGCCACGCGCCATAGGGTTCCGTAGTTACCTTATACCATACCATATTTAATACCACCTATAATTTTTCGTCTGTAAAAATAACTTTGTTTTTCACAGTGTTGGTATGAATGACAAAGTTATATTTGCGGTTTTGGAAAATGTGCTATATCTCTAAAACTAATTACTATATCTCGTTCAAACCAATTTTGGTTGAAAGTGTTTATTAAGATCTACAGCATATATTTTTTTTAGATTTTTCACTTTCTTATTTCAAAAGTTAAAGGGGGGGGGGGGGACACACATTTTACCACTTTGGCGATGAATATCTTTCAAACAGTTGACTTTGAGAAAAAGTTGTCTTAGAAACCTTAATGTCATTTTTAAAGACCTATCTATAGACACCCAACACGTGTTGGTTTGAAGAAAAAAAAGTTTTTCAGTTTCAGTTCCATGTATGGGGAGCCCCCCCTTAATCTTTTATTTTTCTTATTTTTGTGTTAAATTCGTTAAGCGGTTAACAGAATACATCTACTTACCAAGTTTCAACTGTGTAGTCTTAATACTTACGGAATAAAGTGGCTGTGACATACGGGCAGACAGACAGACAGACAGACAGACATGACGAATCTATAAGGGTTCCGTTTTTTGCCATTTAGGCTACGGAACCCTAAAAAGTGACCACTTAGCGCCCGCGCACACGAGCAACTCTTGTCTCCGCAAATTATATTGTCTCTCACATCAATTCTATGGGTTTGTATGGAAGCGCGCACACGTAGCGACGCGACAGTCGGTAACTTTTCGTACAAACCATGTGAGAGACAAAATATGTAGTTGCGGAGACAAAGGTTGCTCGTGGGCGCTCTCCCTTAGAGGTATATAGGGCCCTTAACTGTCAAAATCCATTGTCTTTTGACAGTTACACGTGATAAATCGCTATAGGTACATCGAATCGAATTTCAGACGATGGGAATGGGATTGATTTCACAAAATTGAAAAAAATTTACAAGATTACGACATGTAATTTTGCAGTTACTTAATCGCTTGAGTGTTAAACTTTTAAGTTTTAGTTCTTGTGTTCAAGAGAATAGAAAAAACGTTAAAATTGCATTTAAATAGGGAATTACATAGGTACATGGAGCCTACAATACATAAGACAGATTTTTCTCAGAATCCAGAAATGGTTTTTCCACTATATAAGCTAAGAAATTCTTGACAAATTACACAAATCATTTATTCTTACCTAGGCGGTACTTAGAAGATTTTTTATCACAACCGCAATGCAAGTTTACTTAAAAAGTTCTCTGTGAATCCCCAGTGGAACCAAAACTGGGAAATCCTGTATCAGAGGTACAGACAGCAATGAAAGTCGCTTAACACTCTCGTACTTTGTCATAGCAACTTTTTAACAGGTGTCTCACGGTTTGAAACATTACTCAAAAAAGTTACTATGACAAAGTACTAAAGTGTTAAACAACTTCCGTTGCTGACCGTACGACCTACGACGATAAAAGGCTGTTTGACTTGACTTAAGTAATAACTGGGTTCTAACTTTTTTTTTGTTGAAATCTTAACTCTTGAACGTGAATAGGTGGATGAAAAAAAATATTGGTAATTCAATTAAGGGTCCATGATAAGAAAACATGGTTTGCGCGGGCCATATTTTTATATAGAAAACGTAAAGTTGTAGCCAGAAAAAAAAACATACGACAAGCTAAAGAGATTATCTTGTAGCTACAAGTATTAAATTGCACATAAACCTCACATATGATTGTAAAAAAATCAGAATATCATCAAAAGCGCTTGTCGCGGATCATATTTTTGGCGTAAATAATAGCGGAAACGTATTGAATTCTACATCAAAATACACTTTACCGTACTGTGAAGTTTACTCTTTTTCTAGAAAGATAATTGTGCTAAAGATAATGATGAAAAAACAACGAAAAACATCGAAAAAGTGCAGAAGTGAGGTTATTTTCCATACTCCTTACACGTAAAGAAAAAGACAAAGACAAATGTTTCCGCCATAGACTTATTTTATATTACTAGCGTAAGGACACGGTCAAGGTCGCCAGTTGGTTGGCCCTAAAATTGCAGTTTTAGGGCCAACGCGATTCAGTCATCCGCGAAACACTATGGTAGACAGACGGTGATTGACGTGACATAAAAATGCCGAATTGTGCATTTGTAGATTGCAAAAATTATGCTGCAAAAGTTAAAAAGTTGCATGGAATATTGAATCATCCGTAAGTAGCTTTACATTATTTTTATTGCATGTCTAACAATTTTAATTGAGTTTAAAATATTACTATTACTAGTTATTATTCGAGGCACTAGAGATGGGTCATCCATCATGATTCAAATGTACTAGTTCACTTAAGTCCATATTAAATCTTTAGTTCATTTAGTTCTATAGCTAATTAACTCGAAGAACGAAAATAAAGGGAAAGGATAGATTACGAACACTGCGTACAGAAATTGCTCATATACATATGCTATTATTAAAGTCTCCTATGAAACATATTCGCTACAAAAATAATTATGTACATTACATTTCAATTAATTACAGATTTCCTAATGATCCAGTGCGTGAAGAAATATGTAGTCACATAATTCCAAAACACCGAAAAGAGCCCTATTTCAAGCCTCCTAAAACGCAAGAATATGCTCTGCTCAATAACACAGATGTTGATATTTCAAGAGCTGGACTACGAAGGCTGAAAGCAATGGCTATTGCCAATACCGCGAATTGAGATTGAAGTATTTACCGCATCTACGCATAACAATTTTGTTATTGTAATTAAAATATTAATTATGTTATAATTAATTAGGTTATTTAACCTAACTCAGAAAACGAAGCACCTGCCTCCCATACTATGCAGTATAGTGACCGGCCGCAGCTTTGCTTTAAGGTTTATTACTTGAGTAAAAACCTAGGATAAAATAATCTCTGTTGTGTTGTATTTATTAAATTACATTGACTTATATTTCATTTTTATTAACAAGCTTGCGCAAACGCAGAAGTTTATGTAAATAGGTAAAGTCTGTTCAATAAGTCAGTTTACGTATTACTTCTGATTTCTGATAAAGCAGATTTTTCTTGCGCCCGCTTTTCTTATCAGCAAACGGGTGGTAGAAAAAATAAAAACAACTCAAAAGCATTTAATTTCTAAAAGTTTATTTGAATAATGTTTTTTTTTATTTTGATTTGATTTAGATGTTGGCGATTTACAAAATAATAAAAAAATATTTTGATTACAACACCAAAAGATAATTTTGATAATTTTAGTACAAAAAAATATGCACAAATTACTCAAAAATGTTGATTAAATGGACGATTGATAGGAAGCTTTAATAAATTTACTCATGTAAAGTGACATATTAAACAGATTATATTTATATAATCAACTAGCGACCCGCCCTCGCTTCACTTCGGTGTAAACTATAGATTTTGTACATAAAAATTAATTGATAATCCTTACTAATATTATAAATGAGAAAGTTCGTTTGTTTGATTGTTACGCCTTCACGTCCTAACTACTGAACCGATCATCATGAAATTTTGCATACACGTCAGTGGTATAGAGAAGGACATAGGGTACTTTTTATCTAATTTATAGAAAAAAATATGATACTGTGGGTTTCATTATTCCAATTTTGATAGGGATCTCTAATTTTTTTTAAATAAAATACAGCTAATGCTTAGATTATCTAAGAGCTAATGTTAGTCGCTGATAAAGATGAAAGAATTTTAAAATCGGATCAGTTAGTTTTTGAGTTTATTCATTACAAACAATCAAACCAACAAACAAATCTTTCTTCTTTATATTTAATAATACACTAGTTAATAGATTATAATATTAGTATCAAAAATATCTATCTAATTTGAAGTAAACCTGATTGAGATTTTATTATGATTGACGTTTTATTTATGACCATCGAAGAACTGTTATAATAACCATAATAAAATTTTACTAGCGACCCAATTGAACTAGATGAGTGAACTAGTTTTCAACTCCAATTGAACTAAAGTACACTTCAGTAATCTTTTTTGCCCACCTCTAATACCGTAGTAGTTCGAGTGGGTTCTAACAGATGTCGCTGATGTTGATAGTATGAAGGAATTGTAAGGCAAAATACTCAAATGGGCGCATCCTTCCTTTTGAAATCATTGGTTTCCGCATAACCGAGCCTCACGTACTTATGCCCGGTTTTTTAAGTAAGTAGGGGTGGTTTATCGGTCTTTATAGGAGGGGTCCACATTATCTGGATACTTACTACTTTAAACCAGATAATGTGGACCCCTTTGGTAAAGTTAAACGGTTTAGTCGACAAATGCCAACTTTTCATAATGCCAACATTTAATTTTTATGGAGAAATAATATTTTCAATTACTTTTTGATATATATTTTTGTGTTTTTATAGTGCATTTTCAATCACTTTTGGAATTTGGATATTTTTGTTTTTTTCTTTCCTTCGTAATAAAAATATTTGTAGAAACTGGCGTTTTAAAAAAAGTTGGCATTATGAGAACATATGGGTATTTATTTGAATCCTATTATTTATTTATTACTTTGAGTATATTTTGCAATTAACATTTAAAACGCATTGATGAATTTGTAAAAGACTTTCGACAATTTAAAAATGTCATTGTGCAAACATCTTAACATAATTAAATAAAAAACCGGCCAAGTGCGAGTCGGACTCGCGCGCGAAGGGTTCCGTTCCAAAAACGGCAAAAAAATCACTTTTGTTGTATGGGAGCCCCCTTAAATATTAATTTTATTCTGTTTTTAGTATTTGCTGTTATAGTGGCAATAAAAATACATCATCTGTGAAAATTTCAACTGTCTACCTGTTGTCGTTATTAATATCGAGCAAAAAACGGCAAAAAAATCACGTTTGTTGTATGGGAGCCCCCCTTAAATATTAATTTTATTCTGTTTTTAGTATTTGTTGTTATAGCAGCAATAGAAATACATTATCTGTGAAAATTTCAACTTTCTAGCTTAGCGTTCATGAAATACAGCCTGGTGACAGACAGCAGACAGCGGAGTCTTAGTAATAGGTTCCCGTTTTTACTCTAGGGTTCCGCCCTAAAAAGAATTGGCTGAAGCTTAACTTAAAACATATAGTACGGAAATCCCCGTAAATAAAAAATAAAACAATTAACCAAAAATGGGAACAAACAATTTAAACTCAACCATGAATTAAAAAAAATATAAGTACCTACGTAAGTAGAATGCGTAAACAACTTCGTTACAGTTCGCTGGTTAACTTAAAACAATGGAAGTTAAAAAACCCGATGGCTAGTGGATATAATCTATTACAAAATATTTTGGTTCGTTTTCCTACTTTATTCATTAATTTGTGTAGGTTTAATTTATATTAACTAAATAACCTATACATTATTGCCTCCACACCGAAGTTACTTGCACGAACAACAATTGAAAACAAACAAAGGTAAGGGAGAGGGTAACAGATAAGGTCAGATTGACCCACCTCTACAATTAATATTTATTTTAAACCATAGTACGTTTAGTATGCGCTTACCGGAATTCGAATTCACGACATTTGTACCTATCTATAGGAATCAATCAATATTTGAGTTGAATTTGATTTAATTGACATATTTTAATAAAAGTCCTAGATAGTCCTTAGATCATGCTAGGCCCACATATTTAGAGTTGCAATTTAGATTTACATTAGCGTAACTAACTTATTTTAATTTATGTAATTGCAACTTGTTTTGTGAGCTAAATAAATAATTAAAAAAAACCGGTCAAGAGCGAGTCGGACTCGCGCACCGAGGGTTCCGTACAATCATAAATATATTTGGATATGTTATTTTAGGACAGTCTTTAAAAAAGTAGGCTAAACGGCAGACAGGTGGAAGGGCGAACAGTTAATTTACAAATCTTAACCACAGCTGCTTATGGTGACTGAAAAACGTTTCAGCCACTCCACATTGCAAACTGTTTATATTACTAGTCCATCAGCCATTTTAATGTCCCCACTGCTGGGGCACAGGCCTTCCTTATGGGTGGATAAGGAGGACGGGCCATAAGTAACCCACCACGCGGGCCCAATGCAGATTGGTGGGTGTTAACGACTGCAAATGCAGCCGGGACCAACGGCTTAACGTGCCTTCCGAAGTACGGAGGAGCTCGAGATAATAAATTTTGGTCACCCATCCCATGACCGAACCTTGAGAACGTTGCTTAACCTCCACAATCGCTGGTCCAGGCGCTAAACCACTGCGCCTCCGAGCTCCTCGTTATTATTATATTACTATATTACTAAGTAGGAACTTCTTATTCTGACGACCTCCGTGGTCGAGTGGTTCGCACGCCGGTTTTCAAGGCGTCACCATCTCTTGAGGTCCCGGGTTCGATCCCCGGCTGGGTCAATGTAGAAAATGAACTTTTCAATATTGTCTCAGGTCTGGGTGTGTGTCATACCACCGTTGTTTCTGATTTCCATAACACAAGTGCTATAGCTACTTACTTTGGGATTGGAGCAATGTATGTGATGTTGTCAAATATTTATTTATTAATTATTATTTATTATTCTTCGTTTTAATCGTACGGCAAATAGTAGGTAATTATATTAGAACCAGCCACCAATTTATTATTGTAGTATTAGGTTGCGCCATCTCTTGACCGGTAGTGGAACTATTTTTTTCCTTAGGTTAGCATGCTTAGGACAGCGCCATCTGTTGACTGGTAGTGAAACTAAAGATTTTTTTTTTTAATTTCTAAAAAAGTGTGTTATATTGAGACATCGTTTTATTTTTCCTGTAATCTTTACATAAACTACTATCACATAAAATTATTTCAGATTTTTCTCTTTGCAAACTTCGGAGATAAGGGGGGGAACGGTATTTTTTTTACATTTTTCATCATAAGTCGAAAACTATGAGGCCTAATAAAAAAGGAAAAATTGTTTTAAAATGTGCAAACAGCGCTCTTTCATATGATACCCCACATGCCCTAGTCACCTCACTTAAATTTTTTAAGACCCCTTTTCAGTTCCTGTTGTAAAAATTTTTTTTTTATTATTTCTTTCTTATTTGCAAAATAGTTGGGAAAATGTCATCTTAAACTATTCCAAATTTCAAGTTGATACCATTAGTAGTTCTCGAGATATCCAGCTGTGACAGACAGACAGACAGAGAGACTGAGTCACACCATAAGGGTTCCTTTTTTACCATTTTGGTACGGAACCCTAAAAATGAAATTCGCTGCCGATGCAGCAAGCGAAACTATCAGGGATATAGTCAGAAGTTCAATGTCATAAGTCTTTCTTACGAATCATCAAATTACATATTATATCGCTTTAACATATGATTATATATATGACTAGCGGCCCGCCCCGGCTTCGCGCGGGTGCAGTGCAATGTAGTTACTAATGTAAAACTGTGCTAATGTGGTGTCAGTATGAAGTTATTTGATTATACTACAGGATATCTATGTAGATATCCGTATATATGTATATACGATGTACGCAAGGGGTGTTAAAATATAATTGAAGTGTGTGTGTGTCTGTCTGAGGCCACCAGCTCCCAAACTTAAAGATCAATTTTATTGCGATTTTTATGTATAGTTTAAGAGTAGCGTACAGACGGCGGGAAGCGACTTTGTTTTATACTATGTTTAGCTTTTGCCCGTGGCTCCGCCCGCGTGGGAGTCGGTAATCGTTGTAAGTCTTCCCTTGGAAACCAATGATCGGCATGAAAAGAAGCCTGTGTTAAGTATTCCAGACTATAATCTATCCCTGTGCCAAATTTCGTCTAAATCCGTTCACCCGTTCAGACGTGATTGAGTAACAAAATGAACAACATCCAAACATCAAAAATTTCACATTTTTACAATTTTGTGATATGTAGGTAATAGCTGCACCCCGCGGTTTTACCTGCGCAATCTGTTGATTCTGTAACCAAACTCGCATCTCACTTCGAACCTCACTTCACTTCGCGTGAATTGTTATTAGAAATTTTACCGATTACAATAAATTTAGGTAGCTATGTAAAATATTTTGTGATGAAAAAAAATCTTATCATTATCTTATTTATGATTTAAAGTTCCCGTCCCGTGCAGTGAAGTGAGATTCGAAGTGGGGTTCAGGTTTGGTTACAGAACCGACGCCCTACTGTTCACGATTTTGTATTAGGTAGGTAGGTAGGTACTTAATAAAATTTCTTAGCAGTAATATAACAAAATAAGTATAATAATATTATCTAACATTTAATACTCATACTTAATAGTTTAGTAGGTATCTTCTTTTTAAATAAAAATCTATGTATGTTTATTTGTTCCTGGTTCCTGGCTAAAATAACCTGACATTGCAAATTATGTCGGGTGCAACTTATGTTGTGCATTATTATCCGGCTCTCAATTTCAACACTTTACACCACATTCCTTGTCACGTTAGATATCTGATATTTGCTAGATTTTGCCACGTTTTATAAGTAGACGAATATTTCGTTAAATAGGTAGTGAAAATCAGGATAACATCTTATACAACATGAAATGTCAGCTCGTGCGGTGACATAATTACAATCTCAGGGGAGGTGACAACCTGACAACTGACATTTATTTTTCTTAATCGTACAAATGCACTAAGAAGTTTTGATTCCGATATCGAAGTCAACCACCCTAAAAATAGCTTTCTACCCCTTTTCAACCCTGTTAGGGGATACATTTCAAGAAAATACGAAACACGTATTCAATTAATTTTGTTAAAAAATGTCTATGCCAAATTTCAAGTCAATCGGGCCAAGAAATCGCTTTCTCCCATACAAACTTTGCCACCCTGTTTTACCCCCTTAGGGGTTGAATTTCGCAAAATCCCGTCTTAGTGAGCACCTTCACCCTAAAAGGGACCCCCATGCAAAATTTGAGACTCCTAGCACTTGTAGTTTCTGAGATTTCGTGATGAGTCAGTGAGTGATTTACGCTTTTATATATATAGATAGAAGATAGATAATGTAAATTATTTATATAGGTACAGTGGCGGTCACATAATTAAAGACACCAGTCGATTTTCATACAAACGAGGTAACTTTAAAGCCCTGGTTCTCCACGAGGGACCGAGCTGTGATCTGATGATGGCCATCTAAGGAGTGTATGGAGGAGATTCAGATCGCTTTACACACCCAACTGATCTGATCAACATTCTAAGAGATATAAGGATAAGAGTTTTCGTTTTCAGCATTTCCTTACATTTTTATAGAATTTCGCGGTTTTAACATATACAATTAAGTGTATCTCATAGAATCCTGATCCTGAGTTGGGTGTTTATATCGATCTGAATCTCCTCCATTCAGTCCCTGGATAGCCATCATCAGATCACAGCTAGGTCAATCCTTGGCGGAGAACCAAGGCTTCAAATTAAATAAAATGAATGAATTAATGATGTAACCGCCACTATATAAGTTTCATATAATCTACCGTTTTAGCCCCTAGGATCTTTTTTGGGGTTCCGTACTCAAAGGGTAAAAACGGGACCCTATTACTAAGACTCCGCCGTCCGTCTGTCTGTCTGTCTGTCACCAGGCTGTATCTCATGAACCGTGATAGCTAGACAGTTGAAATTTTCACAGATGATGTATTTTAGTTGCCGCTATAACAACAAATACTAAAAACAGAATAAAATAAATATATAAGGGGGGCTCCCATACAACAAACATGATTTTTTTGCCGTTTTTCGCTCAATATTAGTAACGAACGACAACAGGTAGTTGAAATTTTCACAGATGATGTATTTCTGTTGCCGCTATAACAATAAATAGTAAAAACAGAATAAAATTAATATCTAAGGGGGGCTCCCATATAACAAACGTGATTTTTGCCGTTTTTTGGTACGGAACCCTTCGTGCGCGAGTCCGACTCGCACTTGGCCGGTTTTTTAGGCATTTCTTTCAAAATTATAATTGACCGACCATTGCCAAATTTATATTTTTGATTCAACCGCGTATTATTCCAACGAAGGTAGATTTGTCAGTTTTGTTTCATCATGTTGCCAATTAAATCGTTGCAAAACCAAACAAAAAAGGTCGGGATCATTACCATGCAAATCAGAAACTAGCTTTTTATATATAAAAAAAAAACAAACACAAATAAAATACTTACATAGACGTTTGTACAGCACACATTCACTTTTACTAATAAAATAAAAACACTAAACTTTTGAGGATGGATGTGTTAAGTTTCTTTTCGATCAATTTAAAAATGTTCTTTTTAAAAACACATCTTTTTTTTTCTTTGCTAATAAGCAAAGGTCATCCGCGCTCGGACGCGCAAAGCCAACTAACTTGGTTTGGCTATATCACGGTGACGTCAGATGATCAACTGAAACCGGTATGTAGTCAAAATAATAATAAAAACAGACATCTAAATTGAGAAACGATGCGGTTTTCCTATTGATTACTATTACTGAGATGTATCGCTGAGGAGTAGACTAGGCGACAAACGCTAGCGAGTTTTTTATATCGTTTGCTAATTGCTAGTGGTAGACCTGAGGTAGACGTATAGTGTTTCTTCAAACTTGGAACATATTTTACAATTAAAACATAATAGTACAGTAGTCCGTAGAACATTTAAATCACCAAAAAGGTTACCGTTTGCGTTATTTATTACGAAATTATAGATACTTTAACCCAAGTTTTACATATCGCAACCCGCCGTAACCTATATTTGTATATCTTCAACAATGATATTTTTTTTATTTTTCGAAGTTTACCACATAGTTTAGCTATTGTCGTGTTCTACAGCTTGGTTTGATTGCCACTGACAATAGTAAGACTATGGAAAGTGATCATACACAGATTTAAGACCAGATGAAAATGGTTGGACTTTATCTGGTCTTAAATCCGTGTATGACACTTTCCATAGTCTTACTATTATCAGTGGCAATCAAACAAAGCTGTAGAACACGATAATAGCTAATCCATGTGGTAAACCTTGAAAAATAAAAAAAAAACATTTTTGGAGATACCTATAGTTTTTCTGCCAGAAGTCAAAGCAGATTTGGATTTTTAATTACTTTTACCTATTTCAAGAAGAATAAGTGATATTCAGATTCAGATTAATTTCTTACATAGAAACTTCTCAACTAAATGAAGGTAATTAATTGTAGGTACCTACTTACCTAATTAATTATTTCTGGTGTTGAAATCAGTTGGGCAAAACCGAGTGCAGGAATTGGGATGTTGACTAATGAATAAAATAACGAAATACTAATAAAAATCGTAAACATATTAAACTTTTAGAGTAGCTTGTATACCTCCTGGTTTTATATATTGCATATTATTTGTTTTATGACCCTTCAAAGTTGGGTGGACAAGTCCATTTAAAAAGTATATTTTTTTTTAAATAAATGATACCTTTAATTAGTTCGTAAAATGTATAGCAAATTTGTCTGAGAAACCATTTTGATAAACACAATATTTAATATAGCTGCCAAACAAATTTCCTACGCGTTGCATACAAACTACTGAGGCGTGACGTCATAACTCAGTAGCCGTTAGTATGAAGTGTTTTTGAGCGAGTCCATTTGTGTGCATTTCACACTGTGATATCTCGGGCAGTTTTCAAGCTAGCGAAATAATTATTTTACCAATGTTTCTTTTTTTGAGAGGTAATTTATATAATATAAAATAAAAAAAGTTGTCAACATCCCAATTCCATACTTATTATTTAATATTATAAATGCGAAAGTCATGGTCCCCGCACACGAGCGACACGCCACAACTACAAAACGCCGCCACTGACCTATTCCTGTAGTTTTCATACATCGCCGCAGACGGTAGACACCGGTGGTCGCCATCGCCATACGTTACAAACGACGCTTCTCGCTTCTTGTGGCCGACACCGGCCACTAAACTGCAAGCGAAGGAAATTTGTGTCGGCTAACGACCACTTGTGGCTGTCGCGCTTCAGCTACTTTTGCAGCCGCTTCTACATTCTAGTGGCGGATTTTGTGGTTGTGGCGTGTCGCCCGTGTGCGGGGACCCTAACGTCTGTCTGTTAGGTAAATTTTAATTCCATTTTATTTAATTTCAACTCTTGGCCAAGTTATACGTTTTCACGCCTAGACCGCTGGACCGATTTTGACGAAATTTGGTACACATATAGATGGTACCTTGGGGAAGGATATAGGCTACTTTTTATTCCACTGCTGGGCACGGGTCTCCGCTAGCACGATATAACCTGTAGTCCACGCGGACGAAGCAGCGGGCGGAAAGCTAGTAATTAATAAAATTAATTAAGGACAGCAAAGTGTGCTTTCCTTATGCACTTACTGATAATAAACAGAGTTCATTGTAGGTTATCGTTTTATGTTAAAACCCATTGCATTAGGTAATCATGCGTCTGACGGAACACTTATTAAATTACTGGTATCACCAGGGGCCTATTTCATAAACATTACAATTTGTAACTCACTACGGTTATTCGGATATCGCGGTGTCTGTTAGTAGTTTGAACACCAAACGATCGTTGTAATTTACTACGGTAATGTTTATGATACCGGAAACAACAACGGTATAGATTCCGGCAAACTTCTTGACGTTCTTTCGACGAAGTGGGAATAAGTTCGCGCACTTGCGAGCGACCAATAGCGCGCGCTCCTCTCCCGCCACCCGCGTACCTCACCACTACGCATATCCAATTTGGCTTCGCCGTAGTCGGGTAAATACAGTACGAGGCATATATCTTATAGTGTAATAGCTAATCTCTCCATAGTATATAAGTTCATAATTAAGACATTGTAATGTATTTCATGGTCACATCACGAGGAGGAGGGTACTGGTGCACTGAGACACAAGCCTTGCTTAGTTCAGGTACCAGTTCTCTCGCAATCTTATGTCAATAACTTTTTAGCTGTTAACTATTAGAATTTAAGTTCAAATTGTAGATTGTTGGAGAAAAATAAATAAATATTATTATTATTATTATATTATCTTGAAATCGGGTGGGGATTGCGCGAAACGCGTATTTTCGGCATGCGCAGCGGTGAGGAGCGCGGGCGGCGGGAGAGGGGCGCGCGCTATTGGTCGCTCACAAGAGCACATGCGCCAAGTTATCCCCACTTCGTCGAAAAAATTTCAAGATACGTGCCTCGTACTGTACGCGTTGTGCGCAATCCCCACCCGATTTTAAGATTTTTGCCGGCTACTGTAGGTACCTTCAAACGAACAGACCAAAGACAATTCAGAAAAGGTAAACAACCTTTTCTGAATTGTCTTTGGCTACTGTAGGTACCTTCAAACGAACAGACCAAAGACAATTCAGAAAAGGTTGTTTCTCTACGTTGATCTCGGCCACAACCGGGGATTGAACTCGGGAAATGACAACCAACTCCATGAAAACCGGCGTGAAGGCTGCTCGACCACGTATAGCGTTTTTCCGAGAGCAAAAAAAATAGTTCAAAGTCTCGATAGATGGCGTTTTATGAAATCCGAGTCGTCGTAAAGTTGCTTATTACATGTCTATTGCCGTTTAATTCCCCCGTCTCGTTATTCACTCTCCATGTCGCAGGGGTACAGCCTACCTACAGCATTAGTGATCAAAATTTTCAAAAATTGCATGTGCAAATTTGCTTAGAATGTGGAGGGGGTTTAGTTTTTCGACGTGCCGGACTACAGCTGGGCCACAAAAAAAAGTTGGAATTCTGACTTTTTGACTATGCTATGATGAAGACGATAATTTGTCGGAATTTGTCGCCAAAAACCAGAATTTGTCGGGCTTGCGTTTAGAAGTACCTACGTGTGGCGCAGCTGTAGAGACGTCTCTACAGCTGCGCCACACAGATTTCCTAAACGCAAGACCGACAAACTCTGGTTTTTGTGCGACTAATTCCGACAAATTAACGGCTGCTCACACGAGTAATCAGATTTTCGCTACGTTTACGACCTTCCGTTTTCGAGATCTGTGTGGCTCAGCTATAGAGACGTCTCTACAGCTGCGCCACACGTATACACGTATCTCCTGAACGCAAGCCCAACAAATTCTGGTTTTTGGCGACATATTCCGACAAACTATCGTCTTTATCATGGCATAGTCAAAAAGTCAGATTTACAACTTTTTTTTTGTGGCGCAGCTGTAGTCCGGCACGTAGTTTATCGGCTTTCATAAAACGCCATCGATCGAAATTTTTTGAACGATTTTTATTTTTTGAGTTGTCAGAAAATCGCCCATCATCTATACATACATACAAGGTCATTTTGTATTCACCATCCAAATTTTGAGGATGTGTTCAGTCCATGAAACTGAACAACTTTCTCTAAGGAACACATAGTCAAATATGTAAAATAAAAATTGACTTTTCATACAAATCAAAGAGATCACGTGATCAATTTAGTATGTCATGAGTCATGACCAAAATTATTTGGCGAAATTCGACACATGTTTCTTAGAAAAAGTTGTTTAGTTTCATGGTCTGGCCACATCCTTAAAATTTGGATGATAAGTTCAAAATGACCCTGTATAAAAAAGTCCATGCGAATGAAGTCGCAGGCAAAAGCTAGTAACATTTATAATACAATGTTTCCAGGTTTACACAATATTAAAACAAATTAATATCGCAAAATAAAAATACCTTAGCATAATAATGTTGTTGTTTAAACTTTCAAAGCAGCGGATTTTCCGCTTGTAAATATAAATTTTACCGGAAAACAAACAAGTTTTCAATTTGTAATCCAATAATAGGTACGTGTAAACCAATATTATTTATTTATTGTTCGTGAGCGATTACGGTACAGTCAGCAGCACATTATATTATACAAAACTGTCAAAAATCTATAATTTATTTTGAACCTTAACAGGTTTGCATTTAAGTATAAAATTGATTGAATATCATTACGCTGTAGAAGCCCAGCGTGCCGTTGACCGTACATAACTATATACCTATTAGAGAAATACACAAATAAAAATGTAAATAGCCATGAACAAAAAAAGCTTACTAGGTATACTATCGACCACACTTCAGAGGCTCTGTTTTTGAATCGCTCGGCAGGCGTCGAGCGCTCTTTTCGAGTGATTTTCGTACGACATATGACTCAAAACAATGAGATGTCGAACGAAAATCAGTAGAAACGAGTACTCGACTGGAGTCGAGCGATTCAAAAATAGAGCCCCAGCTACCACTTGAAAGTTAATGTGATTAGTACCTTCAAGTGGCGACGTCATCTTAATAAATTTATTGCTCGCTAAGTAGGTAGGTACATAATGTATCGAAAATCAAACGTTGAAATTAAAGCTACGGTTCTATAGTTTATTTACAAACAATAACCTCTGTAAAATATAGTTCGTTGTAGTAGTAGTAGACAAAAGTGCCATAAGTGGCCACTTTTTGCTATTTTGCCAACTTTAAAAAAAAAACGAGAAAGCAACCTAATAAAAACGTGTTAATAGATGTAACTATAGCAATTCATAAAGCTGCCAAGTTTTAAGAGGTTGTAATACCCCCCAAGAGATATAAGTATCCCGTTCCCCTTCTCCTTACACTAAAACTTACCGTCACCATCGCTCTGCCTTCTTTCCCTCAGCCCTTGGCCTTGCCCTTCTCGTCGTCAAAATTTGAACATCCTAGCTCTGAAACTAATTAAGGGACCTCCATAAAACTTTCATCCCCTTAGGGGGTGAGTTTTACAAAATCCTTTTTAGTGCTCACCTACACCATGAAAGGTCATACAAACATTCATCCCCTTAGGGGGTGAATTTTCCAAACCATTTCTTAGTCCTCATCTACATCATGAAAGGTATCTATTCTACCCTCCAAAAATGGAGTCTCTATCTACTTGCGTATCCCAACAATCAATCAATTTAGAGTTTTAAATGTATAGATTTCATAATTTTCTCAAAGCTGTGACACTGAATAAAAAAAAAACACAATTTATCAATAGTATGTATATTTAATAATAACTAAACATAACATTTACACATAAAAAAGAGGTTTATTTACAAAATGAATACAATTCATGTAACTACTATGTGATTTTTATAATTACAAAATTTTATTTTTTAATATAAATAGTCTTCAATCATATTACTTGTAAATATTTCATCATTTAAATGCATAATTATTCTGATTATAAAGGTCTTATTATAAAGCCGTTTTGTATTGAGATTTTTTAAGAAGTTACATTTTATTTGATGTTTTTTTAATGATAGATAGGCATGCGCTTGCCCGCTATCACGCCTGATGGTAAGCGATGATGCGATCTACTATGAAACACGCTTGCCTAGAAGATACCTATTCACTCGCGACTTGAAGGCCCTCAGATTGTACATATCAGGAAACACAGACTCAGGCAAGGAGTTCCACTTTCGAGCGGTAAAAATAAATCCCTTTTTAAAGGATTACAGCGCGTATATTATTAATTCCCTGATTCAGGTGTCATTTTAGAATTATTTAGTTTGAATTTATTGATTTTATTAATTCCCGACGTTTCGACACCTTTCCAGAGGCCGTGGTCACGGGATAACTTAAGTTTATTTCATTTCTCATATGTTTAAACCGAGCAGCGGGTGGAAAACACTGCTTTCAACCCCAGGGTTGAAATTTTGAAAATAAAACAGAATTTGGTCGTAGTCGGCCATATAATTTAGCAACATACTCGTACTAACCCTGTGAGCTGTGCCGAAATCAAAAATTTCAGACAGGTTATTTTGTATTTCATTTAATTTTTCATTAACCTTTTTTACATTCCATAGATTCGAAATGAAAAGTAGAGTGTTTAACACGGGTGAATGTCATCAATTTCATATTTAAACTATAGCCGCCATCGCTGAGCTCTGTCGTCTAAATATCTCGAATGGGATTTGCTTCCTTTCGACCCTCGTATAACAATCTACCCTTTTTAACGGTATTGCTTTTTTTACTAAACGGGATTACTTTATTATCTTTTCTAATTAAGTCGTATTATTTAAACAATATTGACAAGTGAATATGATCGAAGTTTATAATCTATATATTATGCTATTAAGGTCCAATTTCACCAATTGTTTGAAAATTCAAGTTTTGTATAATCTGGTTTAAATTACAAGTTTGGACTCCGTTTATTTCAAATCGATTTCACTCATGTAAGCATTTGATACAGACCTTAATACTGTCGGGTTCGTCATGCTACGACTGCTGAGTCACAACGGATTTTACTAGGAATTCTTCATTAGGTACATAATGGAGAATTTCACTGGGTCTATTAATCACTTGAAACTTTATGACCATGTACCTAATGACTAGCCAGTCTAATCAGTTTTTATATCATCTAATTTAATCAAGCGAATAATTTTGAAATTACAAGGGTTTGAAGGAAATTCCAAGCGCACTGAATTATGTGATTTATTACGTACGACATAAGGTTCACCTGTATGTTCAATGGCGTTATTTGACAACACAAATCAGTATTTAAGACCAAATTACTGTTCTGTTACTTTTTATTGGCAATACAACGTGTTACAAAATAACCCCTAACGCCGAATATGATATATAGGGACCATCAAACTGAACAACTCTTACTATGGGACCAACTCTGATATCGCGAAAAAAATTGGCTGTTTTATACAAAAATTAATAATGAAAATATCAAAATGTATGAAACAGCTGATTTTTCCGCGATTTCAGAGTTGGTCTCATAGTAAAAGTTGTTCAGTTTGATATGGTCCCTATCTAACATTATTCGGCATTAGGCCTAACAGACTCGACATTTAAACTAGAGTATGCAAAACTTGATTTTTCAAGCAATTGGTGAAATCGGCCCTACTCGGCCTTTTCGCTGGCAGCCGCCAGAGGGCGGAAAATCACTCGACTCCAATACAAATCTACTATGCACTATAATATAGCAAAAAGCGTATATTTTAGCACAGTTAAATACTAAATTTGTTTAAAAAATCATTTCTAAAACATTTTGACAATACTTTTTTTAATCGGGTACTTTTTTAATACCCGCAATTTACATGGTCTGCAAAAACGATGTTTTCAGAGGAAGCGAAGTAAGGTCAGCATTTTCGAAAGTGAAAAATCGTTTTTTATGTTTATAAGTGACAAACAATGACAGATGTTTTTCATTTATTAAATTGTAGTTAAAATATTATGTGGTTAAAGTATGAAATGGCCGCTTTGCATACTAACATTTTCTTGATTTATTAAACTACCATGAACGCTAATGTTTTAAAACATGAATGCACAAATGTTTAAACATTCAGCTAACTAATGCCACATGAGTTAAGTGAAAAAATATATATCGGCTAGGCAGCGAACTAAAATCTATGGAAGTGTAATTGCAAACAAATATTGCTTAAAAAATGGCACCAACGCGGTCGAAAAAGTACAACCCGCTTAGCTTAAGTCGGGCCAGCCACGCACCCGGTGACTGACGTTAGTGTTCTTTTCATTAAATTGCAGTTTATATTGTAGAGAAAAGATAGAAAGGGACAGTTTATTAGAAATGACGTCCTTTATAGTCAAATGGTGTAAAAGATGCAAAGAAGGCAGTAAAAAAATGCAGAAATAACGTATCTTATTTTTTCGTTTAAGTACAGAAAAGATCTATAAGTATACAAATTATGGTCGCTAATAAGCAACCGGTGTTCAGACGCTTTGTGCTGCGTAATTAAATACTAGCATTTTTAGCTCTATCCACTTAGTTTTACTTTTCATGTGGTGCCATTTTTTGAGCGGAATGCTTATTCCATAGCTTTAGTTCGCTGCGGCTAGGTTACAACGAATAAGTGGTCATTTCTAACGAAACAAGGAGTCACTTTCAAGAAACTTTTTTAACGTTTTTTAGGAAAACAAATAAGAAATATTTTTAATGCTGATAGTGGGTCGTTACGACCATAATTCGAAATAATAACAAGTAACCAAAGCATCTTTAACATCATATAAGATATGAGAGCCTCTGTGTGTGAGAAAAAAATCGGCAATTTCATACTTGAACCCCTGTTATTTACATTTAATAATTATATTCAATAATGTAACATTAATTAAAGAAATATACCTGTAAAAGAACAAATAAGTTGTGTTGTTTTATAGTAGCTGTATCTGTTTTTCTATAACAAAAATATCTATGGAGAGTGCAGAATTTACTGACTTGTGAGATAACAATATAATAGGTCTGTCCTTGTCTATAAGTCTGTTTATCCTAATTTGTCCTATTTGGTAAACAATCTTCACCCAACTCTTGATTGAAATAATCATTTATAAAATACAACAATTAGTTTTCTACACATAGATTACGAAAGAAATTGTTAAATTATTAATGGCAATATGATTTAATAAGACAACATATTATTAAATCACGATATAAGTTTAAAAGATGTATGACAACTGTCAAAAACTGTTTACTAAATACTTAGAGTAAGACGCGCTTCTGTCCCAGAAAGAGAAGCCATACGAAGCTTTCCCCTCTGCCGAAGTACAAGCCCAAATGGGCATATGCAGTTGATAAAACCAGTTGCGCCCGGATTTCTTTCTAGACCGAGTCCAGTCGCGCATGTGAACGCTGCAGTGTTTAAAATGCCGAATTGATGAGTTTTTTACTGTCAAAAGAGGTCTGGAACATCAAAGTTTACAAAAAGTCGGTGTTACATTTCACATGAAAGTAATTTTTTGTCGTATTATTGCTATTTGTTTACATTTAAACATTAAATTCGTATATTTTATTCTTGATTAGTTGTCAAATTTATTCAGTGACATCGGGTCTGCTCGTCCATGGCTCCTCCGTACAAATTTCAGATCTGTCGCTAGATAAATCCGAGTTCTCGCCGATGAGCAACTTAGTGATGTTACCGTATCACAATGTTTGTCGATAAAGGATATGGCCTGGTCCTGCTCCAGGCATTCTCATAAATGTGATATACCTAAAAATTCTTAAATATTTATTAATTATTTTTAACTTCTGGCAGACTCAATTTGGTCTTTGCAGTTTTGCACTGTTACATTCTGCGTCAAAGAGTAAAATAAAAAGTTATCTAAAAAGAAACTATTTAGCGACCGGTTCCATTCCACATACATTGCTACTTTTCTTTGGTATGTTTTTTTTTAATCCAAAAAGAAGTAGCAATGGATCACTATCATCTATGAACTGCGACCGGTCGCTAGGTGGTTTCTAATTAGATAATCAGCCCGCCGGTTAGTTCCGGTCATTGGCTTCTAAATCAAAGACTATTCGTTTTTCAGACTGGTCACATCTGTAGATATTTGTACCTACGTTTACCTTACAGTGACCTAACTAAGCTAGTTATGGCATAAGCGTATTTAAAATAACATAAATACCTCAGACATAACAGTGACGTAATTTCTAAATTAAATAGTTACTGAATTAATATTTATTACAAAAATGTAAAATTATCTCTGCACACCAATTCGAAAAGACACGTAAGCGTCATCTGTATTTAAATACCTACCATGGATAAGTTAAGTAAATTACTAATTTTACCTAGAGAGTTCTTGCTTTGATAGATAATTTCAAGCAGGTTCCAGAAGTCCTATCTGTTGTTGTTTAATCTTTGAAATCGTGTTTGACTGCGGTCGTGTATCGGCATATCGGCATCACACAAAGCATCAAACGAAGCCGCCGCGACGCGCGTTAATGTACAGTAAAAAAATGTCAGTAGTCTTAGTTGTTCCGTTTAGTGTAAAATTCGTTAATAGTTTTTATGGTATTAAAATATCTGTAGGTGCAATGCGACCGCACACCGCACCATAGCTACATTCTCGAGTGAAGTTGCCGCGGATCACAGTCTATTGTCAATTTAATCGCATGTTTAGTATTGATAGATTCATTTTTTTACCTTTCGGGATTAGGGGTATTTTTGTAACACCTTGTATAAAAATGAATGGAATAAAATCATTTATAATAGAAAAACATCATAAAATGCTCTTAATACGTATATGAGACTTGACAATAAGACTGAGTGTTCTTGAGTCCGTATTAACTTTTTCAGAAAGGTTTTTGCTTGTTGGGCTCTTTGTTGTTATTCACCCCATGTAAAATGTTTGAGTTTGTTACCTTTATTCCTTTTTCCGTATCGATATTGCTGCAACGACAATTGAGCCCAGCCCTTTATGTCAAAAACGTGTCATATTTTGATGTGTGACTCATCCGTACACAAATTTTTGCTGTTTTGTTTTATTTTTTATGTGTTGGTGTCGTCTTTACAGTGTTGTTTTTGTATGTGAGTATGCGGAACTGCACTTGTGTGCACTTTCCCCCCCCGCAAAAAATGCCAGAAAAGATTGAATAGAGTAATAATCGCTAAGGCTGCTCCCTTCCGCGATGCTCTAAGACTAAATAAGACAAGTAAGGAAAACTGACTTTAAACAAAACCTAATGCCTGGTTTATACGGGGTCAGTAACATGGCAGTCCAGCGCATAATTGCTACTGGGCTCGTATAGACACGAGTTTTAACACAGTCCAGCCTGGGTATTACAACCTCTTAAAACTTGCCAGGTTTATGAACTGCTATAGTTACATCTCTTTCTCGCTGTATATCAAATAAAAGAGATAGATTGATAACCAGTCAGAAAACTGCCAGGAAATAAGAGGTCATAATACGGCCCCAGACCTAGGGTTACCATATCTCAGGATTTGTCCGGAGATCTCAGGATTTTTGGATTTTTCTCAGGACTGCGGCCGGATTTTGAAAATCTCAGGAAATCTCAGGATTTTTAGAATTTTCAATAAAATTCAGTACATTAGAAGGATAAATAAGCTTTCTAATTATTCTATTCAATCAGTTCGCCGCTGCCGACTAACCCCCCCCCTCCCCCCCCCCCTACGTTATTATCAAACTGCTACAAATCTCAGGATTTTTCAATGGATATCGGGCTTTTTCTCCGGACTTTTGATTTTTTCATCTGGTAACCCTACCCAGACCCCGTAAATATTGCAACCTCATAAACCTTGTCAGTTTTCTGAATAGCTATCAGTGCGTCCATGGGCGTACCGAGTGGGGGGGGACAGCTGCCCATCCTGATTTTGTTTATCTCTAACTAACTATCAATTGTTATCAATAAAAATTCTTATTTGCCATACAATATATTTGATTTACATAAATTTGCCCCTCCCCTGGGGGCGATACAATAAATTTGCCCCCCCTGACCCAGAACCTGGGTACGGCCATGAGTGCGTCTCTTCTTATTGCTACACAGCGAGAAAGAGATGTAACTATGACAAGTCCTGCCTGATAAACCTGGCAAGTTTTAAGAGGTTGTAATACCCCCCCTGTGCTGACTTCTCGCTCGCAAGTCAGTCCAGCTGACTAGCCACCCGTTCTATTTTCGTGCACAGTACGGCTTACTGCCGATCCTGTGCTGCGACAGTGCTGTGCGGCAGTGTCGCCGAGCTCGGAATATATAAACCTATAGAGAATGTATGGGGACCAGTAGTGCTGCGGCAACACTGCTGCTTGCTGCCGACATCGGAATCATACATTTACTGGGTCCGAAATTCCGAGTCACTGGGTCCAGTTACTGAGCCTGTATAAACCAGCCTTTAAGTTATAATCTAAGTAAAAGTATAATTTGGATTTCGGCAGCAAGCAGCAGTGCGCTCGAAATTGAACCGTAAAGTTATGGAAAGGTGGCTCAATTTGAAGTGAGCGGAGAAGTGTCGCGCGGCCGCATAGCTATGCGGTCGCGACACTTCTCCGCTCACTTCAAATTGAGGCTTTCAAACATAACATTACGATTCAATTTGGAGCGCACTGCTGCTCGCTGCCGAGATCGGAATCATACCTTTACTTACTTAACTAAAGTTAATTGAAAAAGAAAAATACTAAAGTATTTTTAACGTTTAGAACTTTTTATGGTTTAAAAATCATCGGTGGCTTTTCTATGTTTTTTTAAACTATACTTTTCACTTCCTCTCATTGTAGGTATAGACTACATTTTTTTTTTGTATAATTTATAAGTTTTCGTGTAAAAAGTGTAGTAATGTTGCCTCATAATGTTTAGCGGCGTGCACCGCTCTTAGCGAATGTCGTTCCCCTGGGTATATCTAGAAAAAAAAACATAGATTTTTAATTCTAAATAGTTGGTAATGTTTTTTTATTCGCGGTTGGTCCAATTCGCGAATTCATATATTTAAATGTTTTAACTGCGTCTGTGGTCTACTGGTTCGCCCACCCGTGTAAGACGCAGGGGTCCCGGGTTCGATTCCCAGGGGGGTACAATTTGTACTCGGTTTGGTTGGTGGTAGGGCTTATTTCAAGTCCGCCTGGCTAGCTACCACCATCTTACCTAAGTCTGACGCCATAACAACTATTTAAAAACTGTTGTGTTCCGACAGTTAGAGGTAAGATAGCCAGTTCCTCAGTGATGAGGATTCCGTGTGTAGTGCGCTTCTACCTTCGGCCTTATCGTCACTTAACATCAGGTGAGGTGAAGGCCAAGCACAATCGCGTTGTGCATAAAAAAAAAATACTTAATTGTTAAGCATGATTTTAAGTTTACCCAATAATTATTCCACATTTTTTGCATATAAAAAACAACCATTTAATTTAAATTAAAATTGAAAAATTATTTATTAAAAATAAATGGGGAATTTCCGAAAAAAATCAAATAGGGTGAATATTTTTTTCATAGGAATAAGCTCATTTGAATAAGCTCATAGGAGGAGCTCGGTGGCGCAGTGGTTTAGCGCCTGGCCCAGCGATTGCGGAGGTTAAGCAACCTTCGCAAGGGTCGGTCATGGGATGGGTGACCAAAAATTTATTATCTCGAGCTCCTCCGTGCTTCGGAAGGCACGTTAAGCCGTTGGTCCCGGCTGCATATGCAGTCGTTAACACCCACCAATCCGCATTGGGCCCGCGTGGTGGGTTATGGCCCGTCCTCCTTATCCACCCATAAGGAAGGCCTGTGCCCCAGCAGTGGGGACATTAAAATGGCTGATGGACGAAGCTCATTTAGTAGAAGAAAAAAAATCGGAATTTTCGGTTGCATAAAAATTTTTTAAAAAATTAAAGTTTCTTCGAAGAGACTTTAATTTTTCTAATTTTTTTCACGCAACCGAAAATTCTGAATTTTTTTCTATTACTAAGGGAGCTTATTCCTACCTATGAAAAAATATTCAGCCAATTTGATTTTTTTCGGACATTCTCCATTCACATAATAAGCATTTTAAATCGTCAATTCTTTTACCCTACCAACCATTATGACGTCTTTTAGCTGACAAGAAAAATGGACACATAAAATCAGCTTTATCAGATGGAACGATATTTACAGATAGTAGACGATGATTTTTGATAACACCAAGCTAATGGCTATCTTTCCAATGTGGTCTGCTCCCGAAATGCGATAGATCGAAAATGACCCTAGTTTGCCGACGGTCCATATAGTTTCCAGACATTACATTCATATATGTTACAAATAACATAGATTAATAAATAAATAACATTATTTATTAAGATCATTTTTTAATGAATCAATTTACAGGATTCAAGCTAAATTCAAAGATATACTCATCAACTTTGTCTAGGAATACAGGTGTTATTTTCATACAAACGAGGTAACTTTGAAGCCTTGGTTTCCTGCCAGGGATGTACCGTGCTGTGATCTGATGATGGCCATCCAGGGAGTGAATGGAGTAGATTTAGATCGCTATACACACCCAACTGATCTGATCAGCATTCTAAAAGATTAATGGGTCAGAGTTCTTAGTTTGAGGATTTCCATACATTTTCGTGCTATTTTCGCGGTGTTTTTAAACATGTCCATTACGTTTTTAGAATGCTGGTCAGATCAGTTGGGTGTGTATAGCGATCTGAATCTCCTCCATTCACTCCCTGGATAGCCGTCATCAGATCACAGCACAGTACATCCCTGGCAGGAAACCAAGGCTTCAAAGTTACCTCGTTCGTATGAAAATAGCACCTGGTATCCCTAGACAAAGTTGATGTGTGTATGTATATAGTTTCCAGACATTACATTTATATATCTTACAAATAACATAGATTAATAAATAAATAACATTATTTAATTAGACAGGGTTCAAGCTAAATTCAAAGATATTTATTCAGTCAAAGCCGTTACAAAAAAATGCAATTCATATAATTAAATATCATATGCACCCGTTCACGAGCATGACGCTCAACGGTCAATATTAAATATATAAATGTTTGCAGTTTAATTATCAATTTCACCAACCGCGAATTGGACTAACCGCGAAATCGACTAACTGCGAAATGGACTTACTGCGAAATGGACTAACTGCGAATTAGATCAACTGCGAAAAGGTCAATATTTTGACCTAAACGTATAGGATAATGAGAGATATAAAATCTTTTAGCTTTATGTGCTAGCTAAAGTTGTATAACATATTAATTTGTTAAATCTGCTACTTACATTCAAGACTGACAGTAAATATCTGTCAACTGTTTAATATTTTCACTTTGTTGGAAAAGGCAAAGGGATTCTTGTCTGTGCTGCCGAGTTTGACACACTTTTAGCGACAAGTTAAACATTTAATGGTGTTTAAACTTTTTTGTTTGACCACAAAATTCATCCATAAACAATTGGAGCATTTTTCTATGTTAAGTGCCACTGCATTTGGTATTTAATATATTAATATACTCTGTTTATCTTTACTTTGTCTTATTTGGTAAACAATTATCTTCACCCAACTCCACGCATAGATTACGAAAGAAATTGTTAATAATTAATAACAATTTGATAAAGTATATATAATATTTTTAAATAACGATTTAAGTATTAAAGAAGTATGACAACTGTTTATTAAATAAGACAAGTAATGATAAAGAGAATATAGGCACCAAATAATAATTGGCTTATGTTTAAATGATCACCATACCCTCACCTAACCCAGAATTAGTAAATGCTCACCAAATCTTTTTGAGCGGTTTAGGGTTAGGGTTACTAATTTTGGAGAAAAAAATGTTTTTTTGGTATGTGTACCCGCCTTCCGTAGTGGACTGTATAAGTGATGCAAAGCGGTGATGCGACGGGTACATATACGTAGTTAGTTGCTGGGTTGGTGAAGAAATAAATGCCTGTTCACTGTATTCTTCCTTTATTCGCCTCCTTTTCCTTTTACATGTAAGCTACTGACTGACTGAACTAAAACTGCACTGAACTGAAACTGAACTCTAACTAGTGGCTGAACGAAGTAAACTGACTAAGTAAACTCTGACTGCACTAAGTAAAACTTGAACTCTGACTGTAACAAAGTAGACTGACGCTCGCTTCAACTTTCGCGCTTTATATAGTCAGTAAAAACTACACTGGAATAGTTGAGAATAATCTCAGCCAATTTACAAATCCCGAATTCCTTTCGATTGTTTATCCAGAATATTTCAGTCTTTGTTAGAACTCGGACCTTTCTTTCATACAATGTATCTATCTCATACTAGTGCAATTATCCCTTTGTATTGTTCACACAAAAAATGATCCCGTTTCTATTGTTGAAGTAAGCGCCGGTCTTTACAAAATAAAGACTTATTTTCTATAGATAATTAACCTATTTACAATGAAATTTCGAGAACTTACTATAATACAAAGCCCAGTAATAAAACAATCGAACATCGCTAACTTACAGAATACAAAATCGAGAACTTACTAATAGATCATTAAAAACATAGCGAAATATTAAAAACTACGACACTAATCACATTCATATTATTTACACAAATCTTTACTTTGGCGGCCGTCCCGAACATTCCTCCCGCCGTGCATCGTCGTCTCCGGCGGCGTTGCAGTCAATATTCGGTGATGGGTCGGTCGCCTTCGGTAGGATGATGACCAGTTTCTTTGTAGGTCGTCGCAGCGTCCCTCCTTGTGTCTTGATGTCCGCCGCTCGCACCACGCCGTCTGGTCCCGGGAAGGTCGCAGTTACCACTCCGCGGGGCCATGTGTTACGCTGTAACGTGTTGTCCACAATAAGCACCACGTCACCATTCTTTAGCGCGGGGCCCTTGCTGTGTGGCTCCCGCCGGTTTTGGAGCTCCGGCAGATATTCACGGAGCCATCTTGCCCAGAACATGTCAGCGAGTCGTTGAGACGCGCGCCAGGTGGCACGCCCGATCAGGTCGCCGTCGGTGAACGTGCCGGGTGCGGGTGTTAGAGCGGACCCGCCCAGCAGGAAATGGTTCGGAGTAAGAGCTTCTTCATCTTCGTGGTACACGGAGACATGTGTGAGTGGCCGGCTGTTTACTGTGTACTCGGCCTCGGCGAGCAGCGTGACCAGCACCTCTTTGGTCGGATGGCGGCTCTGTTGCGTCGCAGCCAGGGCGGTCTTCATAGATCGTACAAGTCGCTCCCAGGCACCGCCCATAAACGGCGCGCCCGGAGGTATGTACCGCCAGCTGATCATCCTCTTCTCGGCTTCTTCATGTTTGGTTTCATCCATGGCACGGCGCAGTTCAAGGCGCGGTATTGATGTGAGCTTCAGCGGTGCCACCTTCGCTTTTGCCATGACTAAGGTGAGCGTGACGCGGCCATCGGGTGTGATGGCACTCCAATACACTGCGGCGGCGTAGGCTGTTTCGCTTGCATCTACGAACGTGTGTAGCTGTAGTACCACGGCGTCACTGTAGTGTAGATAGCAGCGGGGCACGGAGATATTGCGTAAGTTTTCTATGTGCACCATCCAGTCACGCCACTGAGCGGCGAGGTCGTCGTCGAGTTTGTTGTCCCAGTCGGGCCCACGGTGCCATACTTCTTGTAACAGATGTTTCGTCTTTATGACGACCGGCGCGGTGAGGCCCATCGTATCACAAAGTAACATGACGATCTTCAATGCTTCTCTCTTCGTAGGTGCTTTTTGTTCTAGCGTCTCCTTCGGTATGCGAGCGAGGTCCAAGTTGAATGTGAGCTCGTCAGTGTTATGTTTCCAAACGAGGCCCAAAACTCGTTCGCTACTAGCGCCATCTGCGAGTTTCTTGTCTTCGAGCGTTGACCCTTCTTCGTTGATCAGCTGTTTAAGTACTTGTGGTGAGTTCGACACCCATTTTCGCAGTTGTAGTCGCGCGTTGCGGTGAATGTTGCGTACTTCAGTTGCTATGCGCGCGGCGTCCTCTTCGTTTTCGTAACTGTCGAGATAATCGTCGACGTAATGGTTACGAACTATTGCTGCGGCGGCTTCAGGATGAGTTTTTTCGTACTTCTTAGCGTTGACGTTTTTCACGTAGATAGCGGTTGTCGGCGAACACGTAGCGCCGAAAATCAGTGACGTCATTCGGTATTCTCTTCCTTGCCACAGATAACGTAGAAAGTCGCGATCTTCTTCGCGTATTTTTACTTGCATAAACATTTCAGCGATGTCAGCTGACACAGCGACTCGATGTTGACGGAACCGCATGAGCACGCCCGACAAAGATTGCAGTAGGTCGGGGCCGGACAGCAGGCGGTCGTTCAGTGATGTCCCTCTGGTTTTGGCGGCGGCGTCGTGCACGATGCGTAGTTTGTCGGGTTTCATCGGGTTAATGACCCCAAAATGCGGCAGGTACCACGTTTTTCCATTTTCTTTCTTCTCAGGTGCTGGCTCGGCGTACCCTTTGTTGACCAGCGCGTCCATTTGTTCGTAGTACTTCTTCTTCAAAGCTGGGTCCTTTTCAATCTTGCGTTCGACGGAGTGAAGGCGGCGCACGGCGTTCTCGTAATTGTTCGGCATAGTGGTGGCGTCGCTCTTCCATAATAACGCGGCTTCGTAGTGACCGTCGGCGCGCTGCACGGTATTGTTTTCAAGTATCTTCATAGCGCGCTGCTCGGGATCGGTTGACGGCCTCTTCGGTTCAATGACCAAGTTGTCGATAGCGAAGTGTTGTCGTAGTTGTTCGTTCATGTCATCGTCGGCGCTCTTCAGATGGTGGATGAAGTTGACACGCTGTCCAAGTGCGCGTGTGTGCGCGCCATGTAGAACCCAGCCGAGCGGTGTGAGCGATGCTACCGGCTGGTCGCGACGTCCTTTTCGTACTTGTTTCGCTATAAGCAAGTGCCAGTTGTCTTGACCGATGAGAATTCGTGGCACGGCATGTGGGTACATCACTTCTTCCTTGATGTCGCGTAGGTGCTTGCAATCTTGAATATCTCGGTCGCTAACCTCTTGTGGCGACAAGCGTAGGCAGTCGATCGTTCTTGCATAGATCTTCTCTTTCGCTTCATTGCGGTGTAGCGTGAGTGAGACACGACGAGAGCGGGACGCATTCAAATTCTTCTCCGTAATCGCTTCTATGTGTAGTGGGTCGATGGGGCCCCTCGCTCCAATCTTGTCGGCGAGGCTGCTGTCGATTAATGTAACGGTCGACCCGTCGTCCAGTAGCGCCCAAGTGTCGATCTCTCCCGCCGGTGTAGACACTCGTACCGGTACAATCTTCAAATAAGCCTTTGTTTTCCGGTTTGTCCATGTTGTGGTGACTGCTTCCGGTTCGCTTCCATTTTCACTAGCTGCGGCTTCATTTTCTCTCTTTTTATAGTGTAGCAGCTTGTGGTGCTTTCCAAAGCACCCGTCGATGTTGCAGCGTAGCGGGCGGCAGTGGTGTGTCTGTGTTCTATAACGTAAGCACCGAAAACACAGACGATGTTTTTTCGCGAGGTCCCATTTCTTATCGATATCAGCTTCCAAAAACTTCTTACAATCTTGAATAACGTGTTTCTCTTCACAAATGGGACATCTTCTCTCTCGCTCGTTCATTCGCGGCCCTCTTCTATCCCCGTCGCGCGGTGTTGTTGTTTCGCTTCTATCGCTGTCTCTTTCTTGCGTGGCGTACGATTGTTGGTTTCGACGTTGCGGCGGTGGCGGTGCGTTTCTAAAATAATTTTCTTGTTTCTTTATATCTTCGTTATTGATGACCGCGGCGCATTCTTTGAAGCGTGCGAAGAAGTTTGCGAGCGTAGTCAGCGGTGCTTCATCTTCCGGCGCGTCCATCTTGAACAAGAACCACGATACTTGAAGTGACTCGGGCATCTTCTTGCGTACTGAATCCATAACTTCGTAGTTGTAGAGGAAGTGCGATTTCTTCAAAGCATGTAGGGCAGTTACGGCATTCTTCACTTGGTTCGCCATAAAACAAATATCTCTCGGATCGCCGGTGCACTTGGGTAGGTTTCGCAGGCGGTTCAACTCGGCGACGGCTAGGTTTTCTGATCTTCCAAAGTTTGTTTCCAGTGTCTTCACGATATCTTCCGGCGTACTCTCTTCATTAATCAGTAGGTTCGCAACAGCTTCTCTGGCGCGGCCGTGTAGACATCTTCTTAATCTTCCCTTGTTCTCGAGAGCGCTGAGTAGATGTGCTGTTTCCTTGTAGGCGGTGTAGAACGTGAGCCAATCTTGATGAGAACCGTTGTAGCTCGGTAGCTCTGCAGCATGTGGGCGTAGCGTAGATCTTGCCATGGCGGTGATGGCTTCAGCGAGTACGGCGAGATCCGACTTCGGCTGTGCTTGCGGCGGTGACGTAGGCGTAGCGTACGGCGGCGTATGTTGGGCTTCTCTTTTTTGTTCAAACGGCGGCGGCGGCGAGTGCTCTTGTAGCGCAGCTTCTCTTGCGACGGTGGCAGGCGCGGTGGGCACTGCGGCAGGTGCAGCAATGATGGCGGCAGGCACGGCGGGTGCTGCGGCAGGTACGGCGGGCATAGCGACGGACACGCTGGGCACGACGGTTGGTACGGCAGACAGGGCGGCGGACAAGGCGTCGGCAGCGGGCGCGGCGGCGGGCGTGTCCTTGATGGCTAACAGCGGCGCCGACTCGTCAAGCCACGATCTCACTCGGTCGTTGACATCTGTTTCACTGATGCGGGATTTCTCCTCCTCATCATCTTCTTCCTCTTCAAGGCGTAACCTCTCTTCGCGCAGCTTGTTCAGCATCAATTGGTGTTGGAGCTTCAAGTTCTCTTCCTGGATTGCGATGCGTTCCAACCTGGTTTGTTTCTTGCTTCTGTTGCTACGGCGAGACGGCGCGGCGGTGGCGGCGGCGTTCGGCGGCGGCCCAACCGCGGCGATAGCAGCAGCGACCGGCATCGGCGACACGGTAGCGTCGGCGGTAGGAACGGTAGTTGTCGCTGCGCTTGTCTCGGTGACGGACTCCATAGTGGTCCCCATAGTTGCTGCTGACGATTCTTCAGTTTCTTGAGTTCGCTGCTTACTTCCACTGGAGGTCAATCTCGTAACCACGGGCATCTTCTTTCTTCACAATATCCGGCTCTGCAAGGACCAAAATGTACCCGCCTTCCGTAGTGGACTGTATAAGTGATGCAAAGCGGTGATGCGACGGGTACATATACGTAGTTAGTTGCTGGGTTGGTGAAGAAATAAATGCCTGTTCACTGTAGTCTTCCTTTATTGGCCTCCTTTTCCTTTTACATGTAAGCTTCTGACTGACTTAACTAAAACTGCACTGAACTGAAACTGAACTCTAACTAGTGGCTGAACTAAGTAAACTGACCTCTGACTGTAACAAAGTAAACTGATGCTCGCTTCAACTTTCGCGCTTTATATAGTCAGTAAAAACTACTGGAATAGTTGAGAATAATCTCAGCCAATTTACAAATGCCGAATTCCTTTCGATTGTTTATCCAGAATATTTCAGTCTTTGTTAGAACTCGGACCTTTCTTTCATACAATGTATCTATCTCATACTAGTGCAATTATCCCTTTGTATTGTTCACACAAAAAATGATCCCGTTTCTATTGTTGAAGTAAGCGCCGGTCTTTACAAAATAAAGACTTATTTTCTATAGATAATTAACCTATTTACAATGAAATTTCGAGAACTTACTATAATACAAAGCCCAGTAATAAAACAATCGAACATCGCTAACTTACAGAATACAAAATCGAGAACTTACTAATAGATCATTAAAAACATAGCGAAATATTAAAAACTACGACACTAATCACATTCATATTATTTACACAAATCTTTACTTTGGCGGCCGTCCCGAACAGTATGCTAAGGAATTATTCCCATAATAATTTACCTGTACTCTGTGAGGCTTGCCCAACCGCACCAACTCGGCGAGCAACGCCGCGGTGTGGCAGAAGTGTACATTTTCGTCCGCTAGCCCGTGTATTATGAGTAGTCTACCTTCCCTGGTGGAAAACAATATATGCTCATTTATTGGTTAAGTTCAATCAGTTTTGATGAAACAGTTATAGACATCGGATTATATGTGTTATGCACTAACATAGTGCCAAAATATGCACTAAAAACTGTTAAAATGCCAAAAATATGCACAATGCAAAATAAAAAAAAACATTCTTTATTTTTATACATATTTTTAATTAAACGTTATGTACAAAAACAGTAAAATATTCTTGAAATGATGCATAGTTTTTCTGGCAATATACTATTAAGTATTTATCCAAATTTGTTTGTCACAGATTATAGATTTGTACGCCGAAAACAACCTCTCTGCATCAACTGACGTTATTGGACAAAATTTTCAACTTGGCGCCATTTCTGGAGATTTCAAGACTCGGATATTTACGCAAAATAGCGTGTAAGTTTACAAATCTTTTCTGATACTATATAGGAAGGGCGTTGGCGAGTTCTATCATTGTTTCCAGTATTTCTATTGATTTAAGGGCCCTATCACATTTTTTCGTCGATATTTCGATTTTGACGGATTTTAGCGCTACAACCTAGAGAAACCTTTGGGTCTACTAAATACATTTATATGTGTTCGCGACAAAAAGTAATATGATGATACACTGGAAAGTTAAAGGGTTAGAAAGGAAAATTAAAGTTGGTGAACGATTTCTTAGAGTCAACTTTGAACATACACAGAAAGAAAAACAAATACAAACAACAAATAAAAGTGTGAAATTTGATTTTCTTATGAAGTAAAGATTATTCTGATATAAATTTTACGTAATAATAATTATGTATCTAGGAGAAATTCACAGTTAATTCTGAGCGTTTTTAGTAGTTTTATGGTTTTTGATTGGGATTTTTTTCACATATTCCATACATAATTTCAAAATTCCGAGGCCGCTATGAACTATTCGACTATATAAGAGATAATATTAAATTTTATTTTATTTCATTTTTTTAGCACAGTAGTTCAATCCATGACCCCAAAAAAGTGCCTTCGCGCATTTTATGAAAATCTTTCTCTGCAATTTCGGTATTAAATAAAGTTAAGCAAATTTTCAAAAAAGCGAGGCCGCTATAAACTATTCCAATAGCTATTCTACACTATTCAATAAGTTAAAACTATTAATGTATTTTTGTTTCTCAGATCGAGAACCCCAAAATTGGCCATTTTACGCAAAAATCACAGTCGAAACGTAATATGCCTCTTAAATAGAGGCACGAAATATGCACGATTGGGAAAAATAGGCTTAAATATGCATAAACGTCGTAATTAGAGAGTTACATGCATTTGCGTATGCAAATGCATAAAATCCGATGTCTACTCATAACATTTTGGCGCTGACTGTATGTACAACGGATATTCACACGAACTTACTACATTAAGATGGTTATACCACCGAAAGTGGCGCCCTCAGAGATTTTTATTTAATAAATTGTAAAGCAACATTTTAATAAAACTTTGCGTTGAATATTTAGGGTCTATTATTTTTAGAAGGTATCACTATATTTCCTTGCTGCCACTCGTCGAAGTAGATAGCAAATGTGTCAAAAACGGCAATTTTTAGCAGTTTTGCTATCTACTTCTACCAGGGACTACGAGGGAATGTTATGATATTGTCTAAAAATACTAGACTAGGGGAACTCCACTAAAAGTTTTATTAAAATTGTGTATTAGTATAACAAAATAAAATTTTATTTACCGCGGCGCCACTTTCGGTCAGGAAAGCGCCTTAACAAAGGATACTTACTGGTCGGGGAAGAATGGCGCGTGCGCCAACACACTGGCTCTAGTGTACGAGTGGGGCGCACTCGCCGGTAAGCCCATGTACCTGCCACATAGTCGACTGTGAGAATATGATTGATATTTATAATGCCTAGGCCGCACTCATCACGATAACGCGAATATTCGGGTTATCGCGATATATGTAGCCAAATATTCGCGAATACTTCGGCACTTCGGGCGAAGCTTCAAGCACATCGCTCCGCTTTTGGTAAACTCTCGCAGATCAAAGGGTTTTATCGCGATGAACTTCGCTTGCGCGGCCACACTTCAGTCGGCCCGTACCCATCGTGCCGAGCGGTCGTGTTGTTGTGAAATGCTGATCAAAATCTGATGGATTTTAATATTTCAGATTCTAAATAACACTTTTAGCACTTATCGCAATTGTTAATGTTATTTTTCTTTTGGGTTTTTTTGCAATTTGTAGGAGTTGATACTGTATTTGATTTGTATAATTTAAGTTTTCTTATTTAGCAGCATATGTGTAATTTGTTTTTTAAATGGCATAAATGTAAAAAATAATTATTTGCTCTTATAAAATACAGAGCAACCGCGGCGTCCATTTTGTTTTTCTGCGTTTGTACATCGCTCGTACATCGCGATAAACTTTACAACGCGCATTATGTGGCCGCGAAAATTCACCGTAGACAGAAGACGAAGTTTATCGCCCGAATGTTATCGCGATGTGTGTGGCCCAGGCATAACTGAGGAGGTACTTTTCAAAACTTGACTATTCTACTTTTGACAAAATTGACTTTTGTATTTTTTTTGATTGGTAACATTGGGTGCATTCCAACAGACAAATCTCTGAGTCATCGATCGTCACAGAGTTCATTTTAAACATGGAAAGTAAAATATTGAACAGTAAAACCCAATAACTTTTTATGGTTTAAATATGGCTACGGATGACTCAGAGATTTGTCTGTTGGAATGCACCCATTGAATTTTATACTCCGCTAGAAAAAAATTGGACTAAATCTAGATAATAACACAAGAAAAAAAAAGAATACAAGGCATGATTTCGTCAAAAGACAGTGAAAGCATGCTTCTACAGACTCAAGGTTTTGTAGCAAGTACGCAATTATTTAGACGCTGACACACGAGTCAAGCTTTGTGAGGCTCTAATACTGTCAAAACTGAATTACGCGGACGTAGTCATTGACGAACGTCTCTTTGGTTACACAAAAAAGCTTATACAGCGCGTCCAGAATGCCTGTGCCCGATTCTGTTTTTGCATTCCCCGTAGAGCTCACGTTACCCCATACTTAAATAAAGGTAATCTTATGAATATGGCATCAAGACGATCTTTTTATATTGCGTGTCTATTGTTTGGCATTGTTAAAACACATAGCCCAGGTTACTTGTATAATAAACTTTCATTTTCCCATCGTAAGGTCCGAATCGCTTCACGTTTGTTATGTAACTTTAAAAAATATTTACTTGAATTACAAAAACGATAAATGTAGTTATAAGTAAAACAATCACTGTGCTAGTGTGGGATGTATGTGTTCTGTTCTATTGTATATATTTGTCCCAGTGTGCGGTCGATGGCCCATCATTGAAATTGAAAAAGAGAATCATTTATTCAAATAAACTTAGCAATTGGGTGCTTTTGAATTGTCTATATTTTCCTACCACCTATTTGAGACTTTTTTTAGCAGTCAAGAAGATAAATCATCAATCAAGTTATACAATCTGTTAACCTTAACTTTTTAATGTAATCTAATCATGGCGTAGTAGTGCTCTCAAAAAAAAAATATAATAATATTTAGGCAATCACGGAAGATCAGCGTCGGAATGTCTGCGACACCCGACACATGCTGAGTAGGTTGCCTTTTTAGTGTCACCTGTATTTTATTTAAGCATGTGTTGTAACTTGTTTTGTGCACTAAATAAATCACTTTCTATTCTATTCATTCTATTCTATTCTAAAAGTAGATTATTCCACTCCAAACTGACAATACCCATATCAAATATACATTTACAACAACATTTGATAGCAATTGAGATTACTCCAGTAGTTAAAAAACTGTTTTCGTCTAATTTACAACTAAACACGCATTTTTCAGTCATCAAAATATACAGTCACACAAAATCAAAACATGATCATTCCTATAGGCACCTAAAAAACTTGATTACTCCTAATCAACCGCGTCAAGATTAAGCTATTCCATGTTAAATTTTAGATTAATTCAAAATCTATTAATGCTAAATTTTTGAATCTTATACAAAGCAATGACTAATTTTGTAGTCCACACGCTGAAATTTTAATCGTTTGGTTCCCGCAGTGGGGTGGTTCCATTGAAAATTACAAACAACTTTTACAATGGGCACAACTGTGATATCGCGATAAAAAAAAATCACTATACTTCTCGGCCTAAATATATAGACTGCTGATATTCTTTTTCTCGATATCAAAGTTGTCCTTATAGTAAAAATTGCTTGTAATCAGGAGTGGAACCACTCCACTGCGGGGATCCAAATGATTAAAAGTTCACGCTGTATAATAATGCAACAAAATTTCGGGTTAAATATAAAGGTACAAACCTAAAAAACTATTTCCTTAAATTGTGCAAAAACAGAAAGTGGAATAATCAAATTTTAAAAACCGGCCAAGTGCGTGTCGGGCCACGCGCAGTAGGGTTCCGTAGGTACATTATACCATACAATATTTTAATACTGCTATCATTTTTCGTCTGAAAAAATAACTTTGTTTTTCACAGTGTTTGTATGAATGACAAAGTTATATTTGCGGTTTTGGAAAATGTGCTATATCTCAAAAACTAATTACTGTATCTCGTTCAAACCAATTTTCGTTGAAAGTGTTTATTAAGATCTATAACTTATATTTTTTTTAGATTTTTCACCCTCTTACTTTAAAAGTTAAAGGGGGGGGGGACACACATTTTACCACTTTGGCGGCATATATCTTTCAAACGGTTGACTTTGAAAAAAAATAGTCTAAGAAACCTTAATGTCATTTTTAAAGACCTATCTATAGACACCCCACAAGTATTGGTTTGATGAAAAAAAATATTTTCAGTTTCAGTTCCATGTATGGGGAGCCCCCCTTAATATTTTTATTTTTTTTATTTTCGTGTAAAAATCGTAAAGCGGTTCACAGAATACACCTGTCTACCAAGTTTCAACTATGTAGTCCTAATACTTTTGGAATAAAGTGGCTGTGACATACGGACGGACAGACAGATAGACAGACAGACAGACAGACAGACAGACAGACATGACGAATCTATAAGGGTTCCGTTTTTTGCCATTTTGGCTACGGAACCCTAAAAAGTACCTCCTCCACTATATTGTAAGCGAGGTGAGGAAAAAACCAATACTAAACTAATATTGAGAATATTCTTCAAGTCATAATCATAATAAAATTAACATAAGTAATTTAAGCATTCCGGGATTTCGTGGACATATCCACTCTATGCCACCGAGTCGCTAGTGGGAGTGGCGAAATTTTCTAGTGCTTTCTACGTTCTTACTGTAAGCCAGCGTTATCTCATCAATGTGAAGAATTACCTTCAACATTCGAATGCAATATCTTTACAGACGCCAGACAATCGATTAAGATGAAAAATAGCTATAATTATCGAATTTTAAAATGAAAAATAGCATTGTAAAAGCCTAAAATAAAAAAAAACAATAATTTATTTTATTAGGTTAATATTTAAACTGACTGATATCTGTTATCTTCTCCCTGAAAAATGGGCCCTTAATAATGTTAATTTATTTTCAACACACTTGCTCGTAAAGTGAGCCCTAATACATCACTTTTAGGGCCATAAACCGAGCTATAACAAACGCGTGCAATAATATATAAAACACTAGTTGGTTATAGAATTATCTCTACAAAGTTAAATTAGTACCTTACTGCAAGTTCTATGCGAGTAAACAGATCATTCCCAATTTAACCAGTAAATACAGTTATTTTTTTAGTATGTAACAACAAAGAGGTTTTATGCCGCTGAAAATTCATATACATTTTTGGAATAAATAAATGTGTAAGTCCTAAATTACGTCAAACAAATATTTATTATTATCAAATTATTCATAAAACACAATATTTTGTTATAAAATATTACAATATTTGCATTTTATTAATTAAAATTTTAATTTTGAAGTAGGCTGTATGCTCACTAACCCCTTTGTTCGCAAAATATTCTTGCATTGGGCGTGTGAAAAAAAAACAAAAAAAAACCTGCGAGCCTTTTCTCATCATGATTATCATTTTGTTTTTGTCGTATTTGTTGCTGTGTGGTAAATTACTTTGTTTTTTCTCGCAAATGTGTTGAAAAACGTCGTATGAAACTCGTGAGCTCTTGCTCATTGCACACTCGGCTGAGTTACGCCCTCGCCTGCGGCTCGGGCTGCAACCCACAGCCTTGTGTGCAATGAGCAACCTAAGCTAACTTGTCTCATAATGTACTATAATAACCTACCTCTCAGTGTAGGCCGTGTCGTACAATCTCCAGCTAGTGACGGGCGCGCCCGCGACGCACACCTTGAAGATGTTCGGTCTGGTGGCCAGCCCGAGCAGCGATAGGTAACCGCCTGTGCAATATTGTTATACATAAATATTGTTATAATATTTGTTATACACAAAATGTCAAATTAATTGATAACAATTTGATAGAGAAGAGTTACTAAATTATTTTTAAGCAGGTAACGAATAAAAGACGTAAGGTCTGTCCATCCTTACTTGTCTTATATGGTAAACAATCTTCACCCAACTCTTTATTGAAATAATCATTTATAAAATACAATAAATGGTTTTCCACACATAGATTACGAAATAAATTGTTAATAAATTAACAATAATTTCATAAAGTTACGAACATATTTTTAAATAACGATTTAAGTATAAAAGACGTATGACAACTGTCAAAAACTGTTTACTAAATAAGACAAGTAAGGATGAACAGATTTTACTGCCAAAAACTGTTTAGTAAATAAGACAAGTAAGGATAATTAAACTATACAACGTATTACACAATAACCCTTAATGCCAAATGGTAGATAGAGACAATCAGACTGAACAACTTTTACTCTGAAATCGCGAAAAAAAAAATAGCTGTTTCATTTTGATATTTTCGTTATTAATTTTTGTATGAAACAGTTGAAACATTTTATTTCGCAATTTCAGAGTTGGTCCCATAGTAAAAGTTGTCCAGTTTGATGGTCCCTATCTACCATTTGGTAATAGGGGTTGTTTTGTAACTTATTGTATACTTTAATTATACTTACTTGTCTTATTTAGTAAACAGTTCTTGACAATACGTCTTTTATTCGTTACCTGCTTAAAAGTAATTAAGTAACTCTACTCTATAAAATTGTTATCAATTAATAACAATTTTTTTCATAATCTATGTGTGGAAAACCATTTGTTGTATTTTAATTTATTTAAATTATTTCAATAAAGAGTTGGGTGAAGATTTTACCAAAGGACAAGTTAGGATAAACAGACTATACGCACATCAAAAATGTCTATAGGGATTAAGCTCATTTTGACAATTACTGAAAATCTGCTTTGTAAATATATTTTTTTGAAATTCCTAAGAAATCTTTTTAATATAGTGGTCAATTTCATCGGGTATTTTTATATAGGTTTCCTTTTCTATACCCCTGACAACGTGTATGCACAATTTCATGATGATCGGTTGAGTAGTTAAGACGTGAAGGCGTAAAAAACAATAAAATAAACAACCAAACAAACGGATTTTCACATTTATAATATTAATAAGGATTTGAGAGTCGAAACGGTTGAAGACATTTTTTTTCGCGATTGCAGGGTTATTTTCATACAAAAAGTTATTTATAACGATCAACCCTACAATTGATTTTTATATTTTGTGCCAGCATAAAACAAGTTGTATAAATAAAATTCTCACCGTAACTCCACCCGTGTATGGCGATCCGTTCCATATCAATGCAGCCGGTTTCTTTGGCCAGCCACTGTAATACTTCCACCTACAACAAGAAATTTATACTTATTTTATTAACCATTAACATATACAGGGTGTTAAGTTACTTATGGCTGTTACAGCTGATAAGTTTCTTGCGCCCGTTCTTGCTAAAAAAGTCTGGAACGGGTGGTAGGAAAATATAGACGATTCAAAAGTACTTAATTATTAAGTTTATTTGAATAAAGCTATATTTGACTTTGACTAAGGGTCTATAATAGAAAAACATGGTTTGAGGGGGGTCATCATTTTACATAGAAAACGTAAACGATCTTGTCTGCTGCATGCACCTACTAGTTTCTAAGTATTATTTTTAAGATTATAATGTATTTCTCTTGTAAGTGAATGCTAAATTCTTTTAGAGAAATAAATGTCTTAAACATCAAACTTGTAGCCACAAAAAATCATACAACAAGCTAAATAGATTCTCTAGTTGCTACAAATATTCAATTTCGTGTAAACCTCACGGATGACTGTAAAAAAAACAGAAAATCACCAAAAGCGCTTGCATAGGTTCATATTTATGTCGTAAATAATAGCGGAAACTTATTGAATTCTACATCAAAATACACTTTGCACACCGCGGTGTTTGGGCCCGCGCGAGTCTACAGCCATTACGTTGAAGTACATACTACTATCAGAGCTCTGTAACTCCGCGCGTGAGTATGATGCGCTCGGCGTCCTCTGAGAGGACAAATTTCGTTTCATGCATCAGAAAAGGTAAGACCTACGCGATAGAAAGAGAGGCAACTACTAGGTGAATGTATTGGAGCGAAGGGAGCGCTGTGCGACCTGAATTGCACTTTACTGTGTCGGAGCAAGAGTCACAATTTATTTAAACGATTTTGCGGAGTGCACCTTCTGTACTAGCGTACTATTATTTATTTTGTGCTACTATAATTACCTGGTCATCAAGCTCCACCTGTCCCATCTTGGCCCGGATGGCGGCCTCCCACGCGCGGCCGCGGTGTTTGGACCCGCGCGAGTCCACGGCCACTACATTGAACCCGCGGGCCGCCAGCATATGCATGCGGAGTTGGCGGATGCCCTAATAATGAAGAGAAAGATACAGTTAAAAGGAAATGGTATTCGTTTCACATTGAATATCGCTGACCATCAAAAATTTTAAAGATATTGAAAACACTGCTCTGCCAAAATCGAACTAAAAAGTTAAATAACAAGTATCATTGCAGTCGGAGGACCGTTTGTAAAACAATTTTTAATCAAGAGGTCCCCCGACTGCAATGATACTTGTTATTTAACTTTTTAGTTCGTTTTTGGCAGGGCAGTCGTGTTTTTAATATTTTTTAAATTTATTTTATTTTATTTCACACATTTTAGTGAAAAATTATATAGTTTTAAAATGTGCTCATTAAGCCCTTTCATTTGATGCACATATTGAAATAATTAATTTTTTTTTTACATTTGAGAATGGCGTCATACCGTTGCCATATTGACTTTTTTCATAAAAAATATAGCCAGTGTCACTCGGAATAATGTAGGGATTCTAACGATACCCCATACATCCAAATCCGTCAAGATCATAGAAATAGAATGTCAAAGAACAACAATGTCAATAAACAGGTGATCCGAAAACGAATGCATACATTTTATATGAGATACGTAAAATATGATTTAGATTCATAAAATATGACTATATACGGCAAAGGAAATTAATAAACTATGTTCCATACTGTTTTCTTGGTCGATAAACGAACAAATGTAGAGAAATTTGGTTTTAAAGAAATGTGTGGCAATATCTTATTTACCTGTGAAAAGTGTGATTACTTGGATTATTTCTTTTTGTGACATCACAATTACTTAGAGCACAAGACAACATGGCTCCACGATACCTTTATTTTAAATTATAATTAAGATTAACAAATATTTTAAACAAACTGTGATTGCTCATTTGCTAGGCGGGACGCTAGGGGCTCTTACTGTAAAAAATGTTGGCACATGTCACTTGATTCTTTGTCTCTTTTTTACATAGACCGTGTTCGTATGATGTTAACTTCTCTTTTCCACGCTTTGTTGGTCTTCTTGAGCGCAGCGAAAATTTTTCTATGTCTATGGTCAAGATATTTAGAAGTTATAATGGAAAAAAGAAATTCACATACCCACAAACATACATGAACCCTGAACACATATACACTCCTTTTTGGGCAGTCGTGTAAAAAATAGGTAACCGGAAAAGTTCGCGGCCTTTTTGAAGCATTAATTTTGCGTGTCATATTTCTGGCAATACTAAACTTAGACGGGAATGTAATATTATTGTTTGTCAGCTGACTTTATGGTTACAGCGATAAAATCAAACAAATTTATAGTAGTGTTGCATTCTCATATTTTTAATATTTTTTATTAGATACGTTTTGAATTTATTTTTTTCGATAAGGGCCCAATATTTAGTAGGATGAAATTAAGAGACATGTAGTAGCGCTGCTAATTTATTTAATTTTATTAAAAAGGAAACGTCTATGATTTTTAATATATTTCTAATACTTTATACCATCCTAGTTTTCTACCATCTAACGACATTCTACCATCTTACTATTTTCCCCCACGCTGTTATTTTCTGTAAATCCAAAATGTTGATTTTTGATTGAATTTTTCAATTTTTAACTACCTTTAGTATTCGATAGTACTACACTCGCGAGCAAAAATATGAAATCATGGGCATATTTTCATACAAACGAGGTAACTTTGAAGCCTTGGTTCTCCGCTAAGGATTGACCTAGCTGTGATCTGATGATAGCCATCCTAAAACTCTGCTTTTCAATAAGTCACTTAATTCCGGCTGCGTACTACAAGTTTGGAAGCAAGCTTTAATAACTCCAATCCCAAAAGGTCCCATTAGTACCGATATTGAAAAATACCGCCCTATATCTAAACTTTGCCAATTTAGTAAAATTCTAGAGAAAATTATTACATTAATAATTTTTACAGCCGTTCACAGATTAATTAATCCTAACCAACATGGGTTTTTTAGAGGCCGTAGCGTCGACACTAATCTGGTGACCTTCACTGATATGATCTTGAGCGCCATGGATGACAAGTTACAGGTAGATGCTGTATACACAGATTTTTCAAAATGTTTTGACAAAATCTGTCACCATACACTCCTGTCGAAGATATCTAAACTTGGGATCCATGGGGACCTTTTCAGGTGGATAAAATCTTACATAGAAAACAGAAGTCAGGCAGTTGTTTACGCAAGATACACTTCCTCTTTTAAGCCTATAAGTTCTGGGGTGCCTCTGGGACCCCTTCTATTCATCTTATATGTCAACGAGATCACAGATAACTTGCATAATACTAATTCCTTACTCTACGCCGACGACACAAAAATATTTAAAATTATTCGTAATAAAGAAGACTGTGTACTGATGCAACAAGACCTCATGAAATTCGAAGCTTTTTCTAAAGAAAATAGTTTATATCTGAACACTGACAAATGCTATACAGTTACCTTTTCTAGAAAATTAAATCCTATTATTTTCGACTACTCCTTAAATGATAGGGTTCTAACAAGAGTTGATGAGATTCGTGATCTGGGCGTGACGCTCGATTCTAAGCTGACTTTCATACCACACATTGACAAAATGCTTAACAAAGCCTTCAAACAACTCGGATTCATACTCCGTGTTAGCAAACCATTTAAAAACTCACTTACTTACAAATTATTATACAACGCATATGTCCGAAGTCACTTAGAGTTTGCTTCAGTTGTCTGGCAACCTATTTTTAATACTCATGCTGATAGAATCGAAAGAGTCCAGCATAAATTTGTAAAAGCTTTAGACTTTCGCTTAGGTCGAACATACATTGATTATGACACATCTGCAAAGCATCACAACATACCGTTGCTCAGACATCGCCGTGATCTCTTTGACGTTACATTTTTATACAAATTAATTAATAACTAAATCGATGCACCTAAGCTCCTAAAAAATATAACATTTCGTATCCCCCGATTGCGTGAAAGATCGTGCCGAAAGAAATATCTTTTTTCGTATCCGGCTGCAATAACCTGTTACGGACGCAACACTTTCACTAGACGTTCCTGTAGAACCTATGATGATAAGCTGCATGAAGTTGACATCTTTAGCTTGAACCTAAGAACATTTAAAAAAGATTCTCGTAAAATTTTATCAACGGATTCATAAAATGTGCTTTTCTCATCCTACTTTATTAATTAAGTATCTATTTTAGTAAGTTAAAAAATATTTAAGCTTATACACTTAAATAAATCTTTGGGCATACATAAATCTACTTGAGTTAAATTTCACAATAACTTTATATCTACATATGTAACAATCTAGGGAACTATAGGTCTTTAAGTACATCATGTTCTTTTGAAATGTATATAAATGTATGACTGTTTGTTCCTCAATAAAAAGAAAAAAAAAAAAAAAACGCCGCTAGCCTGTGTCCTAAAACGCCGTTAGCCTGTGTCCTAAAACGCCGCTGGCCTGTGACCTAAAACGCCGCTAGCCTGTGTTCTAAAACGCCGCTAGCCTGTGTCCTAAAACGCCGCTGGCCTGTGTCCTAAAACGCCGCTGGCCTGTGACCTAAAACACCGCTGGCCTGGCCTGTGCTTTAAAACTTCGCTGGCCGTATCCTAAAAAACTTTGCTGGCCTGTCTCCTAAAACTTCGCTGGCCTGTGACCTAAAACACCGCTGGCCTGTGTTCTAAAACTTTGCTGGCCTGTGACCTAAAACACCGTTGACTTGTGTCTTAAAACTTAGCTGGCCGTGTCCTAAAAAACTTCGCTGGCCTGTCTCCTAAAACTTCGCTGGCCTGTGACCTAAAACACCGTTGGCCTGTGTCTTAAAACTTCGCTGGCCGTGTCCTAAAAAACTTCGCTGGCCTGTCTCCTAAAACTTCGCTGGCCTGTGACCTAAAACACCGCTGGCCTGTGACCTAAAACACCGCTAGCCTGTGTCCTAAACCGCCGCTAGCCTGTGTCCTAAAACGTCGCATCATCCCCCTCACCTTGTAGCTATTAGTGACAGTCTGCACCTCGGGCCCGCCGTACACGTGCAGCACGGTAGGGCTCCGCCCCGCGCGCCCGCAGCGCCACAGCGTGCAGTACGCCACTAGGCCACACGACAGCCGCGTCGATAGAATCTCCGCGGGAGGAATGGCGACTGATAGACTGCGTTCTGAATGGAAAATAATATGGTTTTACCAGAGAATTAGGGAGTTCGATCCCAGCCCTAAATTTTAAGTCCGGGATTTCGGGATTACACTTAGCCAATACCGAGATTATTTCGGGATTGATAAAAATATACATTTAAAAAAAAACTGCTCTACAAATAAAATTAGACGTAAAATAAACTAAACGACAGGGAAAGGGGAGGGAAGAGAGAAGGGGCGAGTGAGAGGGAGAGGGGAGAAGTTGGGAGGGAGAGTGATAAGGAGAGGGAGAGGAGGGCAAGAATGAGAGGGAGGGAGCGAGTGAGAGGAAGGTGAAGGGGAGGAGGGGGAGAATGAGAAGGGAAAGAGGAGAGGGAGAAAAAGGGGAAAGGAAAAGGAGGCAGCGCGTTTGGTGGAGCCCCGCCTAATCACGTTAAAACAGCTCATTTGATTTTGATGAAATTAAAACATAGAATACTATTTATCATAGTTACAAGTTCCCGAAAGATTTTCTCAAATATCCATGCAAACTAAGTCGCGGGCTAAAGCTAGTATACACCGTGAATTTTTAAGTATATCCAAAAATTAAGACCACGTAATTGAACAACTTTTACTATGGGGCCAACCTCGAAATCTCGATAAAAAAAATCAGCTGTTCCATACATATAGTCGAGTCGATATTGTACTTTTCTATGGAACAGCTGATTTTTCTTAGCGATTTCGTGGTTGGCCCCATTAGTAGGGCGGTAAAACAAGGTTTGAGGTTAGTTTTCGCACAAGTCGACAAGACAACATATTTTAAAAATATTGATTAGGTTTAAAAGAAGTATCTAAAGTGTAAAAATTTGGTTATTTAAACCTTCGTCTGTTTATCCTAACTTGTCCTAGTAAGGACAAACATACGAAAGTTTATTTATTAATTTTTTTATTAATTATTAAAGGAATCTGAGAATTTAGAAAAAGCAGAATATTATGCTGTTATTAAAACTGGTGTCCTTTTCTTATTTTTAAATATCTTTGGTCAATTACCTTTAGACATTCGAAAAGAGTATGTGCAGAGTTATTTGTGATGTATTTTGTAAAAATCAATTCAGTCGTTTTCAATCTAGACCTGTTCAATGGTGACTCTGAATTGCGAAATTTTTCGACGTTTGCTAATAATTTGTTAGACCAAGTAGTGAAAATGTTATAGTGTGTTATATATTCGCAATCTACTCACAAAGCCCTTTCATTTGATATACCACATGGTATGAAAAAAAAAATTTCTTTGTACTGAAAACTTTATGACGTCACAGTTTCTACCCCCACCACTTTCGCACTTGTCATCTTATATATTTGTGATCAGGGCATCGTACTGAATGCATCGATACCAAATTTTTATATTTCCGAGATGACTTGTACGAAAAGTGTTTTCTAAGCGTCTTTTTTAAGATTACCGCCGCACTACATAGTAAAAGTTATTCATTTACGTGATCTGATATCCCCATTTCATTTTTAGATATACTTAAAAATTAACCGTGTACTATAGTACTAACGTACAGAAGCCCATCCGCTCGAGGACAATCAAATAATAAGCTACTCTCGCTGCACGCTAATAAAGTACAATTTCAAATTGCACAACGCTGCGTGCCTATTATTGTATATGTTGGACTCAGACAGACAGGTAATTGAGATTTCACCTTACCTTACCCATGAAATGAAACGAACGAAACGTTGTAAACGTTTACAAAATAACTATACAAGGTCATTTTGTATTCACCATCCAAATTTTGAGGATGTGTTCAGTCCATGAAACTGAACAACTTTCTCTAAGAAACATGTGTCAAATATCGCCAGAAAATGTTGGTCATCCCATACTAAATTGATCACGTGATCTCTTTGATTTGTATGGGAAGTCGATTTTTATTTTACATATTTGACCATGTGTTCCATAGAGAAAGTTGTTTAGTTTCATGGACTGAACACATCCTCAAAATTTGGATGGTGAATACAAAATGACCTTGTATAGTTATTTTGTAAACGTTTACAACGTTTCGTTCGTTTCATTTCATGGGTAAGGTAGGCCTAATAATAAATTCAAGAAAAAAGCTTGGTCACCCATCCAATGTGTAACCTTAGCAAAAGTCGCTTATCAAAATTGACTCACCTCTTATAAGTAACCCTGTTTCGCTGCAGTCGGCATCGTCTTCGCCTACCCTGCTGTCCCAGGAGCCGTTGCAGCCGAACCGACGGCTTTCGGGAAACTCTTAAAAAAAACATATTGATGTTAAATATTACTCGAAACACGTTATACAGTGGCGGCCAGATAATTAGATACACCAGTCGATTTTCATACAAAACGAGGTAACTTTAAAGCCTTGGTTCTCCACCAGGGATTGATCGAGCTGTGATCTGATGATGGCCATTCAGGGAGTGAATGGAGGAGATTCAGATCGCTATACATATCCAACTGATCTGATCAACATTCTAAGAGTTATAAGGAAATGTTTAATTACCGCAGAATTAGCATAATTATTATTATTATTATTTCAGACAATTACAGTCCATAGGATTAGTATTCATAATATTAAAGCTATGTTCGTATGTTCGTTCGTAATCGTTTAATAATGTATGGAAATCCTGAAACTGAAAAAACTGATCTCTAGATCTCTTAGAATGCTGATCAGATCAGTTGGGTGTGTATAGCGATCTGAATGTCCTTCATTCAGACCCTAGATGACCATCATCAGAACACAGCTAGGTCAATAGACCACTGAATAGATATAAGTTCTACCGTACAGAAAGAACACTCTCTGCCCCGCCCCAGAATCAATTACTTCACCCCACCCCGCGAGTTCGTGTACCTAATCGTGTGCTCGTTTAGTCGTGTTTGTCAACGTCAACTTATTTTGATATTCAAAGCTATGCCAGGCCTCCTTCACTCGCTAAAGGTCACGCGATAAGCACCTACCGCTAGCCGTGCCTACGGAGGCACAAGTGAGCAGCGGGCCACCACACGCCCGCCGCCGTACGAGCGCGGCATCTTAATGCACAAGTAGGTATTGTCTCTTTATAATAGTAACAATGTCGAATCGACATTACTGTGCCGTGTACGGATGTCTAAATCAAAAAACCAATAACCAATTGTCGTTTTTTCACATTATGATATATGCTACGCAGTTCATTTAAAAGAAGTCAACCCTAACGTTGCGTCGTGAGAAAAGGTAAGAGCACGCGATAGAAAGAGAGGCAACTACTCGATGAATATAACAACTAGTTGAATATAACTGTAGCCCATTAGCGCTGCGTGACCCGAATTGCACTTTATTGAGTCGGTACAAAAGTCGCTATTTATTTAAATGACTTTGCGGCGTGCTGCTTCTGTACTTGTACTATTAGTTATTCTATGGCAATGCGTCGTACTCGTAACTTTATTTACCTAAAAGTTCGAATTATGAATTGAACGCCGCTCATACGGTACAAACTGCACGGTAGCCCTACACTTACACACACAGTTGCACGTGTACAAAAACGTCATCTGACGTCATCTGTTTATAATGGCGCGGTTGTATGGAGTGTCCGGGGTGTGCCAAGGCTTCAAAGTTACCTCGTTTGTACGAAAATCGACTGATGTCCTTAATTATCTGGCCACCACTGTATAAAGGAACATCACATGATTATATCTTGAGCTATCAGACTGCAACGCCATAGTTCCTTGTAAATGGCGTGTGATGTTATGACACGAAATGAAAACGAACATGAAGAGAAAATTCGACAGTTATGTCACAAAATATAAATCAGGGGCGGATCCAGAATTTAAATTAAAGAGTCAGTACATATTTTGCCGCTGACTGCCGCTCTCTCGCTCGCACGTTTCATGTTTTCTCAAGATTTCTTAAATCTACGTGCGTAATTGAAGAATGTGTCTCTGCCACTTTTCGCAATATAAGATTACGGACATTTCAACATATATTTCAGTTTCGAGTAGATGAAGTACAAAAAGTTATCGTTTTTGCCAGTTCAAATAACTGGTAGATAGAAACGACAACTTTTTGTGCTTTAGCAATAAAAAACTGAAATATATTTTAAAATGTCCGTAATCTTAAATTGCGAAAAGTGGCCGAGACACATTCTTCAATTACGCACTCAGATTTAAGAAATCTTGAGAAAACATGAAATGTGCGAGCGAGAGAGCGGCAGTCAGCGGCAAAATGTGTACGGACTCTTAAGCCTCGGGTCACGTTTTAAGATTAAAAAAAAGTTAGAGGCACTAACACTACCTACATAAAACATTAAATTATTTAAAAAAAAAAAAAACACTTTTTGTTTATAAGAAAATGGTGACATGAATCGCAAATATATAAAAAGTTATGTTTAAAACAAGGGATTATTAAATTTTTGTTGTTTATTATGTTAGTAACTTATCTCTTCGAGATTGTTGATGTTTTACAAATAACCCTGTATATTATTTAACGTAGTGTGAAATATGTTGTCTGTCTGTCAGTGTACTGTAATACCTGGCAGTTGCTTCTCCATCAAAGTCCCCTGTTGTTGCAGCCTGCAAAACCCGTTTTCGTGCACTATTCTGTATACCCTCGTACTAGGAACTGTGCTGATGTTTGACGAGGTTATTACTGCTGTGGAGCATTCCTGAGACAAAATAATGACAGAAAATTAATCCCGTTTGGTGGCGCTGCTGTAAATGGAGACCTTTTGTACGTGTGCATATGGGTTATTTTTCCAGTTAATGGCCTAGTCCCGTTATTACAGGTGAAACTCATAATAACGTCTATCTACACTCACAATGTAATGTTCCAAATATGAATTCAAAAAAGATTGTATAAACACGTATAGATTAGGAGGCCATAACAAATTTGGTTACGATCGCGTAAGTGGCTGACTCTGGGTTTACAGGATGGAGAGACACTCTCCTCTGATGCTAAATATGTCAGTCTGCGTTAAGTGGTTGCGTTCTTTTTATATGCAGGCTGAAACAAGGCTATATTTTTTTTTAATAAATTATAATGCATGTTACTCGCTGATAATGTAGCTTTCTATAGGTGAAAAAATTTTCAAAATCAGATCAGTACTTTTTAAGTTTATACATTACCAACAAACAAAAAGTTAATCTTACACAGTTCACATGAGTACAACTAGTACTTACTTGCTGTACTATTGTCAGCCATTTACCTTATCGTTTTTTTTTTCTGGTAACGACAACATATTTTTCATCCTGCATATAAAAAGTGTAACGTTGTGTTCTGACAATCCACAAGTTTAAATCTTGGCGCGGAAGCGCAATGGTAGTTTTCAGTATTTTGCAGGAATTGGCACCTCCCCTTTAACGTCATTGGTTGTTTTTTGTAGCAGTCGCAACTTTAATAAATGTCTTTTCAAATTTTTTATTATTTGCATAAGGCTTTGAAAATAATAAACATTGAGAATCAGAGCAAAGTCTCTCAAATTTCGCTTCAGTTTAGCAAGGAATTAGACGATAGAAGATGGCGCGTGCCGCGCGTGATGATTCTGACCAATAGCAACAACGCCCAATAGGAAGGCAGATTTCGGAGCTACGGTGTTGCCATCTCGTGTCACGCTCTTCCATCTGACACTTTTGTTGAAGTTATGCGCGAACACCCTTTTGCTAGCTGAAGCGTCGATTGACAGTTCTTTGCGTTTTGTCCAAAAGTTTTATAGTCAGGAGACGCACAGATATTTATTTCTGTAGGTTAAATTTTGTTTGCAAAATATTTGGTAATTTTATTTAATTTCCAAGTGTGTTCGAATTTCGGAAAACGGAACGTTTTGGAAGGAGTATCGAAGCGGGTTAGGGCAACACCAAGCGAGCCTTCAGTTTTCAGGAAAAAGGATGACAAATGTGTTGAGAAAAGATTTGGATTATTTTATTTAACGCGGCCGAAGTCGGTCGAATAATTTATAGAGAGAAAAACGCTACTGAGGTAAGTGGAGTGATATCTGTTTCAAGGCAGACTTCGTAAGACGCCATGAACATTTTCTGAGGTGGTGTTTATTACAGGTAAAACCTCAAGTTGCAGACCATCGTTTGTTTCTGGTCGCTGGCCTGAAGGTTTGCCAGGATCTTCGAGGTTACTTGCCGTGGCTTGAGGAGTCAGCCAGGCAAAATTTCAAACGGGTGGAGGGAGCAGGCGGTTTGAAATCCTGCTAATCAGGATTGCTGTTTTAGCAAGACCTGGTAAGAAGTTGAAAACATTTTTTCCCACGCCACGCCGCCATGTTGCATAGCCACAACGTGTTCAAAGTCTATTTTTCAGTTTGGTTAATCCTACACGTTTGTTTCAGCTATGGGAAATTAATTTCATCAATAATCTTTGGGTCTACCACGTGCCACGTCATGTGTTGATGAGTTGCTGTCCACAACTACATGATAATCCTCCAGGGAGTTCAGAGGTCTAAATAATCCCTCATTAGTAAATACAGGACACACGAGGTCGGTGCTTTTTTACCCTTTAAATATTGTGAACCGTGGTATTTTCCAATTAGGGATGATATTTTAATATAAACTGTAACTTTTACTACCTTTTTGCGACCCGACACACACCAACCAATAGAATCCATGTAGCGACCCCTGTCGCTGAGCTAGATTTGTGAATTTTTTCTCATGTAAGGTGTAAACCAATATATTAATAATATAGACTGTTTCAACCCATACCATTTTTTATTTTTTTTACCTTAACTTTATTCTTTTTGTCTCGTGGGTCCCAGCGGGCAATATTCAAAGGGAACCACGTGGCAAATGGCGCCCACATTTATTTAAAGTTATTGTTTGGTGTGTTTTGGTCAGCAACATCCCCAACTTTCTCATATCTGGGCCCGGACCGCAGGGTATATTGAGTGTGTAACAACTGTCCTGGCCCACCCCTTTGGCTTACTTATGGAATGATTTTAGTACTGATTGAGAGAGGGTAGGAGAGAGTAGGGGAGTGTTTTTGTGTTTTGGTAAAAGTTTACAGTCGAGTCATTATATATTTTTGCTTAACTTAGAATCATATTTTGAAAGTATTTACTAGAGTCATATATGTATTTTGTGTAACTTAGAGTCATATATTTTTCAAATAAGAATATTTAGCTTCATTTTTATTGTGTGAACAACATTTAAGAGTCATTTTTTGTGCTTGAACAACATAACCACAGTAAAGATTTTTTTTTTTTCAATTTAATACTTTTCTTTGGAACATTTTGCTTAGAATTTGTCTTTTTGGTAAGCAACAGTAGCGGCATAGATGGAAATTGTTTTTAGGTTGGAATACCACAGGTTCTAGTTTGTAATTTTATGTTGTGGTGTGCTGCTATTGTGAATGTTATAAAGTGAAAAAAAAAAACACAAGTGTGGTTGTTTTATTTCCTTTAAATTTTTAAGTGTTAAGCTTTGTTCTATGTTTTATGTTATGTGTTATATGTCTTTATAAAACTAGGGTTATCATAAGATTTATATGTTCAGGTACCTACATGTTTCATGTTTTAAAGTTAACTTCAAGTTATATTGTTTTCATGATAAACTGTAACTAAACAGACATAAATATCAGATTTTACATTTGGTAACAATCTAGTGTTGTGTACACATTCATACTTTCAAAGAAAGATTTCAGTTTTCAACTTAAAAATTTATTTTGTTTTTACAAAGAATACATTTTGTTAAATTTAAAGTCCATACAGTGATTTATAAATTTGATACATTTTGTTAAAATTACATTTTATACAATTGGGTGAATATTACAATATTGTTACAAGCGGTGTGTCGTTGTGGTCAATACAATTACAAATAATTTTCTTGAATACGGTGTTTTCTCTGATTTAGTGTTGGATAATTTAACATTACCCTTTATTTAAATTGATTGTGAAGGAAATACCACCAGTTCTTAACGATGGATTTAGAAATTTTAGTACATTCGCTTTTAAAAGATGAACTTACTTATGAAGTGACAATTAGGTCTGAAACACCGACATCTACAGTGCCTTTGTTGAGAAAGCAACTAAAACAACTTCTTATTGAGTGTCCCTCTGAGGTAATCATGGAAACAGAATTTGAAAGTAGTTCAGAACTTAAAATTATTTCAGATAAAATTAAAGAATTAAAAGCAAAACTTAGTGAAAAATCTGTTACAGCACATTGTTTGAGCAGATGCCGTGGTTTGGTACGACACTTACATCATAGGCTATTGCGAGTTGTGTCGGATGACCCTGCTGTTTGTCACAAAAGGCAGAGTTGTCTAGCGCAATCGAGTTTTTATTGTCAGTTTCTGAAAAGTTTTTCTTGTCAACAAGAGCACAGCATCCTGAACAGTGCGACACACAGGTGGAACCGGTGCCAGTAGTAGCAGTTGCGGAATGTTCTGGTGATAGGAATGTGGCAAAGTGGAACTTGAGATTCAACGGGACCACAGACCCTCGTTCATTTTTGGAACGTGTCGACGAGCTCCAAGTTTCATATGGTGTTTCTGACGGCAAGTTGTTCAACTCAGCTGCTCAATTATTTTCAGAACAGGGTTTGCTATGGTATCGTGGCATTAAAAGTCAGGTTGACAGTTGGGCAGAATTAAAATCTTTGTTGCTCGAAGAATTCGACCCGGTTGATTATGATTACAGGTTACTGGGTGAGATCCGTTCACGAACACAAGGAATGGAGGAGCCAACACACATTTATTTTTCAGTAATGGCATGCCTATTCAACAGACTGAAATCACCACTGCCGGAGGAGAAGCAGCTTGAAATCCTTTTGCACAACATCAGACCGTATTTTTCCCAACAGCTAGCTTTGTTAGATATTACTACAATTTCTGATTTGAAGACAAAATGTCGTAAGCTTGAATCTGCTCGCCAACGTTCAGATTTTTTTGTGGAACCGACCAAGTCGAATTTTCTGAGTCAGGAGTTTTGCTACAAGGGTAAAGCAAAACAAGTTAATTATGTAGCAACACACAACAGTAGTAGACCGCCAACAACATCACAACAGTTTAATTCTAATTCCATGCCTTCTGCAAACCAACGAGTGTGTTATAAATGTGGCAAGGGTAACCACAATTTTAGGTTATGTAAAGTGACACCCCAAAATATAAAATGTTTCAAATGTGGCAAAGTAGGTTTTACTGTCACTTCGTGTCCGAATTGCAGTAAGGGCACAAGTTTTAAAGGTTTAAAGTCCGTGGAATAATCCCGTTCTATTAGTCAAGAAAGCGAATGGCGATTGGAGATTCTGTCTTGATTGTAGGAAGCTTAACGCCGTTACCAAGGGCGATGCATATGCTATTCCGTACATGCCTCAGATACTTGACAGCCTTAAGGAGGCTAGGTACTTATCCTCGATAGATTTAAGCTCCAGTTTTTGGCAAATTCCACTCCAAGCTGAGTCGCAGGATAAGACTAGTTTTACCGTTCCCGGAAGAGGTATCTTTAAATTTAAGGTGATGCCGTTTGGACTGTGCGGAGCTCCGGCTAGACAGCAACGTTTGATGGATAGGTTGTTGGGTCACGGGTTCTGCAGTGATATTGACAACGGAACAGTTTACTGTTACGTTGATGACATTATTATCTGTAGTTCTGATTTCCAAACGCATTTACTACTTTTAAAACGGGTGTTTGACAAGCTTAAAGAAGCCAATTTATCTATTAATTTTACAAAATCTAAATTTTTCCGAAGTTCTATTAAATATTTAGGTTACGTTGTAGACGAATTCGGTCTGAGAACTGATCCGGAGAAGGTTTCCGCAATTTTGAACTTTCCTACGCCAACTTCAAGTCGTGAGGTCAAAATGTTCCTTGGAACATGTTCCTGGTATAGACGGTTTATCCGTAACTTTTCGACTATTGCTGCACCACTTAATAAGTTGACGTGTAGTGGGAAGAATGCGCCACCTTTTTCTTGGTCGGAGGAAGCCGAAGAGTCCTTTAATACTTTAAAAAATGCCCTGGTTACAGCACCAGTTTTAGCTGTACCAGATTTTGAGAAACCTTTTACTGTGCATTGTGATGCATCTTCATATGGGTTAGGAGGAATGTTATCTCAGGAAATTGACGGACATGATCACCCTATTGCATTTGTTAGTCGTTCTTTAAATAAAGCAGAGAGAAATTACAGTGCTACAGAAAGGGAAGCCTTAGCTGTTTTGTTTTCGGTCGAGAAATTTGAACCTTATTTGGGATCTCGTCCTTTTAAAGTTGTCACTGATCATTCATCTCTAAAATGGTTTACTAAGCTGGAGAACCCTTCAGGTAGACTGGCACGTTGGTTTTGTCGACTGTCTCAATTCGATTTTCAGGTTGAGCACAGAAAAGGCACGGACAATGTGGTTCCAGACGCGTTATCCAGACTTATGGACGCTAACACCTTAAACGTGATCAACTCTGTGGAGGACGAGTGGTTTGATAAAATTTTCAATGGTTGTAAGTCGCATCCACTTAATTTTCCTAATTTTTGTGTAAAGGATGGTAATTTGTATCGTTTTTCAAAGTGTAAATTTAATTTATTGAGTGAATTTGATTGGAAGCTGGTAGTACGAAGGGACCAGAGAGTGGCCATTATTAAGGAGAACCACTGTGAACCAACAGCGGCTCATTTGGGGGTTTTCAAAACCCATAGACGCCTTTGTCTACGGTATTATTGGCCAGGAATGTACAAAGACATTGTTGATTTCATTAAACACTGTGACACTTGCGCCGCATACAAACCATCACAAAAGGCAACTCCAGGCTTAATGGGTAAACCGAAAGTCTGCCATAGACCATTCCAGGTTTTATCCGTAGACATCGTTGGGCCAATGCCAAGGTCTCGTTCTGGGTTTGTTTATCTTTTGGTAGTTACCTGTTGCTTTTCTAAATATTGTTTAATTTTTCCTATGAGACGTGCTACTTGTGCGGAAGTGGTGAAAAACTTGGAACAACGCGTAATATTAGTACACGGCGTCCCAGAAACTGTAATTGCTGATAACGGAGTGCAATTCACAGGATCTGAGTTCCGCCAAATGCTCGAACGTTATAAAGTTCCGAAACTCCATTTTACCCCGCGTTACACACCTCAAGTAAATTTGGTTGAAAGATACAACAAAACCATAATGACAGCTGTTTCTTCTTATGTTAAAGATAATCATCGTACATGGGATGAACAATTGCCGAAAATTCAGTTAGCAATAAATAGTGCCGTGAACGAGTCCACTGGATTTTCACCATTTTTTCTCGTACATGCTAGGGAACCCGTCATCAGTGGTACCTTTTATAAAGACACAGATAAGGAATACGAACCTGGGGTACCTAGGGACGAATACGCCGGTGAATTTCACGTCTTAAAGACGATTTTCGAAAAGGTACGCGAGCACTTATTAAAAGCCCATGCTGAGAACACCACTCACTATAACTTAAGAAGAAGAGCGGAAACATTTTCTGTAGGTGATGTTGTGTGGAAGAGAACATTTACTCAGAGTGATGCGCAGAAATTTAAAATGGCCAAATTGGCACCTAAATTTGAGAAATGTAGGGTAAAGAAAGTTTTATCGCCTTTGGTGTATGATTTGGAAAGAGTTTCTGATGGTCAATCTATAGGTTCTTGGCATATTAAGGATTTAAAAGCTTAGGGCACTTATTACATCTTCTCTAGTAGTGTGTCAAATACACAAAAATTTGGCACACGAAGCGTGTGTCTCTGTGTGGTGTTTACAGTTATTTTCAGTGTGACACTATTAGTTTGCACGGTGAAGTATGAATGGACAAATGGTGATGAATGAATGTATGACGATTGCATGCGGAGGAATTTGGGTGTGAAAGAGCAGGGAATTGCCGGTAGCCAAGCTATAGGTAGATGGAGGCCTGGTTTAGTTTTTTGTGTGGTTCGAATCTCTAATGAGTTAGAATTCACCTTTTGTTACAAGTGTCGAATCTATTTTTTTTACCATGGTGTAGATTCGGGTAAATCTTGATATTTTTTTTTGTTTGCTCTTGTCAGGGAGGTAGTGAAACTTATTTTCTTTTCAATTCATATTCCAATGTTGCGATGAGTTGTTACTAAAAGATAATGGATTTTTTTTCTATTTGGGTGACTGAAATTTATGTCACGAACTTGTTTTTTTTATTTTGAATATTTAGTTGTTGTACAGTCACAACAACTGTTGTTGCATTCGCATATTTTAGTGAATGTTAAATTTTTTTGGAGCGTAGTTTTCGACTCCCTTTTCGGTTTACAACCGGTTTTGCGTTGTAAATGTTTTGTTTGTGCGGTGCTGTTTTGTTTCGTTTTGTCCCGTTAGGTGGATGTCCTGCCTGTGTCGTCAAATGTTATGTCACGGTGATGGGTAGTACGTCCAGGGTATTTCATGTTTTTTTGGGTTGACGGTCGACATGGTTTGTTGCATCGTTGCGTTCAATAGAGTTTTTAGTGTTGATAGTAGGTTTTGTAGTTTGAGGACGCTGAGGGCAGCGCCTTTTTTTCAGGAGAGGGGGTATTGTAACGTTGTGTTCTGACAATCCACAAGTTTAAATCTTGGCGCGGAAGCGCAATGGTAGTTTTCAGTATTTTGCAGGAATTGGCACCTCCCCTTTAACGTCATTGGTTGTTTTTTGTAGCAGTCGCAACTTTAATAAATGTCTTTTCAAATTTTTTATTATTTGCATAAGGCTTTGAAAATAATAAACATTGAGAATCAGAGCAAAGTCTCTCAAATTTCGCTTCAGTTTAGCAAGGAATTAGACGATAGAAGATGGCGCGTGCCGCGCGTGATGATTCTGACCAATAGCAACAACGCCCAATAGGAAGGCAGATTTCGGAGCTACGGTGTTGCCATCTCGTGTCACGCTCTTCCATCTGACACTTTTGTTGAAGTTATGCGCGAACACCCTTTTGCTAGCTGAAGCGTCGATTGACAGTTCTTTGCGTTTTGTCCAAAAGTTTTATAGTCAGGAGACGCACAGATATTTATTTCTGTAGGTTAAATTTTGTTTGCAAAATATTTGGTAATTTTATTTAATTTCCAAGTGTGTTCGAATTTCGGAAAACGGAACGTTTTGGAAGGAGTATCGAAGCGGGTTAGGGCAACACCAAGCGAGCCTTCAGTTTTCAGGAAAAAGGATGACAAATGTGTTGAGAAAAGATTTGGATTATTTTATTTAACGCGGCCGAAGTCGGTCGAATAATTTATAGAGAGAAAAACGCTACTGAGGTAAGTGGAGTGATATCTGTTTCAAGGCAGACTTCGTAAGACGCCATGAACATTTTCTGAGGTGGTGTTTATTACAGGTAAAACCTCAAGTTGCAGACCATCGTTTGTTTCTGGTCGCTGGCCTGAAGGTTTGCCAGGATCTTCGAGGTTACTTGCCGTGGCTTGAGGAGTCAGCCAGGCAAAATTTCAAACGGGTGGAGGGAGCAGGCGGTTTGAAATCCTGCTAATCAGGATTGCTGTTTTAGCAAGACCTGGTAAGAAGTTGAAAACATTTTTTCCCACGCCACGCCGCCATGTTGCATAGCCACAACGTGTTCAAAGTCTATTTTTCAGTTTGGTTAATCCTACACGTTTGTTTCAGCTATGGGAAATTAATTTCATCAATAATCTTTGGGTCTACCACGTGCCACGTCATGTGTTGATGAGTTGCTGTCCACAACTACATGATAATCCTCCAGGGAGTTCAGAGGTCTAAATAATCCCTCATTAGTAAATACAGGACACACGAGGTCGGTGCTTTTTTACCCTTTAAATATTGTGAACCGTGGTATTTTCCAATTAGGGATGATATTTTAATATAAACTGTAACTTTTACTACCTTTTTGCGACCCGACACACACCAACCAATAGAATCCATGTAGCGACCCCTGTCGCTGAGCTAGATTTGTGAATTTTTTCTCATGTAAGGTGTAAACCAATATATTAATAATATAGACTGTTTCAACCCATACCATTTTTTATTTTTTTTACCTTAACTTTATTCTTTTTGTCTCGTGGGTCCCAGCGGGCAATATTCAAAGGGAACCACGTGGCAAAAGAACGCAACCACTTCACGCAAACAGACTGACATATTTAGCATCAGAGAGTGCCTCTCCATCCTGTAAACCCAGAGTCAGCCACTTACGCGATCGTTACCAAATTTGTTATGACCTCCTAATATAGTACTTTATTTTCGAAATTAAAAAAAAACTCATTACAGTGCAGTCAACTGCATCATAAAATAATTTTTAAATTTTTACAGCACACTTTTACTTTTTAATTTATTGGTGCGTATGGGCTTATTGTAATATCTATGGTCTGTGGTGCGGGGCGTGTCATTTTTAACGCAAAACAAAAAGTTATGGTTTCAATTTTCACTTTTTGTTGTAAATAGGTTCTGAATTTCGTAGGATTTTTTTATTCTTGCTTTAAAATATCTGATAACAGTGAATGTGACAAAAAATTGACTCCGCCCGACATTTTAGATGCAGCACGGAACTTACTCTTATATCGCGGTAGTACGGTAATATCAGCAAAGTCTTTCTCTCTTTTTACCCGACTGCAAGAGGGTTATGTTATTCGCGCGTATCTTGTATGTAAGTATATAAGTTTGTTTGTTACGGCTGAACGGATTTCTATGATTAACATATCGTTAGATTGGTCTCGTCAGCCCAAGTGTTCTTAAGAAGGTGGCGTTATAAAAAAACCAACATGGCGGCTGTACGGTGGTGCTTACTATACGTAGCAAAAATATATATATATTTTTTTAATTCTGCCCTATGTGTGTCAAATTAAAGGGCTTATTATAAGGATTTCAAAAAGGTATATCATATAAATAATAACTAAAAAAAAAATTAAAAAAAAATAAAAACCCGCCTGCATAAAAAGACAAGTCAACTGAAAAGATGGAAACAAGATTAGATATTAAAGGCAACATTATAACATGCAGTCGGAGGCATATAACTCAAATCATTCATAGTGTCACTTTATGCATGCCTCCGACTGCATGTTATAATGTTGCCTTTAATATTTAATCTTGTTTCCATCTTTTCAGTTGACTTGTCTTTTCATGCAGGTGGGTTTTTAATTTTTTTAAATTTATTTTTTTAACTTTGATCTTTTATTTAAGTAGTAGATTCAATCCCAAATTGTGTGAGTGTAGATAAAGTAGTGTATGAAACTGCACATAACTAGGTATTAAAACACTCGTGTGATACTATTAAAAACCTCGCCTACGCGCTACGTCTCGGTTTATTAAACACACACTCGTGTTTTAATACCCCTCTTTATGTATCAGTTTCATAAACTATTAGTATTTCACACCACAATCATTATACGCATTACACGAAATATAATGCATATAATAATGATATAATAAAGCGAGATCGCAATGAGAAATATTCGCGTACCAGAGCAAGACTGTTTTGACAGATTAGGCGAAAAAATCACGAAAACAATTCGTAGTAAATAACGACAGCGATTAAAGAGAAATGCTTATACGCCTAGAATAATAACACCTAGAACGATAGTTCTCTACAAAGCGCACTGTCAAAAGTGAGGCAACTAAAACAGCCAAAATGGCTCCGTTTTCAGATTGTTATTCTACATTATTACTACCGATTATTATACCGATTAAGTACAAAACTGTTTCAATTTTCCCACATTTATAAGACCAGTTACTATATTATTGGGTTTCAGTTACGATTATTTAACGTATGAAGGATATAAATTTGAAAACTAAGCCATTCTGGCTTGGTATTAGTTGCCTCACTTTGCATACGAGAACACGGCTTCTAGGTGTTATTATTCTAAGCTTATACGCAACTGTGAATATTGATGACACACATTACTTAAAGCAATTTCGACTTGAATACCTAACGTTGTTTCTAAGTAATTTCTTAAGAAATTTTAAGAGGTATTTTCTAAATTAAAATATATCGAGCTTAAATCACTGAATTGTGTTTCTGGTTCAATACGTGTCTAGAGAAATATATAAAGAAATATATATCTTAATTTCAGATCTGTAGAATCTTTCAGCGACTATGTCATTACATCAAAACGTGAATATTTTTGACATATCAAAAGTCAAATAAGCTTTAGTCAAATAAACTTAATAATTAAGTACTTTTGAATCGTCTATATTTTCCTACCACCCGTCCAGACTTTTTAGCTGACAAGAAGAACGGGCGCAAGAAACTTATCAGCTGTAACAGCTATAAGTAACGATATTTACAAACTTGAATATATCGTTACCAGATAATTACAACAGGGGCCGTACCGGCTAACGAATCGATTATCGAAAAGTCTGCTGAGTTTCAACTTAAAACAGAAAAATCAAAGTAAGGAATTTCGTTTTGTACTTTCTGTTGACGTAATTTGGACGATATCGATGTTCGTGTGATATCATGAATTGGAGTTTGCCATTTTGGCCCAATTGGGGCTAGATTTATCTGTTTTAATTTGAAACTCGGCAGACTTTTCGACAATCGATGCGTTAACCGGTACGGCCCCAGGGTGACAGGATTATTGGCAACAACATAGACTTATTATATTACTTCAACAAAGTACTTATAGTAGCAAGTTATGTGTTACATCATTTCCACGCATTTTGATATGTGTTTGCGTCTGTGTGTGAGCGTGAGAGTGAGAGTGAGTGCGAAAGAGAAGACTATATAGAACTTACCTGGTCAATATCCACAGTACAAGAGTACCCCACAGTAGTCAACAACGTAACTGCATGCGGTCTGGCGGGCGCGTACGACGCTACGTACAGGTGACGTTCTAGGGGCGTTTCGCGGAGCCCTACGAAGTACACCAGCTTGCGGGGCTCGTCTACCTAAATATAAATAAATTATGTTTCACGAAAAGGGCGCTTTTGGCGCGTAAAAACTCGCAGAAAAATCGATTTTTGCTGCGAGCGTGAGGCAAAGTGCTTTTTTAATTTCCAATACCAACTTTTAAAATAATAAAGAAAAAAGAAATAAAGTGAATAGGATGACACTTGTAAAATTAATATGTGAGAAAAGGATAGATAGAGTGCTTTATGGTGTCATACATGGATAAAAATAAAATGCACGGATATACCAAGGAGTTATAAATAAGGATTGTTAAAAAAGAAGGTTGATAATTCGAAATAAAGAGTATGGACGAAATGAGGTCGCATGTATGAAATAAATATAAAATACGAAAAATTTATGAAATTTATTAACAAATTAGTGTTTTATTATTATAAATAAATAAATAAGATGGGATATTAATGAATAAGAGAAAAGCACAACGTAATAATGTAAAACAAAACGGCGGGAATCTACTTTATGAATAAAAAATTTCAGCATAGGTTTGATCGAACTATTTTTTTGATAAATTACAAAAAATGAGTTTGTCCAACGATGAAGATAGTTGTCTAACTCCAAAAGAATCAAGTGAACAAGTTTCTAATGCTGAAATTTAGCTTCTTACCAGAAACTCACGTAAACATTTTCTCGCTGGTAGAGGTGAAAAGTTGTATGTTTTACACGAGACCAAAATTTTGTTCTGCCTCGTGAACAATTTGATTTTGGTCACTTGTATAACAAATAACTATTTCACCTCTCCAGCACAAAAAGGGCGCTTTTGGCGCGTAAAAACTCGCAGCAAAATCGTCTTTTGCTGTGAGCGTAAAGCAAAGTACTTTTTTAAATTTCTAACACTACATTTTGAAATAATAAAGAAATAGAGTGACAAGACTGACAAGGATGATACTTGTAAAATTGATATGTGGGAAAAAGATAGATAGCTTTATGATGTCGTACACGGATTAAAAATTAAAAAAAATAAAGTACACTGTTATACCAAGGATTTTAAACAAGGATTGTTGAAAAAGGTTGATGGTTCGAAATAAAGAGTATGGACGTAATGAGGTCGCATGTATGAAATAAATATAAAATAAGAAAAAATAGTGAAATATAATAACAAATTAGAGTTTTATGATTGTAATTATATAAATAAAATGGGATATTTTTAAATAAGAGAAGAAAAACACAATATAATGTAAAACAAAACGACGGGAATCTACTTTACTCTATAAATATTTTTTAAGCATTGGTTTGATCGAATTATTTTTGTGATATTATATTACAAAAAAAATAGTATGTCCAGCGATGAAGATAGTTGTTAAAACTCCAAAAGAGTTGAGAGAACAAGTTTCTAATGCTGAAGCTAGCTTTTTACCAGGAAAATCACTTGAAAATAACTGTTCTTATCTATAATACTTTTCTCTCTGTTAGAGGTGAAAAGTTGTATGTTTAACACGAGACCAAAGTTTTGTTCTGCCTCGTGCCTTTAAATCACTCACTGTGCTTAGTAGTCTTATATATTAGAATCACTCGTTACGCTCGTGATTCAATTTTATACTACTTCGCGATTTAAAGTCGGCACTCGCAGCACAAATTGACTTTGGTCACTTGTTTAACAAATGACTATTTTTCATTTGATTCAAAAATAATTCTCATTCGAAGTGCAAATACTCACCCATATTTTCCTCCCCATGACCTCCCACTCCCCGGCCGTGATGGCTTCCTTGCTTACAATGTTCGGTCCCACGGCACTCGTTTCGTCCTCCGTTATCATATCTATGACGGCTGTGGACAACATTATACTGTTAATGGTAGGTCGTATAAGAGCGTCCGCTGCGTTAAGCGGATCCCGCCGCGGGTACACGGCGCGGGAATATACAGGGTATTGAGTTATGATAAAAGTCGTAGACCAAATGTTGTTGTTTATGATGTTGGTAATCTACTCCTGTGAGGTTGTTGGTGTTTTACAAATAACCCTGTATAAGGTGGAACCAAACACTGATGAGTGATGATACTGAAACAGGTGATAGTGTTGCTTAAACTTTAATTATAAGACTTATTAATTTTATTTACTAATATTTACATGCCAATGCTTGGCGAAATATGTATATGCTCATATTTACCATGTTTCTCGCAAATAAATTAATGCTCCGAGAAAAAATGAGCTTCCTATACTAACGTAATACCAAAATGATTTGCAATTTAAGCATAATTAACTCTTCTTGTGATGTTATTGGATGTGGTGGATGGTGGATTGAGACCATAGACATAGAAAAATTTTCGCTGCGCTCAAGAAGACCAACAAAGCGTGGAAAAGAGAAGTTAACATCATACGGACACGGTCTATGTAAAAAAGAGACAAAGGATCAAGTGACATGTGCCAACATTTTTACAGTAAGAGCCCCTAGCGTCCCGCCTAGCAAATGAGCAATCACAGTTTGTTTAAAATATTTTTTAATCTTAATTAGAATTTAAAATAAAGGTATCGTGGAGCCATGGTGTCTTCTGCTCTAAGTAATTGTGATGTGACAAAAAGAAACAATCCAAGTAATCACACTTTTCAAAGGTAAATATGATATTGCCACACATTTCTCTAAAACCAAATTTCACTACATTTATTCGTTTATCGACAAAGAAAACAGTATGGAACATAGTTTATTAACTTCCTTTGCCATAATATAGTAATATTTTGTGAATCTAAGTCATATTTTACGTATGTCATATAAAATGTAGTGATTCGTTTTCGGATCACCTGTTTATTGACTTTGTTGTTCTTTGACATTCTATTTCTATGATTGAGACAGTATTTGTATAGGGTTCTATTAAATAAAAAATAAACGAAAATACCAAATCAAATAAAAAATCTTGTGATTTACAGTTTTGTATGAAAAAATGTAATCGGCATTTATTTTGAATTGGATTAGGGGTAAAGCTTTAGGGTTTTTTTGTAAGTAGAGGCAGGGCTCTGTCACTTTGCGCGCGAGTCTGAAGCGCACGGTGTCCTCTGAGAGGACAAATTTCATACGTCAAAAAAGATAAGACCTACGCAATAGAAAGAGAGGCAACTACTAAGTGAGTGTTTTGGAGCGAAGGGAGCGCTGTGCGACCTGAATTGCACTTTATTGTGATGGAGCAAGAGTAGCAATTTATTTAAACGATTTTCCGGAGTGCAACTTCTTTACGCTAGTATTATCTATGCTGTGGTAGAGGTGTTCGGATTATTAGGTGTTATTAGTTGATCGGATCAATGTAAATACTTACATCTGACTCTGTCCCTCTTATTAATCAGTTGACAAGTAACCCTGTACAGGTGCAGGTGTGAAGTTTCTTCAGAAGCCCATATGAAGTTGATAACAGCGCCATCTAGTTCTAAACCCATGAACTACATACTAACATATTGCCCTCTGTAGAACCATGTAGTATATCAACATTAAGGCTCCGTTATGCAAAATCATTTGTCTCTGTCTTTTTCTTTACGTGTAAAGAGTATGGAAAATAACCTCACTTCTGCACTTTTTCGATGTTTTTCGTTTATTTTTCATCATTATTTTTAGCACAATTATCTTTCTTGAAAAAAAGTTATTGGAGCAACTGCACAGTACGTTAAAGTGTATTTTGATGTAGAATTCAATACGTTTCCGCTATAAGCGCTTTTGATGATATTCTAATTTTTTTTACAATCATCTATGAGGTTATTTAAATTAATACTTGTAGCAACTAGATAATCTCTTTAGCGTGTCGTATGTTTTTTTTTGTGGCTACAACTTTACGTTTTCTATATAAAAATATGGCCCGCGCAAACCATGTTTCCCTATTATGGCCCCTTAAATTAAATTATACTTACATCTGACTCTGTCCCTCTTATTAGTCAGTTGACAAGTAACCCTGTACAGGTGCAGGTGTGAAGTTTCTTCAGAAGCCCATATGAAGCTAACTTCATTCTCTCCTGAAGGTAGGAAATGTAGAATATCATGCACGTTGATCCATGCGTCTGATGCCGATTCCGATATTAACACTTGGATGTCTTCGATTTTCTAGAAAGAAAAGAAAATACATCGTTATTTTGTAGTAATTTAAATCCCTTTGAAGAGAGTTTTCCATCTACGTTTCTTTGGAAAAGATGTTTAGATTTTAGATTTTTTTGTATTTCATAATGTTATTTTTAAATTAAGATCTTCGTAAAAATCTAAAAGTTAAAAAAAAATATATGGCTTTCAAATGTCGAAGTAATTCACCTCACATTGATGAGATGGCGCTGGCCTACAGCGGAGACGTGAAAGATATAAGAAAATTTCGTCAATCCTGCTAGCGACTCGGTAGCATAATTGGTTAGTGCATTGGGCCGGAATCCTAAGGGTGCGGGTTCGAGTCCCGTCTGAGCTGCTATGGGTGAGTCGATTTTTTCTAATATTTTTCAATTGTATTAATAATCTTAATATAAAAATAGCATTGTTAATGCATAAAAAATCTAAAAGTTAAAAAAAAATTAAGATCTTCGATCAAGAATATCCTAGATCATAGGTCGCCAAACTTTTTAGCCTAAGGGCCAGACTAACTCCTCAACGAAGTCCCAAGGGCAAGACCTAGCTAGCTCATCTTACCAACATACTGTTAATTACAGTAGGTACACGTTATACGGCCCGCGGGCCAGCTCCGGCCCGCGGGCCGTAGTTTGGAGACCCCTGTCCTAGATAACGCTTCTTCAACTAAAGCAGCACGCAAAAACGGCACCTTAAATAGCGTCCCACTTACAAACTTGGCTTTTATTTTGTACAAAATCACATCTTTTATCCAAGTAGTTAGCTATTTTAATTTCAACCATACTTCCTTACCTGCAGAGTAGATTGCCGTAAAACTTATGTCGTTGGTAATTCAAGGCGTAGCTAAAGTTATCTACTTTGAACCTTATTTAATTAGAAATAAATGCCACATAACTTGTAGAGTACATTGCCATAAAACTCCTGTTGTTGGTGATTCAAGACGTCGGTCGCTTAAGTTAAATATCTAGCTATTCTACTTTGTCCATCAGCCATTTTAATGTCCCCACTGCTGGGCCACAGGCCTTCCTTATGGGTGGATGAGGAGGATGGGACATAACCACCACGCGGGCCCAATGCGGATTGGTGGGTGTTAACGATTGCAAATGCAGCTGGGACCAACGGCTTAACGTGCCTTCCGAAGCACGGAGAAACTCGAGATGGTAAATTTTTGGTCACCCATCCCATGACCGACCCTTGCGAAAGTTGCTTAAACTCTGCCATCGCTGGGCCAGGCGCTAAACCACTGCGCCACCGAGCTCCTCATTCTACTTTGAACCTTATTTAATTAGCAATAAATATCACATTACCTGTGGCGTAGATTGCCGTAAAACTCCTGGTGATGACAGATGTGCGGGGGCAGTAAAATATCCCGTAGGTACGGAGAATTGTTGCACTGGGATTAAGGATAGTTCTAAACGTTGGTTAAATATCAAGCTATTCTACTTTGAACCTTATTTAATTAGCAATAAATATCACATTACCTGTGGCGAAGATTGCCGTAAAACTCCTGGTGATGACAGATGTGCGGGGGCAGTAGAGTATCCCGTAGGAACGGAGAATTGTTGCACTGGGATTAGGGATAGTTCTAGACGTTGGTTAAATATCAAGCTATTCCACTTTGAACCTTATTTAATTAGCAATAAATATCACATTACCTGTGGCGAAGATTGCCGTAAAACTCCTGGTGATGACAGATGTGCGGGGGCAGTAAAATATCCCGTAGGTACGGAGAATTGTTGCACTGGGATTAGGGATAGTTCTAGACGTTGCTAAAGTGAAATATCCAGCTATTTTACTTTCAACCATATTTAATTAGTAATAAATACCACATTACCTGTGGCGTAGATTGCCGTGAAACTCCTGTTGATGACAGATGTGCGGGGGCAGTAGAATATCTCGTAGGTACGGAGAACTGTTGCACTGGGATTAGGGATAGTTCTAGAGTCTAGCTAGAATCTAGACGTTGCTAAAGTTAAATATCTAGCTATTCTACTTTGAACCTTATTCAATTAGCAATAAATATCACATTACCTGTGGAGTAAATTGCCGTAAAACTCCTGGTGACGACAGATGTGCGGGGGCACTAGAATATCCCGTAGGAACGGAGAACTGGGACTGGAATTAGGGATAGTTCTAAAGTCTAGCTAGAATCTAGACATTGCTAAAGTTAAATATCTAGCTATTCTACTTTAAGCCTTATTTTATTAGCAATAAATACCACATTACCTGTGGTGTAGATTGCCGTAAAACTCCTGTTGATGACAGGTGTGCGGGCACACTAGGTTACACCGTAGAAACGGAGAATTGTTGCACTGGGATAGTTCTAGACAGAGGGATGGACTCTATGCCACGTGGAATAAGGGCTATTTACTTTAAGGAGAAGGGGGTAGCTTAGCTATATATTCTTTATATTTAGTGATAAAAGTGTTATTTTCTATAAAGTAGCTAAAAGTAACATACTTCCACTTTGAACCTTATTTAATTAGCAATAAATATCACATTACCTGTGGCGTAGATTGCCGTAAAACTCCTGGTGATGACAGATGTGCGGGGGCAGTAGAATATCCCGTAGGAACGGAGAATTGTTGCACTGGGATTAGGCATAGTTCTAGGCGTTGCTGTTTCCGGTCTAGGAGTTGGGCCCAGATGCTGAAAAATAACACATTTTGTTTAGTACATGTTGACTTTAAGACTTTCTCTATTCCCTACGTAATAAAAGCAGTTTTCGCATTTTAACTTTTTAACTTAACGTGTTGTCGCTTGTACCATAGCGTTGTGATTACTAACAAGCTTCCGCCCGCGACTTCGTCCACGTGAACACTCGGGAAATCCTTAGGGAACCTTTGACAGGGATAAAAAGGATCCTATGTTTTATACAAGGCTATAAACTATCTATGTGTCAAATTTTATCCAAATATGCTTAGACGTTTTTGCGTGATTGAGGAACAAACATCCAAACCCACAAACTTTCACATTTATAATATTAGTAGGATAGCGGGGTACCTAACTCAGCCGCGTTAAAACACAATATTTTTTCGAACGATTAAGTACAGTACGAGGCATATAACTTGAAATCGGGTGGGGATTGCGCGAAACGCGTATTTTGTGTGTGCGTAGCGGCAAGGGGCGCGGGCGGCGGGGGAGGGGCGCGCGCTATTGGTCGCTCACAAGAGCACATGCGCGAACTTATCCCCACTCCGTCGAAAAAAATTCAAGATACGTGCCTACTAGGCACGTATCTTGAAGGTACTGTATCTTTTCTTTAATAACACATTTAACAAACTAATAGCATACACTTCTAAGACTTTCGCAGCACAGTTCATTAGAAAGCAAACATTTTTTTACGGATTACAGTGCGTATATTATTATCAGTCAGCGGCAAAATGTGTGTCTCTTAATTGTTGTGTTATTTAAAGTATAAAAATAGCAACAATAATAAACAAACTCACAATTGTCCACAAGGGGTCCACCCGACCCGGGCCAAGTACTCGAACCACGGAAATGCTTCTTTCAAAGAGGTCTTTAGCTCGAACCACCGGATATCCGTCACTTCGGTCGACTCGTTGTCTGTGCCTGACAAATAAACAGAATTCCGGCTACATTCCAGCTGACCAATCGATAAGTTATCGATCACATGACCGTTTCCTATAAGAAATGCTAGTAGAGTCTGTCTAAAAAGTTTGTTTACATGGGTAATTTCAAAGGTAATCTTATTACCCACCTAAATCCCCAACCACCCCACCAATACCCATCTAAATAAATAAATATGTTTACAATTAGAATTTTGTCAGCACCAACACCATTATAAATAATTTAAAAATTTCTCATGTAAACTAAACAGACTTTTTAGACAGACTATAAGCATGATCCAAGAAAACGAGGTCTTACATTTCGGAGTTACACTTGTTTACGTCACTATCCAGTTGTTGCGAGCCAAGAATGAAAGATTTTTTTTTCTGTCACACTCATTACACAATTATTAGTACCTCCGCAAATTGCTAATACGATGGAATCTTGTCAAATTAACTTCCACGTTTATTTCTCTTAGCAAACGAAACAGTTCAAGTTAAAGATGAATTAACGTAAATTTCAATACCGATATCGGAGATGACGTTAAACCATAGAAATAGAATGCCAAAGAACAACGTCAATTTATGTCATTAAACAGGTGATCCGAAAAACAAATGTATACATTTTATATAAAATACGTAAAATATGACTTACATACATAAAATATGACTATATTATGGCAAAATAAATTAAGGCGAGGTGGTAGTGAAAGTGGCGCCGCCACTACATTTATTTTTATTACTCGTAAACCAAGTCAATATTTAATAAAAAAAGCTCAAGTAATAATCTCTTAAATAGTCTCTAATATTTTTTGAATAACTCTTCAACAGTTTTCATTCTTTCTGTAAGTTTTAAAATCCATTTTAGTTCAAAGTGGCCACTTTTGGCAATTATGGATTTTAAAACTTACAGAATGAATGACAACTGTTGAAGAGTTATTCAAAAAATATTAGAGACAACTTAAGAGATTATTACTTGAGCTTTTTTAGGGTTCCGTAGCCTAAATGGCAAAAAACGGAACCCTTATAGATTTGTCATGTCTGTCTGTCTGTCTGTCTGTCCGTCTGTCTGTCTGTCTTTCTGTCTGTCTGTCTGTCTGTCTGTCTGTCCGTCCGTATGTCACAGCCACTTTATTCAGAAAGTATTAAGATTACATAGTTGAAACTTGGTAGGTAGATGTATTCTGTTAACCGCTTAACGAATTTAACACAAAAATAAAAATAATATTTTTTTTAGGGGGGGCACCCCATACATGGAACTGAAACTGAATTTTTTTTTCTTCCAACCAATAAGTGTGGGATGTCTATAGATAGGTCTTTAAAAATGACATTGAGGTTTCTAAGTCAATTTTTTCTCAATGTCAACCGTTTGAAAGATATTCACCGCCAAAGTGGTAAAATGTGTGTCCCCCCCTTTAACTTTTGAAATAAGAGAGTGAAAAATCTAAAAAATATATATGCTGTAGATCTTAATAAAAACTTTCAACGAAAATTGGTTTGAACAAGATATAGTAATAAGTTTTTGAGATATAGCACATTTTCCAAAACCGCAAATATAACTTTGTCATTCATACCAACACTGTGAAAAACTAAGTTATTTTTGCAGACGAAAAATGATAGGTGGTATTAAATATGGTATGGTATAAGGTAACTACGGAACCCTACGGCGCGTGGCCCGACACGCACTTGGCCGATTTTTTAAATATTGACTTGGTTTACGAGTTACAAAAATAAATGTAGTGGCGGCGCCACTTTCACTACCACCTCGCCTTAATAAACTATGTTCCATACTGTTTTTTTCGTCGATAAACGAATAAATGTAGCGAAATTCGATTTTAGAGAAATGTGTGGCAAAATCTTATTTACCTTTGAAAAGTGTGATCACTTGGATTGTTTCTTTTTATCACATCACAATTACTTAGAGCACAAGACACCATGGCTGCACGATACTTTTATTTGAAATTCTAATAAGGATTAACAAATATTTTAAACAAACTGTGATTGCTCATTTGCAAGGCGCGACGCTAGGGGCTCTTACTGTAAAAAATATTGGCACATGTCACTTGATTCGTTGTCCCTTTTTTGACAGACCGTGTCCGTATAATGTTAACTTCTCTATTCCACGCTTTGTTGGTCTTCTTGAGCGCAGCGAAAATTTTTCTTTGTCTATGCGTTAAACAGTGTGTGTTACCACAGATTACATAATACTATAGTACAGATGCCTCATCCCATACTAAAGAAATGGCCCGTCGTAAGGAGGCTATCGGGGCGATTTAAAATGATTTTCTTGTAGAATGCTAGATGGCGCCGCTATCGTCGCAGCAATCAGCATGACTAGCACAGATAGCAACAAACTATACCAAATTTTCAAAGAAACGTCAACATCTTTGAAACACAAAAAGCAAAACAATCTTATTAGCACAAACTATTGCCGATAGGTGTCACTCAATGTTTATTGAAATTTGTTAGAAAAACCCTTCATTTTACTGTTTTACTACAATTTTGCATTTTTTGATTTTTTTAAGAAACAATTTATAAGTTTCATGACTTTTTTTATCTGTATTTGAATATTACAAAAACAAATCGAAGCAGGTATCGCCATCTAGTGAGGTAAATTTAAACTAATTCCAACATTAGTTTAAATTCACCTCACTAGATGGCAGTACCTGCTAACTAAGCCACCTCTGATGTTCCTAGTGAGACCCCATGATGTTACCCACGTGACTTCCTCTGTCTTACAGTACTATAGGTGTTACAAAATAACCCCTAATGCCAAATATGGTAGATAGGGACCATCAAACTGAACTACTTTTAATATGGGACCAACTCTGAAATCAAGTAAAAAATCAGCTGCTTCATACATTTTTATATCGGGTCATTTTGAACTTACCATCCAAATTTCAAGGATGTGTCCAGTCCATGAAACTAAACAACTTTCTCTAAGAAACATGTGTCGAATTTCGCCATAAAATGTTGGTCATCCCATACTAAATTGATCACGTGATCTCTTTGATTTGTATGGAAAGTAATTTTTTATTACCGACTTCAAAAGGAGGGAGGTACTCAATTCGACCCTTTTTTTTTTTGTTTTTTGTATGTACACCGATTACTCGAAGACGGCTGAACCGATTGAAATGATTCAAACGTTATTACATTAGGTAAACTCCCAAGTTGGTCCCATTTTTTTAAATTTTGTAATCGGTTCAGTACTTTTTTTTTTTTTTTACTTTTCAAGTAATCTTGAAAAACGTTCGAAAATAGTATGATTTTGTGTGAACTACCTCGATGATCAGTCGTATAACTTCTTTGTTTATGAACTGAATAAAATAATTATTTTTTATTAGAAAAGGGATATCTTAAGTATAGTTCTTTAACCGACTTAAAAAAGGAGGTTCTCAGTTTGACCCGCATGTATGTATATTTCTCCGCGATTAACTCACGTTTGGCTGAGCCGATTTTACTACCCAAATAATATATCTACACTACCTAATACAAAAGGTACCTACACTAAAAATAAAAAAATAAAAAATTGTTTAAAAAAACAAAAAACCGACTTCATAAAACCTACCTCTAAAAAGCAAGAAATAATATTCGTAATAATAAAAACACGTCTATTGAAGTCCGGTGGGGCTTTTAGAATTAAAAAAAGGAATTTGTACTCCAGCCCCACCCGACTTCAATAGACGTGTTTTACTATTACGAATATTATTTGTTGCTTTTTAGAGGTAGGTTTTTTGAAGTCGGTTTTTTGTTTTTTTTAAACAATTTTTTTTACATATTTGGCCATGTGTTCCTTAGAGAAAGTTGTACGGTTTCATGGACTGAACACATCCTCAAAATTTGGATGGTGAATACAAAATGACCCCGTATTTTCGTTATTAATTTTTGTATAAAACAGCAGATGTTTTTTCCGCGATTTCAGAGTTGGTCCCATAGTAAAAGTTGTTCAGTTTGATGGTCCCTATCTACTTTATTAGGCACTAGCGGCCGCCCGCGACTTCGTCTGCGTGGAAAGTTTTTTGCTATCCCTCTGGAACAATACTTTTTTTCGGGATGAAAGGTACTCTATGTCCTTCTCTGTATACCTGGCAATAGTTAAGACGTGAAGGCGTAACAAACAAACAAACATATAAACAAACAAACGGACTTTCGCATTTATAATATTAGTAAGGATTAAGGGTTATTTTGTAACAAGTTTGTATAAAACTGATATTTAAACTTACTAGGAGTGTCAGCAGATTCCTGGTAGTAATCTAATACAGTGGTGGGGGAAGCCTTCTGGAGTCTGAAGGTCACCAGCTTCAGTACTGATTTGGCGTTAGGGGTGCCTGCACGGGGAAATCTAAAACAAGAATTATTTCAAACTAAAACAAATGCAAAATGACAACCCCAGACGCATATAGAGTATCGTATTCGATGATCAATCTTATTAATGGCCGAGGTCTAAGGTCGCCACTTTGCAGTTTATTATAAAAATATTTGATTTAGTGGTGGTTTTTTGTATTTATACTACTCTGTGTAAAAAGTATCAGGAATATGTCAATAAAAAGACCCGCGTAAAAGAGGTCGTTCTAATTTTTTTACTGCATGTTGGTAGCACTGTACTGATTAAAGCGCGCAAAATTTGAGCGGGATCTGTAATTTAATTTGTTTTAAACTACACTTTTTGTTGGTGATAGTTTTGAGTCCTCGGCGATTTTTACAATGGAAAATGATAATGCACCATCACACACAGCCATTATAGTGAAAGAGTTTTTAGCGAAAAATTCAACAAAAGTTCTCGACCAAGCACCGTATTCACCTGATATGGCTCCGTCTGACTTTTTTTTATTTCCCAAGTTAAAATTACCACGTCGAGGAAAACGTTTTTAGTCGATAGAAGCCATAAAAGAAAATTAGCTGAATGAGCTAAAGGTCATACCGCAAATAGCCTATGAAAAATGTATGGAAGACTGGGTGAAGCGGTGGAGATGTTGTATTGCAAGCGATGGGGCCTACCTCAATGTTAGTGTTGCTAATAAATAAACTACTCGCTCGAATTGTATGTTGTTTAAAAAATAATATCATAGATGTCGCCACGAGGTAGACACTGCTTTTAAAAAGCAGTACTTATCTATGTAGGTAAGGTATTCTTTAAATATATATTTATTCGAAGCTAGATGACGATTGTAATTTTGCAAATTTTTCTTTTCGAATGGGTCAAATTTTGTTTTAGAAAAATTTCGAAAAACTGGCTCCAATAAAAAATTCTATACACGCTGAAATTTTAATCATTTGGTTGTCGCCGTGCGGTGGTTCCACTCATGATTACAAGCAACTTTTACTATGGGGCCAACTCTCCTGCTCGCAAAAAAAAATCAGCTGTTCCATACATTAAGGTCGAGTAGGTACTGCACTTTTGTATGGAACAGCTGATTTTTTTGCGAGCAGGAGAGTTGGCCCCATAGTAAAAATTGCTTATAATCATGAGTGGAACCACCCCACGGCGGGAACCAAATGATTAAAATTTCAGCGTGTATAATTATCGAACCTGCTCACAAAATTTCATGAGAATCGGTTGACGCCCTGTAGAGGAGAACAGACGGACAGCCAGAAGGACATACGAAAGTTTTTGTTGATTTTAATTACATGATCAATGGTGCAAAAATTAATCTATGATATTTGTTATTAACACTCTGTGGTATCTAATCTTTGGTAGTTCCATAAAGTTAATATACCTACGGAATAGAGGAACAAAGAGCTGAGTAAGCGAGATGTCACCAATCAGCAACAATGTGTGATAAAAAGAGATGCGTGATATGACGTAACAGAACTCTTTTTCACAACTGTTTGACAATTCGTCTGCACTTATCTCAATGACGAAGGAATAATATGGACCCGACATACAATACGGCGGACACGGCACGCGCCTAACGTCACGAATCCTTTGTTATTGCAGTTTGTGTCTCTTCCATAGGTTTCCTTTTTAGGGTTCCGTAGCCTAAATGGCAAAAAACGGAACCCTTATAGATTCGTCATGTCTGTCTGTCTGTCTGTCCGTATGTCACAGCCACTTTATTCCGAAAGTATTAAGACTACACAGTTGAAACTTGGTAGGTAGATGTATTCTGTTAACCGCTTGACGAATTTAATACAAAAATAAGAAAAATAAAAGATTAAGGGGGGGCTCCCCATACATGGAACTGAAACTGAAAAAAATTTTTTTCTTCAAACCAACACGTGTTGGGTGTCTATAGATAGGTCTTTAAAAATGACATTGAGGTTCCTAAAACAACTTTTTCTCAAAGTCAACCGTTTGAAACATATTCACCGCCAAAGTGGTAAAATGTGTGTCCCCCCCCCCCTTTAACTTTTGAAATAAGAGAGTGAAATATCTAAAAAAAATATATGCTGTAGATCTTAATAAACACTTTCAACCCAAAATTGGTTTGAACGAGATATAGTAATTAGTTTTTGAGATATAGCACATTTTCCACAACCGCAAATATAACTTTGTTATTCATACCAACACTGTGAAAAACAAAGTTATTTTTACAGACGAAAAATTATAGGTGGTATTAAATATGGTATGGTATAAGGTAACTACGGAACCCTATGGCCCGTGGCCCGACACGCACTTGGCCGGTTTTTCTGAGACTTATCTGCACGCTGAGAATTTCAGATTCGTTTGACAGCTCATGTTTGTGCCTCTATTCCGTCAGGTCACTGACATGAAAAACTTTTTTTTATTTAACTGGACTGGTTGTCTGTATGATTTGACAGTTAAGTTTTTGTGCCTATTTGAAACGCCACTAGCGTGCGTCTAAAGAACTAATTTTGACGTACAATATGAAAATCCAGTCTCTCCAGACTTCAAACTTTAGTACCACGTACGCACGCTATGTTCACGCTACGTCCTACAGCGCCAAAATGGCGGAAATCAAATAGGCACAAAAACAGTTTGACATAAGTCTGTCCAGTGTAAATATATGCAGGTCAGTGCGTCAGGTATATTAACTTTATGGGTAGTTCAGAGTTGTTTTTTCTAGTCTGTGGAAAGCGCCATCTTGACTGTGTGTTGATTTTTCAAGGACCGGAACCGCTTACCGTTAAAGGGATTTTTGATTGGGTATTTCATAGACTTGTTTTCAAAAACCCTATCAATACGGTAATCCTATCGAAAGGGTAACCCAAGTAAGGACTTACCGAATACGAAAACCCTATCGGGGAAACCCTATTAAGGCTTTATGAAGGGGTTATAAAATGTGTTCAAGCAATTTATAGTCAGTTCCACCTGGGCCGAAGGACCGGAACCGCTTACCGTTAAAGGGGTTTTCATTGGGTATTTCATGAACCGCTAACCGTTAAAAGGGTTTTTGATTGGGTATTTGATAGACTTATTTTCAAAAACCCTATCAATACGGTAAGCATGACGTCGACTAACCCTAAAGAAAGGGAAACCCCATCATTTGGTAAGCTTTTTAATAGGGTTTCCCTATCAATTGGGTTAACCAAAAAAAGGTGTTTTCCGGTCCCTGGTTAGGAACAGTAGTATACTATTCTGGCTGTTAAAGAAAGAAAAAGGATATGAAACAAGTAAATTGAAATCCTTAAATAAGTGTTTAATTTAAAGATCCATTATTTCTAATAGTTTTTGCTCAAGCTGGAGCAAAGACGCTTCGCTCGCAGTTCGCGCTTACTCGGTCAATAACTCTCGTGGCAACATTTTGTTTAAAGTTGTATAAACCACTGTTTATTAAACCTTCTAAGAGAGACATACTAAAGCATCTCCTCACCGGAACTCCTCGACGTCGCCGCTGCTGCTCTGCGAGGAAGGAAAGCTGAACACCTTCACGTCGCTCTCATCCACCTCCTCGTACACTATCCTGAACACATCGTCTGGAACAACCAAGAAAAAAATATAAAAAAACCGGCCAAGTGGGAATCGGATTCGCGCACGAAGGGTTCCGTACCAAAAACGGCAAAAAAAACACGTTTGTTGTATGGGAGCCCCCCTTAAATATTTATTTTATTATATTTTTAGTATTTGTTGTTATAGCGGCAACAGAAATACATCATCTGTGAAAATTTCAACTGTCTAGCTATCGCGGTTCATGAGATACAGCCTGGTGACAGACAGACAGACAGCGGAGTCTTAGTAATAGGGTTCCGTTTTTGCCCTTTGGGTACGGAACCCTAAAAATAAAAACTCGACTGCCCTGCCAAAAAAGGCCTAAAAAGTTAAATAACAAGTGTCATTGCAGTGTCGTACGTTTTGTGGAACAATTTTTAATCAAAGAGGTCTGCAATGAATTTTGTCATTTAACTTTTTAGTTAATTTTTAAGTCAGAAGATTGAAAATCATACTGCCCTAACTTTGTTTTTTCTTTACAAACGAAATTAATTGTACAATTTCTATTGATAAAAGGACATAATAAACCATATTTGAATAAAGATAGGGGAATATAAAGAGAGAATAAGGGAAGGAGGGATTAAGAGAGGGAGAAAATAAGAGAGAGAGAGGAAATGAGAGAATGAGGGAGAGAGGTTAAAGGAGATGTTCCATTTTTGTATGGAGGCTGGGCCCCATTGGGTAACCCATGGCCTACGGTCGTGAAATTATATTTCATGGAAAGAGCACAAAATAAGGAACCTTTACATGTATAAATATATTTTTTTTATCCCTGCAAACATTAGTTTTTTTCAAAAAATAATTGGCTAATTAAAGTTAATAAAACAGCAACCCAAAACTTTTTCTACCTTGGCAACATTGATTTTCTACTGTCATATGTCACATTGATGCTGTCAGATGTCAAATAAAATGACAAATGACATATCAACAGGCAATGTCGCCATTTTAATAGAAATAAAAATGCAAAGGAATATCCCTTAACAGCCGGTAGCCGCACAAAATGGATTTTCAGGATTAAATCAGCTGTAAAAACTTGTAACAAGCATTAGAATTTATTGATATACTCGGGAGAGTAAAATTAATAATAAAACACTTTCATTTTAAAGCGAAAACCATTGTTTGAGTTTTTAAATATTTTTTAATTTATGTTAATATTTTTTTCTTTTCGGAAACCTTGTCCCACGAGAAAAATCTACCAGAAAAAAAAATATTATGGGTGTAGGAAAATAAAAAAAAGTGGGCCCAGGAAAGAACGACTCCTTTTTACTTGACTCACCATCCGAGCTGGGCTGCCACCAGAATCCAGTGTACCTTGAAAACTCTTCTTGCGTCACGTAGCACGGCACGCCGGCTTGCTTCGGGTCGTCTGCTAACCTACAACAATCATTATCAACATCATGATCCAAAAAAAATTAATTTAATAAATATTAAAAACACGACTGCCCTGCCAAAAACGAACTAAAAAGTTAAACAACAAGTGTCATTGCAGTCGGGGGACCTTATTATGGAACAATTTTTGATTGAGGGGGATTTTTTTAATATTTTTTAATTTATTTATTTTTATTAAGATTATTAATATAATTGAAAAATATTAGAAAAAAATCGACTCACTCGTAGCAGCTCAGACGGGACTCGAACCTGCACCCTTAGGATTTTGGCCCAATGTATTAACCAATTATGCTCGGTCGGATATAAAAATAGCATTGTGAATAAAGCGCATTCACTTAGATAGTGTCGCCCTTTGATCGCGCCGCCTTTGCACGTGCCGCTTCTTGTCAAAGGATGCCGCCACATAAACAAAGGATACCGCGTGCGGCGTACATCCGCAAGTCAATTTGTATTTTGGCAGTTTGCATCGAAGCGCCGCCGTAGTGAAAGCTTGTGTTTGTTGACTCTGCTACGTATACTGAAAATATTTTTTCATCCTTGGAAGGTCAGTTAAGTTCCTCAAGATGAAACTTTAAGTGAACCAACAAAAAAATACGGTTTTGTAAAACATGTAAACAACTTATGATCAATGTCCATCGGCATTGCGTTGAAATCAATTTGTCTGCACCTATCAGAGATACTTCAAAAATAGTGAGGACACCAAGAACTAGCGTCGGAATAATATTAAAAATAGGCCCATTAACACCAAAAAACGTAAAAACGGAAGAATCCCACTATCGAAAACGGACGACTTTGAATGTGATGTAGTACGTCCGAACAGTATACAGATTTTATGCTAATAAAAAACTTCCGATTCTAGACACGATTCTGGAAAATTTACAAGCTAATAATACGGACTTTCCGTATAAACGTACGACTCTGCGAAATGTCGATACATTTCTAAAACTTTAAGTATAAAACACTTAATAAGCTAAAACTAATGCTCAGTAACGTTATTTGTATGACGTTACTAAAAACTTACCGGTATTCCTGTCTCTGAACACAAGTGCTTGCGGGTGTACCGACACTATCTAAACGAATGGACTTTACATAAAATTTTTATTTCACACATTTTAGTGACATATTATATAGTTTTGGAATGTGCTCATCAAGGTCTTTCATTTGATGCCCATATTGTAATAGTAGAAGAAAAAAATTTTTTTTTCACATTTGAAAATGGCGTCATACAGTCGCCATATTGATTTTTTCTAAAAAAAATAGTCAGTGTCACTCGAGATGCTGTAAGGAGTCTAACGATACCCCACCACACATCCAAATCCGTTAAGGCATTTAGAAGTTATGGTGGAATAAAGAAACTCACATACCCACAAACATACATGAACCCTGAACACATATACACTCTTTTTGCTTTGGACAGTCGCGTAAAAACTAGGTCTGACATTCCGGCACCCTGATTATCTAAAAAGAAACTATTTAGCGACCGGTTTCATTCCACATACATTGCTACTTTTCTTTGGTATGTTTTTTTTAATCCAAAAAGAAGTAGCAATGGATCACTATCATCTATGAACTGCAACCGGTCGCTAGGTGGTTTCTAATTAGATAATCAGCCCGCGGGAGTGGCACGGGCTTAAATCAAAAATAAGGTATATTTTTTTATCATCCATCACTCATTACAAAATTCTCAGTCAGTGTTAAATACTGTTAATTTTATGCCTCTGTCACACTCCGGGCACTCCATACATGCGCCGCGTTTCAACTACCACTGTCACTGTCAAAAATGTCACTGTGTAGCGTCTGTGTAACAACACAGACGCTACACATTGACATTTTTGCACACGCGCAACTGTGTGCGTGAAGTCTAGAGATATTGAATGAGCACACGATTTGACACACGAATTCGCGGGGTGGGGTGAGGTAAATAATTCTGGGGCGGGGCGGAGTTTCCTTTCCGTACGGTAGTACTTATATCTATTTTGTGCCTCTGTGTATAGAAATTAATATTTGGACCGCGGTCTCCACAGAAACCTAATTCGGTGAAAGCAATATGATTTGACATAAATACAATATACTGGATAGCAACTTACCGATCAGGCTCATGTCCTTTACAAGCGTACGTCAATCTCGTAGGCCTCCTAGGTGCTCCAGCGAGCCATATGTCGCCTCTAGCCGCGTGCGCCACCAGTGTGGGCGTTGACGGACACATCGCGGGGGTGAGGGCTGCGCCCCCGCCGGTGCTGAGCGAGCGGGGCACTAGCGGGGGCAACTGGGGGCGAGAAATGCAATATGCTACATACAGGATATCTTAGATAATAATGGTTAAGCCGATATAAGAGTTACGTTACTGACTAACTTTCCGAACTTCGGCAAATCAGCCAGGCTTCAACTTGAAACACATAAATCGAAATAGGGAATTTTGTATTGTATTATTTGACGAAGTTTTTTGGAAGATATCGATGTTCGTGTGACAGCATGGATTGGAGTTTGTTGCCTGATTGGAGTCCGTTACGCCAGCAAGAGGGCAAGTAGCTTTTAGAGGGAAGCGAGTTTGATGAATAATTTGTGCGCAATTTGGTGTAAATGTGCGCCAAATAAAAAAATTGTGGGCCTTATAGTTTTGGAATAAAACGGGAAAAACGAATTCTGCTGGGGTAACGGTACTCCAGCAAGAAGATTCTAAACTAATGATCGGAGAGAAATAAAAGATATATGGGCGGGTAGCTTGATACTAGCAAGAAATGTGCGCCAAATATATAATTTGTGGGTCTTATAATTTTGGAGATATTTGATTTCCTGCTGGCGTAACGTTTTGCCGGATCCCAGATCTCGGAAACGACTAAATGTGCGATCTTACAGTAAACATATATTATATAAGTAGCCTCTAATTTGTGCTATTTGTGCGGTAGAAAACATTTCAAAAATATTCACAAATTTAGAAGTAATCGGGCATTTTCTGAAAACAGAAAAAAAAATCTAGCGCCTAAACTACCACATAAATAAAGAAACCAAAAACGGTGTTCTATTCTTCTTATTATTTCTCATTACCATAAAAAATTTGAGAACCGCACATTTACACGTTTTTAACCGACTTCAAAAAAAGGAGGAGGTTCTCAAGTCGTCGGTATTTTTTTTTTTTAAGTATGTTTTACCATAACTTCGTCAGTTGTTAACCGATTTATACAATTCTTTTTTTATCTTAAAGAACATAGTTCGTGTGTGGTCCCATAAAAAAATTACAGAGATCTGGCTGGTAGTTTTTTCATAATCCTGAAAAATGTCAATTATTTAGCTTGCCATCACACGTGTTTTTACGGATTTTCGAACATAACATCTTTGTTTATGTACCGATTTAGATGATTCTTTTTTTGTTTGAAAGGGCATACTTCAAGAGTGGTCACATTTTAATTTCATCGGTATTGGATTTTGAACTTCGAAGATACACAAGGGAACTCCTCAAATTCAAATAGTATATGTAAAATGATTTGGATTTTGGTAGGTTTATGACAATCCAAAACAAACCAAACCATGGTCTGCAATGCAAGGTTCTGGACTAGACTTGGACTACGAAGACACATTGGAATTCCTCAAAAACAAACGGCGTAAATTGGGAATTTGAGTTGTGGGCATTTTACCATTGAAAATATTTTATAAAGTTAAAAAATATTTACATGCTTACATACCTGCCACTAAAAAGTTGAAAATAAAAAACTTTTTAACAAAAAAGAAAAACCTCCTTCAAAAAACCTGAAACAAAAACAGCTTCAAAATGAAATACCTCTAAAAAGCGTGAAATAATATTCAAATCATTAGTTAAGCATAACATTATTAATAAAACACGTCTAATGAAGTCGGGTGGGGCTTTCAGAAATATAAAAAAAAATTACTTGTCTTCCAGCCCCACCCGACTTCAATAGACGTGTTTTATTAATAATGTTATGCTTAACTAATGATTTGAATATTATTTCACGCTTTTTAGAGGTATTTCATTTTGAAGCTGTTTTTGTTTCAGGTTTTTTGAAGGAGGTTTTTCTTTTTTGTTAAAAAAGTTTTTTGAATAATACCCACATGAAGGTGAGACCGACCATGTCATGACTTTGACGGTCAGCAGGATAAAAATATCAGAGATTATTTAGATCCTGGCCCAATGAATAATCTGTGCGGTTACTGAAGTACAGGCTCTGAAAATTTCAGCTTCAAATTCTTCGTATTAAAGGAAATATCAATTAAAATCCAAAACAACTCTCAGTATTCCGATTACCCGACCAAATTCGATAGACCACAAAAAAGCGACGCGTTCATACATATTGACGACCTTCTTTAATGTGTCGTATTATGCAGAAAAATTGTTTGTACAGTCGCGTTCATAACTTCTTATTGGCAAATGTGGGTAAATAGTGTTTTAACATTTAAATAGTTAGTTTGAGCCTGTATTTATACCAATACAATGTGGCGTTGATCTGTTACATTACACCCAGATTATAAATTTTGCGGACGGCACTCTTCGAACACGTGACTGTGAAACCAGCTAAATTTCTTAAGTTACTAGAAGATCTGTTTACTTCTTAGTGAAATATACCAGAATCATTGTTGTCTAAACATCAATAGCATAGCTGTTTTTATTTTCAATAACAGAAAACAACTACCTGTCTTAGGTAGGTATGTGTTTATAACTTCATTCGAACCGGAAAGAAGCACTAAAATCAGTTAAACGGGCACTTCACTCGCGTATTATTATTTAGGTAGGTGTTTAACCTTTAGTTGGTTTTGACGCAGATCGTCACTTTCGCAAATGGTCATCGCGAAAAATTTGGTCACTTTCGCAAATGGTCACTTTCGCAAATCGTCACTTTCGCAAATAGTCACTTTCGCAGAATGTCATTCACAATTTTTTCTTTTTTTTTCTCCTATATGTGAAAATTGTGAATGACATTCTGCGAAAGTGACCATTTGCGAAAGTGACGATTTGCGAAAGTGACCATTTGCGAAAGTGACCATTTGCGAAAGTGACCAAATTTTTCGCGATGACCATTTGCGAAAGTGACGATCTGCGTCAAAACCGTTTAGTTTTGGTGTAACAAGTAGGTATTTATTGTAATTATATTTTATTAAGGTGTAATACCTAAGTACTTACTTAAAATGCAATTAATTTTACAACAGATGTGAGTGACCAACTTCATAGCGCTTGTGCTATAAAACGACGTTTTTTAATCTGTAACATTTTCTCTTTTCCATAGAGACCACTGACGTCCATTATACAACTTGTATAATGGACGTCAGAGGGCCTAGTTCGAGTTGTGTTTCTCACCTCACTTTACGAATAGTATCGAGTGAAAGAGAGGAAATCATGCGAGTGAGTGAACGAGTGAAAGAATGAAAACGATAGTTAACTATTCGCAAAGTGAAGTGAGAACAAAAAACCAAGTCGTACTAGGCCCTCTGTGAAGAGACCTACATCCATCTAGAAGTTGCATGCAAGGAATAACTGTGTATTGTCAATTTAATTAATGGCATTGTAGGTACATTAAGTACCTAGTTAGGTATGCCAAAAAAAACGAAATAAAACTACAAAACTTCCTTTATTTTTTTTACTAAAATAATGTTAAAATTGTTAAAATTCTTTCAATTCAAGTAAAAATGAAATGAAACAGAAATAACTTCATTCGTTATTTAAATAAAAGCACTCACTCAAATCACTTTTTCACTTAAATGTACGTAGACGTGACGTGTACAAACCTGTTCGACAACAAAGTTAAGGAGGTCATCAATATGTATGAACGCGTCGCTTTTTTTGTGGTCTATCGAATTTGGTCGGTTAATCGGAATACTGAGTTGTTTTGGATTTTAATTGATATTTCCTTTAATACGAAGAATTTGAAGCTGAAATTTTCAGAGCATGTACTTCAGTAACCGCACAGATTATTCATTGGGCTAGGATCTAAATAATCTCTGATATTTTTATCCTGCTGACCGTCAAAGTCATGACATGGTCGGTCTCACCTTCATGTGGGTATTATTAAAAAACGTGTAAATGTGAGGTTCTCAAATTTTTTATGGTAATGAGAAATAATAAGAAGAATGGAACACCGTTTTTGGTTTTTTTATTTATGTGGTAGTTTAGGCGCTAGATTTTTTTTTCTGTTTTCAGAAAATGCCCGATTACTTAAAAATTTGTGAATATTTATCTACATTTTCTACATTACATTTTCTACATTTGAAATGTTTTCTACCGCACAAATAGCACAAATTAGGGGCTACTTATATATGTTTACTGTAAGATCGCACATTTAGTAGTTTCCGAGATCTGGGATCCGGCAAAACGTTACGCCAGCAGGAAATCAAATATCTCCAAAACTATAAGGCCCACAAATTATATATTTGGCGCACATTTCTTGCTAGTATCAAGCTACCCGCCGATATATCTTTTATTTCTCTCCGATCATTAGTTTAGAATCTTCTTGCTGGAGTACCGTTACCCCAGCAGAATTCGTTTTCCCGTTTTATTCCAAAACTATAAGGCCCACAATTTTTTTATTTGGCGCACATTTACACCGAATTGCGCACAAATTATTCATCAAACTCGCTTCCCTCTAGAAGCTACTTTCTTGCTGGCGTAACGGACTCGCCTGATTGAGGCTTGATTTATCTGTATTCATTTGAAGCCCCACAGACTTGCAGAAGTTTGGAGCGGTAGCCGGTACGGCTCCAGGCCCAATCAATTCATAGATAGGCCTAATCCAGATTAATTGATATTAATAAAAAAATAACGGCAGTTGCTTAGCAACTAATCTGGATTAGGCGTATCCCTATCTGTGGATCGATTATTGGATCTGGGGATAGCTCGTGCCAAACTTCTAGCTAGCTCTTATATGTTGTTTTGCGCATGCGAAGAGCGTATTTTCCGTACAGTAAGAAATGTATGGATCGCTTCGTGTTCAGCCGGAGCTATGTAGAATGCGCGATCTATACTAAGAGCTATGTAGAGCTAGACATGTTAAATCGTGAAAGAAAAAAATTGCTGACCATTTTGATAGTTTGTATGACCACTTTCAATAAAACAATAGGCCCATTTTTGAGTAGAATACTGGGTGGTAGTTAGGCTGACCCCAGACCTACCGGTTTCATTTCTTTGCTTTGCTGTTCTACCTTGCTTGAAAGACCGCCGGCCAACCAGGGTAATTTTCAATTTATCGCATTTTGGGACTAAACCAAATTGGCAAGATAGCCATTAGCTTGGTGTTATCAAATATCATCGCCTGGATTGCGAAGTAGGAAGCTTTTAAGAGATATGCCACCCTGAACATGGACTCCGATCGTTAAAAATAAATCGATCGCTTATTTAGCGATCGATTTATTTTTAATTAAAAGTTAAAAAAGCCTTAAAAGTTATTTATAACAGAAAGATCGGTTCCGCTGGAGTTATGAGAAAAATGGTAAAATTAAAAAATGGTATAAAAATATGTGACTATATAAGGTCGTTCTTAAATAGTGCACATAATTTTAAGGGGTCAATGCACTTATGCATATAAACAACTTTTACTATGGTACCAACAATGTAATCGCGAAAAAAAAATCAGCTTTTCCATAGAAAATTTAAAATCGAATAGATCAATGTTGGTCCCATAGTAAAAGTTGTTTGTATGCATGAGTACATTGACCCCTTAAAATTATGTGCACTATTTAAGAAGGACCTTATATATGCAATCTTACCTGATTAGGTCCCTCCTCCGCCACAAACAGCGATGAAGCACAAGGGAACAGCACCCGTCCCGTGCCCTGGTGGAGTTCGTACGAGGCTATGCCCCACGCGGCCACCCGCTGTCTTTCCAACAACAGCTGTTCCTCACGAGACCACTTGCCTGATGACACACCGAGAGCGACGTTGGATTCGATGAGGGGTTTCCATTCTAACCTGGCAATAATTAAAATAAAGGGTTTAGTCAAACAAATAACCATTTAGCATACAGTACGAGGCATACATATTGAAATTTTTGATAAACTCGCGTCGGTCAGTGTCACGTGACCCTGATCAAAAATTCGTAAGACGGATGTACCGTAGACAGCTGGCGGCGGAAGTATCCCCCTCTCTTTCTACGGCGCGGTGAAATGGCGGCGCGTCGTTTTAGCGTTCGGCGGGTTGATTTTTCTGAGAGATAAACTTTTTAATGTAATATAAATTGTCATGTTTGTGTACGATAGCGCAATAAATAAATATTGTATTCTACCTCATAAATGATAGTACTTTTATACTGATAATTAAAGTTATTCGTGCAAAATTATTCCCTAACCATTCCAAAATATCAAAAATGCACAACGTTAATATAAGTTTTCGCTTCTGCCAGCACTCCCAGAGTGCAACCCGAATTTTTTTCGAAGGAGTGGGGATAAGTTCGCGCATGTGCACTTGCGAGCGACCAATATCGCGCGACCCTCTCCCTCACCAATGCTCAAAATATGCGTTCCGCGCATTCCCCACCCGATTTCAAGATATTTGCCTCGTACTGTGCTCACTATATTTGGTGTATTTCCAGATTGTTGTTTGGATTGGATATGTTTAGAGGTGTAGATCAGTGTTTCCCAATTAGTTGTACACGTACCCCAAGGGGTTCATCAAGTGGAATGTGGAAAAATCTCTTAGGTACTTAACTAAGATATTATATCAGTAACTTTTTTATATTTCATTTGAGTGTGAGTTTGAGGTCTTTCCTAGTGGGATACATAGAAAAAACTAAATGGGAACCACTGGTCTAGATACTATTAATAATGCATTGAAATAATAAATATAAGACCATTTGTTTTTAAAAATAAATAAATATACACAAAAAAAAATTTCAGTTTTAAATATAAGAATATAATTATTGTAAATGTTAATTTTATCTTTATTGGTGGATCAATATTTGTTAAAAGGAAATAACACTGATTTACATTGAAACCAAAAGTATAAACAGTATCCTATGTTTTAACCAGTTTATTAGCTATCTGTGTGTCATATTTCATCCAAATACATTCAGCCTTTTTCATGTGATTAAATAACAAACATCCAAACTTTTACATTCATAATATTTGTAGAACTAGAATACCGTACCAGGCAAATAAGAAAGAGAATAGGTACCTAATAGCTAAGTCAGTTTTTCTGAGGACTACTTCAAGATAATAAAAAAAATTGTAAGGTTTTATGGAACTATATAAGGATAAAATGTAAATGATAAGTGGTAATAGACTCAAATCTAATTAGAATTACTTGATTATTTGATCTATGATAGTGGCAAAATGTGTATAATACTACCTGCCCCCCTAGCATTACCACCGAAATGTGATATAATATAGCGATTTATCATGTTTAACTGTCAAAAGACAATGGATTTTGACAGTTGAGAATCGATAAAACGCTATATCATGCGATATATAGTGTGTTTTGGTGATCATGATAGGGGGCAAGAGTACCAAGTTATTGTAACATATTTAACACTTCAGGGCCTGGAAAATGAGAAACAATAGATTTTCTAATGTTGTCCGACCGCATGCGGCCGCACGGGCATTGATGAATTAAATAAATAAATAATACCAGACTACTCACATCACACTAAGTCCCAAACTAGGTAAGAAAAGCTACTAATATGGTGAATTAACAAAGAGAATTCTTATAAGAACACTAGCTTCCCCCTGCGACTTTGCCTGCAGGGACTCTAAGGAACTTTTGATCAGGATAAAAAAGATCTTCTTTTAATCCAGGCTATAAACTATCTATCCGTTCAGCCGTTTTTGTGTGATTGAGTAACAAACATGTAAATATCCAAACTTTCACATTTTTAATAATAGTTGGATAACCAACCAACACATACACATTAGGGATGTAACGAATGTCAAATTTTACACATTCGCGAATGTGAATATTTAGGTTGCGAATGTGCGAATGCGAATGCGAATGTTAAGACATCAAGTATTACAAAAATTATATATTATATATAAATTAATAAATCAATCATTTTTATTACAACGGGAAAAACATTTACAAAATAATAATAATAATATACATATAATTTATGACATCCATTAGTGAATTAAATTTGTAAAAATTTGCATGCTTCTTTAATGCACATGTGCACTTTAATATTATTGTCATAGTCAAAGTTCAATAAAGTAAAAAAAAATTGCTATAAGTATATCACTTTTCTTTCCCGGTGCCATAAGGAAAAACTGTCTGATTATCAGCAAATACTTTAAAACACAATGCATCATTTGTTTACCAAAAAAGGAATTACAGCAGACTGGTAACTAAAACAAAATAATCAACAAACCAAGCAAGCAATAAAGTGAGCACATCAACAAGCAATCACAATTCACAAACTACCCGCGTAAAATAAATGCTTTTTATTTTTTATTGATTAAATTGATGAAGTTATGCACACATTCACATAAAATTTGCATTGATTGATGCGAATACGAATGTCAATGCGAATGTTTAAAACAATGCGAACCATTCGCAGATGCATACCCTTACCAGGATTTGAAACTAGAATCTTTGGTGCAGAGCTGAATTACTAATCAAGAGGTTGTAAAGGGGAGAAAGAAGGAATTTAATCAATATAATGGGCACTGCACTACATACCTAGTGTTGTTCGGTTGAGACAAAGAAGTTACATCAGAATATAGTAACGTAATCTCCCATCCGTTCATCGGTGTCCTCAAGAAGTATATCCTGGTCTTTCCATTGGCTAATTTCCTGAAGGATATCGCCATAGGAGTCATAGCTGACAATGATGCTAGCTCCTTCCTCAAATCGTGTACGGCTTGCCTCACTTCAGCCCAAGTACATCTCTTAGACGGAGGCCTAACGTACTCCCCAGCACAGGCTGCTCCGTCCCCTGCCTCCCTCACTTCCATACTTACGATATCCATTTATTATCACCTAATAAACCTCTTTATTTACAATAAAATGATACAATTTCTCATATTGCCTCAAAACTCTGACAAAGGAACTTCAATACAGTTTCTCTAAACGTTTTACTTAATAAAATTTTACTAATTAAAATGAGTATTTACTAGTGAATGTCATCATTGCATAATTAATTGCGTTAATTAATTTTTTTAGATAATATCAGCCAACACACTCAATTTTCGTTTTTTGACTTTTCTTTCTAATTTTTTTGCCAAATGCCACAATAAGTGTTGCCAACAAGATATTTTAAATTCCGCCTAAGTAAGTATTTTCTAGGGTAGGGAGGGGACACTCGTGACACTCCTATACTAACACCCAATTGCACTAAACTTAAGAATCGCCTAAGTCTTTTCTTAACTACAACTCGACCAAGTTAAGTAGGCGAATGACAGCTACATGACCGCTAAGTTTGACACCGTTTTAATTTGGTCGTGTTGTAGTTAAGAACAGACTTAGGCGATCCTTAAGTTTAGTGCAATCGGGTGTAAGTGACATTATTGTAAAGGAAGTGTCTTCATCTCTCGTCGGCAAAGATTATTATTTCATACAACTCTTTTTTTTATAAAGGTCTCCCTCAGCGACCAAGCAATGCTTGACAAGCACGTAAATGCTTGTCAAGCCGTTTATGGTTTGGGAGATATCTATTATGTGGTTTGGGAAAAGTCAATGGTTTTATAAAAGTCTTCAGCTAGAATACATTAAATACGTTTTTACTTAATTGTTTAATTTTGTGTCCGCTTCTTCTCTTCCTTTTTATTTGATGTTTTTAACTGTTTTGTTCTAGTTATCTCTTATAACTATAACATTTGAAAGGTTTGTGCTCTTGTATTGGTTATTTTCTTCGGAAAAAATACTAATACTAGTGAACACGAAGTTTAGAATGTTATGAAAGATATCTAGAACAAAGCCGTAGGTAGGATTGCTAGAATTAGGTACTAAAAAGAAAAAACAAACTAACTAGAAAAACGCCGACCAGAGATGGCGCTTCGAAATGAGTAGACCTTAAAAACGCAAGAAGGCTCTCTATTCCAATTTTTTTATCTTACTCTATGGTATTTGATTGAATCAGGCGTCACTTGGCGGAAGTCCCAAACCATTTTGAAAAAAGAAATATATGTAGCTTACTTCCGCAAACAATGTATGCAAGATGCACCGCCCGCCCGCCCGCAAAAATATGCACATGCACACCACAAAATATCAGTGCACAAACCTGCATTTAGCAAGACAGCAACACACCTTGCACCTTCACCAATTAGGCTACTCTACACGTGTTTCGCCCCAACCCGGAGCATCCTCAGGAGTTAGATCGTGCGTAAACCAACACCGAAATTCGGTGTTGGTTTACGCACGATCTAACTGTAGTGTGTAGAGTAGCCTAATTGGTGAAGGTGCAAGGTGTGTTGCTGTCTTGCTAAATGCAGGTTTGTGCACTGATATTTTGTGGTGTGCATGTGCATATTTTTGCGGGCGGGCGGGTGGTGCATCTTGCATACATTGTTTGCGGAAGTAAGCTACATATATTTCTTTTTTCAAAAAAAAAAAATTACTCTATGGTATTTTCCGTCAAAAATCAGGCCAAAATATATTTATAAACCATATTTTCTGAACTATTAATTTTTTAATTTTACCCCACTCACACGCTAAAAACGTACATATATATGACAAAAGTCGTTAAAATTTAATCAATTAAAACCTAGTCTCGTCAATAAAAGCGTCAAAATATACAAGGTGTTTGGTAATAGCCTTATAAAGCCGAATATGTTAGATAAGGACCATAAAACTGAACAATTTTTTTTTCGCAATTTCCAACTCTGAAATTGCGAAAAAAAATCTGCTGTTCATACAAAAATTATTAACGAAAATATCAAAATGTATGAAACAGCTGATAATTTTTTCGCGATTTCCGAGTTGGTCCCATAGTAAAAGTTGTTCAGTTTGATGGTCCTTATCTACCATATTCGGCTTTAAGCCTCTCCCAGACTGGGGCAGTATGCGGTGGCGGTGACGGTGGCGGTCAATTATATACTATGGTAGCCCTTTGAATGATTCAAACTGACGCGGCATCGACGCGGTCGGAGCGCGGTATTCCGCAACCGCAAGCCCCACCCACTTCGCCACCGCTAGTATGTGGGTGAACTCGCGATCTAGCAGCGGACACCGCACGGTCAGTTGCAAATTTGTACATCTGCCCGCAGGATGCCGCCGCTAAAAACGAAACGTTAATTGCAATTAGTGTAAAAGTATACAACTTTATATGATATCCAAAATTTGACATCTTATTTCTTTTATTCCGCCGCGGGCGGAAGTCTAGAATCAATCCTAATCCCCGCCGTAGACTTAATTCACCTGAGCTAAGTCACCTGGGTAAATTAAGTATACTAATTGATATACTTAATTCACCCAGGGGAATAGGTGAATAAAGTATATTGATTAGTATACTTAATGTACGTGTTATTTTTTCAGTATTAGCATAGTATAATAGTGAGTACCTACTTGGTATTGCGAATTATTCCCCTGAATTAAAGCATACTGATTAGTATACTTAATTTAACCTTCTCTAGATTTATGTGATCCTGGTACTTTTTCTTTATATGCGGGGGTTTACTCCTATAAATTAGGGAAGGGACTAGAAAAAACATAACAGCATCTTACTTTTGATTCCGACTGTACTACGTCCAAACACGATTCTGCCCAAACTAGCTTGTTAGGCGAATCTGCCGAACAGCGCGTAAGGGAATCCATGTTGTTTTTTTTTGTATTAGTAAATTGTACAAATATAATTAAAATTAACCTCCTCTAAATTTATGTTACCCTGGTATTTTGACATCGTAGTTCAAAGAAGGATTTAAAAATACATCTACTCTGTAATAAAATATGTATAGGTGAATTAAGTACACTTATGAGTATACTTAAGTCACCTAGGTGCATTAAGTATATAAGTATACTAAAACCAATACAGGTGAATCAAGTATACTAATAAGTATACTTTATTCACTCAGGTGATTTAGCTCAGGTGCATTAAGTCTACGACGGGTCCTAATCTAAGTAAATTACATAATTACCGCTTTTTTCATGATCTGAAAGCGCTAACAAAAGTAATAATGCTTCTTCTCAGTTAGCCACGTTGACTGAGTCTGACGTCCACACCCTGCACCCTGATTATCTAAAAAGAAACTATTTAGCGACCGGTTTCATTCCACATACATTGCTACTTTTCTTTGGTATGTTTTTTTTAATCCAAAAAGAAGTAGCAATGGATCACTATCATCTATGAACTGCGACCGGTTGCTAGGTGGTTTCTAATTAGATAATCAGCCCGCCGATCGTAGTGAAGACGCAACCAACAATGGTGCTGTAGACCGCCACCGCCACCGCGACAGTGTGTTGTTATCACGGTCAGTCAAACGGTCACCGGTACACTGCCACCGCTTACCGCCCCAATCTGGGAGAGGCTTTATCAGGCTATTACCAAACACTGTATTTTCTCCTGTCAGTGCCTGACCCTAATCCGTTCAATCTGACGGGAAATTCATTAAGTTTGCAACACTAGGCCACAAAATGGCTTGAATCAAAATCAAACCTCCTTGCTTGAATCGCCATCCTCGGAAAGCAGCTGTTTCTTGTCACAGATTATTATACTTTGCACAGATCACTAAAATACTGTCTACGAATACCTTGTCATAAATAGACGCTACCGCTCTACCGTGTGATAAAATAATGATTTTAGAGGATTTATACGATCCAATGATATTAAAAAAAGTTTTAATATCATTGATTAATCAAGCATTTTTCTCTTAGAGCATTTAACCAAGATTTTTCTTGTCCATCATTTACATTGCATCTAGCATTTGGGGACGTTACGTATTCTGTGGCGTGCGTAGCTTACCTACTTTTGATAGGCTACGTAATCTATCTATTCTGTGGTGCTTGTCAAGCAACGGACACGAAAAGGACACGAACAAGAACCATATATTCTTGGACACGAAGCAATATTAAAATTTATTCTCTTTGGCGCTATTCAACGCGCTACACAAAGCCCTGCTATGCTAGACATCATGTTTGTCCAATGCCGGGGGCCCTACCGCCTAACTCAAAGCTTTAGTCAGAGCGATAGCAATGCTTTGTCCGTCCTTGTCATATCATAACACGATGACAAGGACGGACAGTGCACTGACGTCATAAACCAAAGCCATGTCAAAGCGATAGAGTTAGGCGGTAGACCCGCGGGTCTATAGCGCGTGTTTTACCATAACACAATCAACAAAAACATCTCAACATTCAACAAAAAAAAAGAAAACGTATGAAGATTTTGTTTTGTGAAACAATGTTTTGTTGATTGTGTAGGGTAAAACCTAAAACACGCGCTATAGACGCGCCGGCCCAAGGCTAAAGGCCCCCGTAAACGTTCAAACACGTTTGTCAAACTTTACGTTTTAGACAGGAGTAATTATATCCTGGATGGTTTTGATTGTACGTTTTCTCAGTGCACAGGCCTAGTTTACATTAGTCAAGTAGACAACCGCGTCAAGTAGCGAGTTCCTGACGTTGCCTGACATGTTTGTCGATTTTAAAGAACGTCCAACATACCGCGTAATTTACTTCTAGAATGTAAACGGGGTCACAAGGTGGTTAAAACCAAGTTTTTCAAACATGTTTGACAAACAAACCATAGCCAAAAAAACGTAGTTTTCTTATCTGTGGGGCTACCGCCCAAGTGGCGTCGACTTCGCCGTCGGCTTCATTTGACAGATGGATGAGATACATTGCTACTTCTTTTTTGTACAAATAAAAACTTAGCAAAAACAAAAAGCAATGTATTACAATCATCTGTCAAATGAAGCCGACGGCGAAGTCGACGCTACTTGGGCGGTAGTCCCACTGTTTGTTTGTCAAACAATTAGTCTAAGCTCGCAGACGGTCAAACCCTTTGTGCCATATTGACAAACAAGAAAACACGTTTGGGTCCTTTACAATCTTGGTGATCGATGACTCAGCGATTGACCTACCGGAACATTGAATTTGACATTGAATTGATATGACAGTTGATTGACATGACATAGGCTGCGGTCCGCATGGCGATTACATCGATTACGGCGTTTACAACGCTCACACGAGGTCCGCATTCGATATCGCGCTCAAATCGATAAAATCGACAAATGACAGTTGGCGAATGCGAACCGCTCGTAAGCGCGCTAACGTTTTATTCTAACCTGTATTTGTACCTGTAATTCTGTATTTGAATACAAGATGGAATAATTGCTAGATACTATTTTTGCTCTCTAAAGCGATGATAATGATGAAGAACGTTTGATTATTGAGTCGTGTGTACCCAACATCTTTTTTTTCAACTTTTTACATCAGCCACCTTTTTGGATAAGCTCCAAATTAATATTAACAAAATATTAACCAATATAATGCTCTATCCTTTTGTTGTGAAGTGAGGAAAAGATCCTTCTATAACGATCTCTCTCATTTTTTGATTTTTTGACGAAATAACATTCTGACACCTGTTTCGTTTGACAGTCACTTATAACTTTTGACAGGACGTTCACAGTGATTACGCTCCGAGGCATGGTCGCTGTAAGCCCAAGATGGCGCTGGTAATGACGTCATGAGTGACGTCACGCTAGATATTGTAAACGCGCTAACGTGCATGCGGACCGGCTGTTATCGCGATAATATCGATATTATCGCTATGGGGACCGCAGCAATAGCCTGTAATGTTTTGATTCGGGATTTCGGGCTAACTAAACAAAATACAAATCTCTTTAAATTTTAATTAATTAGCGGTTGGAAAATGTTTAAATCTGGAGGTAATCAGGATGTAAACTACAGTTTAATATCTGCGGTTCGTAAAGGAAGACTAGAAATAGCAAGGGAGTTAATCAATTCTTTTGGGCTGTCTTACTCACAAGAATGGTCAGAAGGGTATGTTTTACTTCGTGATGCCGTTTTGAATAATCATGCAGAAGTTGCTAAACTAATTTTAACAAGCGGGTCTACAGTTAACAGCAATGATATAAAGCCTTCTAATACTCCTCTTCACTTCGCTGTATTTAATGGTGACATAGAAATTGTTAAGATGATTATAAACAAAGGTGCTAATATTGATGCTAAAAATCAATGTGGTAGTACTCCACTCCACTTTGCAATTAAAAATAAGAAAATGGAAGTTACTGAGTTACTTTTAAAGCATAGACCTGATGTTAATTCTAGAGACAATTGGGGTACCACACCACTTCATGTTGCAGCTGAGATAGGATGTTTACAAATTGTTGAGCAACTTTTAAAATATGGAGCTAATGTAAATTGTGCGTGTACTTCAAAACTAACGCCACTTCATGTTGCTATCAAAGCAGGACATGAAGCAGTTGTAAAGCTGCTCTTACAACACGGAGCTAAAGTTGATAGTCAGGATAAAGATAGCAAAACCATACTACACCTCGCTGTTGAAAATGGAAATGCAACTACTGTTAAGGATGTGTTAAAGTATTGTCCTGATATTTATGATAAAAGTAACAGAAGCTCTCTTAAAATTGCAGTGCAAGGCCAAGGAGAAGAGTATAAAAAGATTGTTGAGGCTCTTCTAGAATATGGCTTTATGGTTAACCCACAAGATAAAAATAATTCTGAGTTATTACATGCTGCTGTTAAAAATGGTCATTTTAAAATAATTGAAGACCTATTAAAGTATGGAGCTGATGTTAATACATTAAACAATTCAAAAGAGAGTTTTACACCTTTACATAGTGCAGCCAAATACAAACAGGAAGAAGTAGCTAAATTGTTGATAAGCTATGAAGCTGATATAAATGCTCGAGATAGAACTGGAAAAACTCCAATATTTTATGCTATCGAAAATGCCGATTCAAAAATTACCAAGCTACTTTTAACTAATGGAGCTAATATAAAAGATAGTCCTGAGCTATTGAATATTGCTGTTAAGAAGAGATGCATAGAAATTGTCGAAGCTCTCTTGCAACATGATGCTGATGTAAATGCTACTGACGAATATGGAAGAACAGCATTGCATTATACTGCTGGTGTAAGTTATTCTTTGAATAATGAAGATCCTGATATTATCAGGGGAGAAATTGCTGAACTACTTCTAAGTAAAGGTGCTAATGTCGATGCTCAAACTAAATATTGTGAAACAACACTTCATGATGCTACTGCAAAAGGATATGCAAAAGTTGTTGAAGCTCTTTTGAAATATAATGCTAATGTAAATGCTAAGCTAAATAATGGAGCCACTGCACTACACATTGCAACTCAGAATGGTAATGAAGAAGTTTTAAAACTATTGCTAGAAAGCGATGCCAAACTTGATTCTAAAATGAAAACTGACATCACACCTCTCCATCTTTCTACTGAGAAAGGACATAAAGAAATTAGCATATTGCTTTTGAATAAAGGAGCTAATGTAAATGCTAAACAAACAGACGGTACCACTGCACTACACATTGCAACTCAGAATGGTAATAAAGAAATTGTAAAACTATTGCTAGAATGCGGTGCCAAAGTTGATTCTAAAATGAAAACTGACATCACATCACTCCATCTTTCTGCTCAGAGCTTCTTCTCTGGTATAGAAATTAGCAAAATGCTTTTGAATAAAGGAGCTAATGTAAATGCTACACAAACAGACGGAACCACTGCACTACACATTGCAGCTCAGAATGGTCATGAAGAAGTTTTAAAAGTATTACTAGAATCTGGTGCTAAAGTTGATTCAAAAATGAAATATTCTGACATCACACCACTACATCTTTCTGCTCAGAAAGGACACAAAGAAATTTGCATAATGCTTTTAAATAAAGGAGCTAATATAAACTCTAAGCAAAATGATGGAACCACTTCAATACACATTGCAACTCGGAATGGTTTTAAAAAAGTTATAAAAGTATTGCTAGACTGGGGTGCTGATATTAACTCTAGAGATGACTGTGGCGGAACAGCACTTCACATCGCTGCTGAAAAAGGATATTTTAAAGTTGTTAAATTTCTTCTGGAATTTGGCTCTGATATTAATATTACAAATAGCTTTAATGATACACCTCTTGATCTTGCTTTGGCTGGGATGGAGTCGTTCTATGACTCTGATGATAATGATGATGATTATTATGATCCTGATCGTGGTTTCTTTGACGTAACTGCTGAAGCTCTTAAACGCCACATAGTTAAAATGAAAAGCGCAAATTTATATGTAAACGAAAAGAATTTACTATCAATAGGAAGCAGTGAGTTGAGTGATTTTAAGGATGAATGTGAGAAAGAAATAGCAAGCATGAAAAGTGAGAAGATTAATAATCTCAACACTTCATTTTATGATATCTTGGCAAAAAGTACAAGCTCATTTGTAATATATAGGAATGAAGATATAGTGCAGGTTTTAAAATCAAACAACTATAAAACAAAATATCCAATATATGCTAGTATGATAAAAAATAATTTCAAAAGGGGTATGAAAAGAAAGAAATTACTTGAACAAGGTTATAAAATTTTCCATTTTCTCTTTAACAACTTTCCTAAGTTACCACATAACTGTGCTGAAAAAATATTGAGTTACCTGAGTAATGCACAGTTAAGAATTTTGAAGGATGCTTGTAAACCTCTTGGTATCTGTAATTCATACAAATATTAACGATGTAGTGATTACCTCGAGTACATCTCAAGTACAGAATGATTAAGTTAAAGAAGAATAGCAGAATGAGCTACTTTCAACATTAAGCATGTAATTTGAATGTTTATTTTAAAGTTTTTATGGCAATATTTTGTGAAATGAACAAGTGCACTTAAAGTTGGGGAGTACCTATTGAATTAAATTGATTGAAAGCAAATAATTAAATTGTGAAATACTTATCATATGAAGATACAGATAATAATCAAAGAAGTGGGGAAAAAAGTAATGAAGACGAAGAAAATAATCGATGAAATTGGAAGAATGTAAGAACTCATAACGTAAGTAGGACTAAATTAATCTAGTTTATAGCATTAAATACCTGCTACAAGGCTGCCAACCACGACCTAACCAAGGTGACCTTGGTGGTTTACAGCCATGCAGATGAAGGTTTACAACCAGATTTCAATACAAGCTGTGTCAAATGCAAACCAAGGTCCCTTTGGTTAGGTCGCTGTTGGTAGCTGTGTTGCAGGCACTTTACCCATGGTAATCCAAATAAGTTTTTTTTTATTTGAGAATTTTGCATTCACAATGCTATTTTTATACAATACTAAATAATATACTAGAAAAAATCTGAACAAACCTGCGAGACATTTCGATATCCGGTCTGATGCCTTGACTGCTGAGCTACCGAGTCACTAGTGGCATCGTCGAATTTCTTCTAGTACATCCTGCTCTTACGCTGTAAGCCAGCGTTATTTCACCAATGTGAGGAATTACCTCTACATTCAATTGAAATATCTTTCCAGATATTTTGACAATTGATAAAGATGAAATAGCTATATAATTTTTAAATTTGAGATTTTTGCATTCATTATGTTATTTTTATACAATACTATATATTATAATATTTATCATGCGATCAGTCGAAAGACTATGAACAGATGAGTTGAATGGTGCATTTGGCAGTAGAAGCGGCTTCCCCAGTGGAAAGACCTCTCCAAATCAATTTAAGGTTCGTCCAGTTCTTGCCGTCTTTTTAGTCTGCGCACAGCCTCAGGAATAGTAAGCTGCACTGCAAGTTCGTTCAGATGGTTTGAGAGTCTTGTTTTGTATTTTTGCGCAGCTGGACATGATCTCCTGCTTAACTGTGTTGACGCCAAGACATTCATGAAGTTCAGCAACTCTTATGAACCATGGTGCGTTGGCAATTTGTTTCAGTATCTAGTTTTGAGCCCTTTGTATTATACCAATACTCGAGTCACACGCCGTGCCTCACAGTTGTATGCCATATGTCCAAATTGGCTTTAGGATTGACCTATAGATTAGCAACTTATTGTTCATCGATAGTTTTGAGTTCCTTCCCAACATCCAAGTGTATAAATAGTATACAACATCAACCAACCAACCAACATGTATAAATAGTATACAACATCGGTACCAGCACTGAGCCCTGAGGAACTCCAGCTAAAATTAGGTGAAATGAGGATGTGCAATTATCTTCCTTGATTTGGAATATGCGGTCGGAGAGAAAAGATGTTATAATTCCAAAATATGTGTGAGGTAGAAGTGATTTTATCTTGCACAGCAGGCCCTTATGCCAGACTCTATCGAACGCTTGTTGTATGTCAAGGAACGCAGCAGAGCAATATTCTTTCCGTTCTAGAGCTTGACGTATATCTCTGTACACCCTGTGAACTTGTTCCACAGTGCCGTGCTGCTGTCGGAATCCAAACTGGCGATCAGGTTGGCTTTCCTGGCTTTTGGATCATAATGACTTGAGATACTTTCCAGAGGGCTGGGAAGTGGCCAGTTCTCATGATACCATTAAACAAGATAGAGAGAAATACTACAGCTTTTTTGGGAGTTCAGTCAGTATTTTCTTATCAATAAGATCGAATCCAGGTGCTTTTTTGTCCTCCATTAGCTTGATTTCATTAGGAATAGTCGGTGTTATTGGCAGGTCAAGCTGAAAGTCTTGTTTAAGGATCTTATCTATTTCTGCCTCATCCGTATCTAGGCCAGCTTCATTCGATTTGAAGACATCAGCCAAGTAGACTTCGAATGTGTCCGCCTTCTCTTGTTTGGATCTGGCCCACTTATTGTCTCTTAATTTTATTGGCGGTCTATGCTCGATTGGATGGTTCAAATTTTTGCATGCTCGCCATAATGAGTAGTTTGTTGCATTTGTTGCAGTTAGTGACTCTAAATAGGTCTCTGTTGAGGCATTGTTGGCTTCTTCTATGGCAAATGAGAGGTATTTTATTGCTTTGTTGAATGCAGCCTTGTCTTCTGGATGCCTACTAGTGTGCCACCTTCTACGTATTCGTCTTTTTTCCAGAATTTTTTGTTTTATTTCCGTGGACACTTTATTTTGTCTTGGTGCCGGGTTTGTTGATTCCGGTGTGCATTTCCAAAATGCGGATTGGATGACAGTAGTAAAGAAGTAAGTAGCATCATCTATATCAGTTTTAGTTTTAAGAGCTACATCCAATTTGAGGTTCTTGTCCACCAATTCACGAAACGCTTCCCAGTCTGTACGTTTATTATACAGGAAAGTACGTTTTTCGCAAGCAATCACCTCCAAGTCCAAGCCTATTGTCAGCATTACTGGGATGTGTTGGAGGAGCCGTCCAGCGAGGAAGAGATAGAGTAGAAGTATCTAGACATTTCTCTTGTTATAAAGAAATCCAAGATATCTGGTAACTTGTTTGGATCCGATGGCCAGTGCGTTGGTTCTGGGGTAGATATTGCTTTGAGGTTGTTTTATCTATACTCTTCTTAAGCTCTCTGCCTCTTGTTGTTGTTAGTCTCGAGCTCCATTGTGGATGTTTGGAATTCCAGTCTCCTCCAGCCACGAATCTGGTGCCCAGGCTTTTGAAGTATTCATTGAATTGTGCTTCGGTTATTTTGTGCTTCGGAGGACAGTACACAGCTGAGATATTGAAGTCACCATTTTTATCAGCTATAGTTACAGAGGTTCCCTGTATATGCTCTGCACGAAATTCAGGGAGTTCATAATGATCAATAGTCGATCTGAAGATAACTGCTGATCCTGTGTGTGCCGTTCCATCTGGATGATTTGTGCTATAGATGCAGCCTCTTATTCTGATCGAACTACTGCTGGTGAAGTGAGTTTCAGAAATTAGTATAATATCAATATTGTGCCGATGGAGCAGGGCTTCTACCTCATCTTTGTTGGGGGCCAGACCATTAGTGTTCCAAGTGGCTATTTTTAAGGAAGTCAATTTGCCAACTTCAACACTAATGTTGTATACTAAATAATATACTAGAAAAAAATTGACTTGCACCAGGGGGCTAATTGTCTTATTTTAAAAATCTATCGCAATCGCTTTCGTTTGACAGATGGAAGTGACACATTGCTGCATTTCTTTGGTAAGTTTTTATTTGTGACAAAAAGAAGCTACAATGGCCTCCTGAAATATAATCCTGAAAGCGATTGCGATAGATTTTGAAATTAGACAATAGAAAGGCTGATCTTTTTTCTAGTCCAGTCGATTTTTTTCTAGTATATTATTTAGTATTGTATAAAAATAGCATCGTGAATGCAATGTCCAAATGTCCAATGTGTTGAGATATATTTTTATGAGAAATGTATGTAATTAACACTCAAAAGTAGTATTATTGGCCCCCTCATGCATACTGTCATAAATCTAGCTACCTGCTGATCGAATCAAGTACCTACAATGATTGGCAGTGGTCATTTTGAAAAAGCACAATGAATGGCCATGCCATTATTTACCTAACGTATATGACGGTTTACGAACCAATTTTTGAATACATTTTGATATTTTCGTTATTAATATTTGTATGAAACAGCTGATTTTTTTTCGCTATTTCAGAGTTGGTCCCATAGTCAAAGTTTGATGGTACCTATCCACCATATTCGGCTTTACAATACTACTAATTAACGTGATATAAACAATCTGCAATCTGTTATTTTGAAAATTCACTCTTCCCGATTGTCACCAGTTACTTGGCGCTAACCCAGCTCGTGCGCGCGCCACTCGGGACTTGCCCCCCTAAGGGAATGATCTGCTCGCGCGCCACTGCATCATGAACAACCCGCCAGGCAGCCGCTGCTTATCAATGTCGCTTTTAGGTAAGTACACGAAAGAAATAAACGCTATTATTTTTCTATGGGGCAAATTGCAAAGAGGATAAAACGTATCCTACCCTATGTTTTTATGTATTAAACTATTCATGTACCTTTCTTCCGATTTCAATCATACGAACTCCATTCGTTTTAACGAGAGTTTTTTGCATACCGAAAGTGGTGTCTTCAGAGATATTATTTAATAAATTGTTATAAGAAAAGGATTTTAACAAAACTTTACGTGGGATTTTTAAGACCTATTATTACCACCATTATTATTTTAGGACCCATAGGCTCCTGATTAAATACTGATGGATCACAGTATGTAAATACTGTTATCCACCAGTTGACGGTTACACGGTGTAACCGTCGCCTTAAATCTGCCCGTACAGGATTTGGCCAGCCGCTAATCGCTATACTGCCCGGCATATATATTGGCAAGAGAATGAAAGAGACAAAAGATGCGCAGTAGCCATAAACTTAGTGTTTATGGCTACTGCGCATCTTTTGTCCCTTTCTTTCACCGCATCTGTACCTATATCGGCACATCAGAAGTAACGTGACTTTGTTGATCTTGAGACCATCTTTATGCCCTACAAAAGCTGTTTTCCCAGTTCCAAGTGTTCAACTTGAAATGCTGTCGTGTGTACAATTAAGACTAGTCTATAGATGGTGTGTTCATACTTAATTTGTTGTTACAGATGAAGACAGCGTGCAGGACGGGTGGCTGCTTAATTTAAGTTACTTTTAAGTTGAATACTTTGAAAGTTATTTTTTTTATTATATTCTTTTATCTTTCAAGAAGAAGAAGAAGTTCTCAAACAAATTTCTAATTTTCAGGTAAGTCCTTTATTTTAAATATAGACAATTTTAACGACTATTCACAGACATTTTATTTTACGTAGTATTGTATAATAAAAATCTAGATCTAGGATCAGCCAAGGAAATGGCTTAAGGCACATCTGTCTGACGCCACGTGTTAACACGCCGTATTTATATGGACGTGTTATAAGATAAGTGTGCTCCTAGTGCATATGTTACGGCTAATATCCGAAGTGTGGACCTAGTTTTAGCCGGCTGTTGGCTAAAACTAGGTGAACCGATCTGCTTTACTCCTGTAGGTCCCGAATATAGGTTAGAAATATTTAAATTTCGAGGTTATTTTTTTTAACAGACAACAGAAATAATTTTCTTAATACCCCATGCTACACCTAGTTTTAGCCGGCTACACCTAGTATTAGCCGCGAGCAAATCGGCTACACCTAGTTTTAGCCGGCTAGAACTAGGTTTAGCCGCACTTCGGGTATTAGCCGTAACACATACATTTACTATGAAAACCGATGTCATCTGACGGCGTGTTAACACGTGGTCGTGGCGTCAGACAAATGTGCCCGCACCTTTATTGTTAATACACAGATCGCCATGACGCAGAATAAACAGGATAAAAAAGTATTGTTGCATGGTCTGTGCCACTATTAATTACATTTTAGTTACCAATTCTGCGAGGCTTATGTAGCCTAGCCATTTAACCTTGAGACCGTCTTTATGCCGTACGTAATAAAATCTGTTTTCGTAGTTCAACTGTATATTTAACCTAATCACTCTATTTATCACTCTTATCGTACAAAAAAAATGTAGTTAAGTCAGTACTATTATTAATTCTGTGGTGTCACTATCGTATTATCAAATTTATTTTATGCAATTATATTAATTAAGTACAGGACGGAAGCCGCGTTGCTCTAAGGGGTCAACTGTTTTAAGATAGTAATTTGTATAAACCCGGGGGCCCTGGGTTTTTTACTGTGGGGTTTAATTTATTTATCATCCGTTATTTAACTTATTATGATCACTTGTGGTTGTGATCCATTCTATTCATGTTATCATACATAACATAGATGTATTGTCTCTTCTCTCATTTTTAAATTAATAAAATTAGTGGTTGGAAAATGTTTATATGTGGAGGTGATCAAGGTCGTCAGAATGTGAACTACAGTTTAATTTGTGCGGTTCGTGAAGGAAGACTAGAAAGAGCAAGGGAGTTAATCGATTCTTTTGGGCTGTCTTACTCAAAGGGATGGTCAGGGGGATACGTTTTACTTTGTGATGCCGTTAAGAATAAACATACAGCACTTGCTAAACTACTTTTAACAAACGGTTCTAGGGTTAACAGCAAAAAAAAAAAATCTAATACTCCTCTTCACTTCGCTGTTATAAATGGTGACTTAGAAATTTTTAAGATGATTCTAGACAAAGGTGCTAATATTGATGCTAAAAATCGTGAAGGTAGAACTCCTCTTCACTTCGCTGTTATAAATGGTGACATAGAAACAGTTAGGATGATTTTAGACAAAGGTGCTAATATTAATGCTAAAAATCGTGAAGGTAGAACTGCTCTTCACTTCGCTGTTATAAATGGTGACATAGAAATTGTTAAGATGATTCTAGACAAAGGTTCTAATATTGATGCTAATGCTAAATATAGTTATGTAAGAACTACACTCCACCTCGCTGTTATAAATGGTGACATAGAAATTGTTAAGATGTTTCTAGACAAAGGTTCTAATATTAATGTTACAAATGTTTATGGTAGAACTCCATAAACATTTGTAACAAAGAAAGAAATAAAGTTACAGAATTTCTTTTAAAGCATAGAGCTGATGTTAATGCCAGAGAAAATGATGGTACATCTCCACTTCATGTTGCAGCTAAGGTAGGATGTTTACAAATTGTTGAGCATCTTTTAAAATATGGAGCTTATGTTGATTCTGTGTGTGCTTCATTATGGAAAGAAGGTTATACACCTCTGCACTTTGCTGTTGAGAAAGGTATTAAAAAAGTTGTCTCTTTGCTTTTAAGTAGTGGTGCCACTGTTGAAGTTAAAGGGGAAGATAGTATAACCCCTCTTCATATTGCTGCTAAGAAGGGATATATACGTATTGCCAAAGATCTTCTAAACTATGGTGCTTGTACTCAATCGTTAACGAAGGGAGGATATACGCCTTTACATTTTGCTTCTGAACTAAGTAATCAAGAAGCTGTGAAACTATTCTTGAATAGAGGTGTTGATATTAATGCCAGCACAAAGGATAAGTCAACGCCACTTCATATTGCTACCAAAACAGGACACAGAAGGGTTGTAAAACTGCTCTTAAGACATGGAGCTAAAGTTGATAATCTAAATAAAGACGGCAAAACCATACTACACCTCGCTATTGAAGAAGGATATTTAACTATTGCTATGGATGTTTTAAAGTATTGTCCTGATATTAAAAATCAAAGTAACAGAAGCTCTCTTAAAATCGCAGTGCACTATTATGAAGAAGAATATAAAAAGATTGTTTATGCTCTTCTAGAATATGGCCTTACGCTTAACCTTAACCCAGAAGATAAAAATAATTCTGAGTTATTACATGCTGCTGTTAAAAATGGATATTTTAAAATAATTGAAGATCTATTAAAGTATGGTGCTGATGTTAATATGTTAAACAATTCAAAAGAAGGTTTTACACCTTTGCATAGTGCAGCCATATACAAACTGGAAGAAGAAGCTAATTTGTTGATAAGCTATGAAGCTGATATAAATGCTCAAGATAAAACTGGAAAAACTCCAGTATGTTATGCTATTGAGAATGCCGATTCAAAAATTGCCAAGCTACTTTTAATTAATGGAGCTAATATAAAAGATAGTCCCGAGCTATTGCATATCGCTATTAAGAAGGAATCCATAGAAATTGTTGATGCTCTTTTACAACATGATGCTGATATAAACGCTAGTGACAAATATGGAAGTACAGCATTGCATTATACTGCTTTAGATAATGATTATTTTGAACGTGATTGTTATTTAGTTATTGACTTTAATAATAAACAACGTATTCATAATAATATTAGGGGTGACATTGCTAAACTGCTTTTAAGTAAAGGTGCTAATATAGACGCTCTAACTAAAAATGATATAACACCACTTCGTGCTGCTATTTATTCAGGATATGCAAAAGTTTTTGAAGCTCTTTTGGAATATAATCAATTTAACTCTAGAATAAATAATTACATCGATCTACTCAATTATGCTGCTCGCAGAAGGCAGAAAGAAATTAGCATAATGCTTGTGAATAAAGGAGCTAGTGTAAATGCTAAGCACGAGGATGTACTCACTGCACTATACATTGCATCTTGGAACGGTGATGAAGAAATTGTAAAAGTACTGCTAGAATTTGGTGCTGATATTAACTCTATAGGAGATGCGGACAGTGGTAGAACAGCACTTCACATTGCTTCTGAAGAAGGAAATAAAGATGTTGTTGTAACTCTTCTGGAGTATGGCGCTGATATTAATATTACAAGTAGAAAGAATCATACAGCTCTTGATCTTACTATGCCTGGAATAAGGACGTACTACGGCTCTGATGATGAGTATTATTATAATCCTGATCGTGCTGAAGTAACTGCTGAAGTTCTTAAATGCCACATAGTTAAAATGAAAACCGCAAATTTGTATGTTAGCGAAAAAAATGTACTATCAAACAGTAGCAGGGATGAATTAAGTGATTTTCAGGCTGAATGTGAGAAAGAAATTGCAACCATTAAGAGTGAGAAGATAAATGATCTCAACACTTCATTTTATGATATCTTGGCAAAAGGTACAAGCTCATTAAGTATATATATGAAGAATGAAAATATAGTGCAGGTTTTAAAATCAGATGAGTATAAAACAAAATTTCCAATATACGCTAGTATAATAGAAAGTAATTTCAGAAAGGGTATGGAAAGAAAAGAAATACTTGAACAAGGCTATAAAATTTACCATTTTCTCTTTAACAACTTTCCCGAGTTACCATATAACTGCACTGAAAAATATTTAGTTACCTGAGTGACGCAGACTTAAAAATTTTGATGGATGCTTGTAAACCTCTTGGCATCTGTAATCCTAATACTAATATTAACAATGCGATGTAGTGATTACCTCAAGTACGTATGATTTAAGTTAAGGAAGATTAACACAATGAGCTACATTCAAGTCATGAAGTCATTTCATGTCAGGTTTTATGAAAGTAATTAAATATAGGTTAAGGATAATGAGCAAGTCCTGTTAAAGTTGTACCTATTGAATAAATCATTGTACGCAAATTTGAAAGGTGAAACCAAAGAATTGAATTGTGAAATACTAACTTATTTAATAAAGACAAGGAAATAATGAAAGAAATGGGAAGAATGTAATGGAAATGAAGAAAATAATCGAAGAAATGGGAAGAATGTAAGAACTCTTACGTAAGTACTTAGGTACTACAATTTAATCTAGTTTATAGCATTAAGTGCCTGTTACATGGCTGCCAACGACGTGCCAGCCAAGGTAAGCTTGGTGGTTTACAGTCGATGAATGAAAATGAAGGCTTACATCCAAATTTCGATACAAGCTGTGTCGGTTGCCAACCAAGGTCGCCTTGGTTGTCACTTTACCCATTGTTGGCGCCATCTATGTTAACGACGCGTAAACTGCCGCCGAATGAAGAATGAACAAGGATCGGCTGAATGGAAGAACGAACGAATGAGACGACACCGAAGCCGACCCGAGCACCGATTCATTCGATATTCTCTGCCGTCTCGCGCGCACCCATATTTTATCCTGAATATTTTAAATTCGTAACCGTTTTACATTGGAATTTTGTCCTTTTACAATAAACCTTTATACTTTTATAAAATAAATTCATCATTGAAAAACACCCGAAATTCCCGCTATACCTAATCGCAAGTTTGAGCTCGAAACATGTGGTCCTCTGATTATCTGCCTCGTAAACTCGCGTGCTGGATCTCCGTTACTTATCCTGGTCTTCCGAATCTTCGCTTCTCCTTATCCGGCTCGAAGGACCATGTTTCGAAGTTTACCTAGTTGCTACAAACATTAAATTGCGTATAAACATCAGAGATGATTGTAAAAAAAATCAGAATATCATCGAAAGCGCTTGTCGCAGGCCATATTTTTGGCGTAAATAATAGCGGAAACGTATTGAATTCAACATCAAAATACACTTTGTACTGTGAAGTTGCTCCAATAACTTTTTTCAAGAAAGATAATTGTGCTAAAGACACTGACATGAAAAAAAAATTTTTTATTTAACTGGACTGGCTGTCTGTATGATTTGACAGCTAAGTTTTTGTGCCTATTTGAAACGCCACTAGCGTGCGTCTGAAGAACTAATTTGGACGTACAATATGAAAATCCAGACTCTCCAGACTTCAAACTTTAGTACCATGTACGCACGCTATGCTCACGCTACGTCCTACAGCGCCAAAATGGCGGAAAACAAATAGGCACAAAAACAGTTTGACATAAGCCTGTCCAGTGTAAATATATGCAGGCAGGATGCGGCTAAAGATAAAAAACAACGAAAAACATCGAAAAAGTGCAGAAGTGATGTAATTTTCCATACTCTTTACACGTAAAGAAATAGAGACAAAATAAATGTTTGCGCGTAATCGAGCCTTAAAAAAGATTTTGTACCTATATCGGCACATCTTGAGACCATCTTTATGCCCTACCTACGTAATAAAAGCTGGTTTCGCAGTCCAAGGGTTCAACTTGAAATGCTGTCGTGTGTACAATCAAGATTAGTCTATAGATGGTGTGTTCATACTTAATTTGTTGTTACAGATTAAGGCGGCGCAGGACGGCGTGGCTGCTTAATTTAAGTTACTTTTAAGTTAAAAACTTACTATAAAAGTGGTATTTTGATATTATCTCAAATAAATTTCTAATTTTCAAGAAAGCCTTTTTTTAGTTATAGGCAATATTTTAACAACTTTTACATGACATTTTGGTTATGCTGCGAGCACTGGCCTCCATTTGTTTAATGGGTGCAGATCGTCATTTTAGCAAATGGTCATCGCGAATTTGTTCACTTCCGCAGAATGTCATTTTCGCAAATGGTCACTTGCGCAGAATGTCATTTTCGCAACTGGTCACTTTTGCAAAAAGGTCACTTTCGCAAAACGTCATTTTCGCAGAATGTCATTCCCATTTTTTTATCAAACTCACAATTTTGGGAAAAAAAGAAAAAAAATATGTGAATGACATACTGCGAAAGTGACCTTTTGCGAAACTGACCAGTTGCAAAAATGACATTCTGCGAAAGTGACCAAATTTTTCGCGGTAACCATTTGCGAAAATGACGATCTGCGTCAAAGAGGTCAGTGGCTGCATTGGTGACACATGGGAATTGACATCTACAAATAAATAGATTCGCAATGGAAAATTATGTGCTGCATTGATAATATTTTTATTATTTATTGACCCTTCTGTGGCCATGTTGATGTCAGAACAAAAGTACATAGTTAGCAACTCTAGGAAAGGCCGGGTATGAGATGGGTGACCGTTTGGGACTGCGACAAAGAATGATAAGCAACTTTGAAAAAAGGTCAGGTTTGGGATGGGTGACCGACTAAGCTTACAGTAAAACAGCGTTTCGTTTCTTGCAGATAAATAAATATTTATTTAAGGTCACAATTTCCTTAATTTCTTCTTTTCGATTTATAAGACAATCTACCACTGAACTATTCAACACTTGACACTGGCAAAAAATACTCCCTAAAGAGGAGAGTAGATTGCCAAACTAAAAATAAGAAGAAGAAGAAGCAAAGGTTAGCAAGGGTCCACATGAATATAAGATTCTTGGGTCCACCCTTGCGGGGGGGACTGCGCCCTCCCCGGCCCCCCTTCTTTTTTGTGTCAACCCTCTAACCAACTAATACCAAAATCTGTTTACTTAACTTCCCTAGTAAAATCCACTTATGACTACAATACAAAAATCAGTTATAAGTGGTTTTGACCAACGTCCTTAGTCAAAATCACTTAAGGTGCGGGCACATTTGTCTGACGCCACGCGTTAACACGCCGTCCCGTTTTCATAGTGAATGTATATTGTCTTATAACACGTCCATATAAATACGCCGTGTTAACAGGTGGCGTCAGACAAATGTGATCCTTGCTTGATATTTGCTGTCAAGCCGTTTTTGACCTATGACTGGTGGGATGATTATGTAATTTTGTTGCAATCATGTCTGACAGAAATCGCAGTTACATTGCTGCTTTAGTTAAAACCAATGTGACAACTATCTTACTTAAAGCAGCAATGTAACTGCGCTTTCAATCAATTTCAATCGAGAATTGTTTGCAACAGACTTACGTAAGAGCGTAGGTAGGTACGAAACGCACTCTGAGCTTCGTACAGACTGACGCGAATTCGCTCGCGTCGCGGCAATTTTGACTACCTAACTCAAAGCGATAGCCATTGCCATAGCAATTCTCTAGCAATTGCTTCGGCAATGGCTATGGCTATCGCTTTGAGTTAGGTACTCAAAATTGCCGCGACGCGAGCGAATTCGCGTCAGTCTGTACGAAGCTTTAAGGTGCACATAAATAGTCACCCTTAACCCCCGCAGGCTGATTATTAGAGATGCGCCGAATGTTCGGCCGAATATTCGTATTCGGCAAATACGGCATATTTTTTCATGTTCGTATTCGGCCGAATATTCGGTTGATTTGCCGAATAATTACCGAATATTTAAATTATACCTATTGGTACAATTTACATTAGAGAGGGTGGGAAACGTTAACGCCGTTTGTATGGAGACCGTTTGCTAGAGTGCTAGACAATCCTCTAATCATTTTTATTTTGTCAATAAATATTTAGTAGAATACTATACTACCAATTATTTATTGCTACACAATCCTCTTATTCTTTTTTATTTTGTCAATTTTGTCAATAAAAAATATTAATATTACATTTTATTATTTGACATTTTTAATTGACAAGATAAAAATTGTAAGATTTGTAAGAGACATTTGTGTTAATTTTCTCATTGTTTATTTAATTGCTTATTTACAATCCTATAATCAAGAATCTTATATTCATATTCTATTGCCTATAATAATTAGTCTTTGGTTATATAAAAACATTATACTATACATACAATATTTTCCACGCCGACGAGGGCAGAGTATGCCGAACATTATACTATGTAACATCCTAATGTGTACCATACTTTTGGAAATAAATAATGATTTGATTTGATTTGATTTAAGAGGATTGTCTAGCAAACGGTCTCCATCCAAACGGCGATAACGTTTCCCATCCTCTCTAAACATTAACCTACAGCACAGTCAGCACAGATTATATAATCCTACAGCAATGAATTTTCGGTATGTTTTTGAAATGCCTAAAAACAAGGGTTTTGATTTTTGTAGTATTGTAGATTTAAAAATATTAGCACTTATTTGTTTTGTGAAATCACTCAAATGCAAATATTTCAAAATCTTTGATAAATATTAAAAAAATCAAAACGTACCCCTACCCTACCCTAGTTTTAAGGCATTTCAAAAACATACCTAATTTTTTTTAATATTAAAAGTGCATCTTTAGGAACCAACACTAGTATTAAAATGTATACTTAATCAATTTTTTTTAATAAATGTCTATGTATGCCTCATCTTCAAAGATTTTCATCAACGTAATAATACATTTTAAAGTATGCAGTTCCGAACTGCAATTATTTGTAACCGAAAGAGCGGTACATTGACTGAGCGAGCCGTGCTAGAGAAGGGGTTGTGCTGTTGTGCTGCAGCAAACGCCCGCCCGACACGTGTAAAACCTGTTTACTGCGTAGAATTGAACCGAATGATTCGGCCGAATATTCGGTTCGGTACATTTTGGACCGAACATTCGGCCGAACATTCGTATTCGGTTAAACCTACATTCGGCGCATCTCTACTGATTATCTAATTAAAAACCACCTAGCGACCGGTCTCATTTGACAGATGAATGTGATACATTGCTACTTCTTTTTGGGGTAAAAAAAACATACTAAAAAAAGTAGCAATGTATCACACATTCAGCTGTGAACTGAAATCGCTAGAATAATTAGCTTTAATTATCTATCTATTACCTATATAGCTTTAGTAAGATAATCAACGGCTCATGTAAAACTATAGTTATTTATTTACCATAGTCACACCCCGGGCACTCCATACAAGCGTCGCGTTTCAACTACTTATTACACAGACGCTACACAGTGACGTTTTTGCACACGCGCAACTGTGTGCGAGCTATAGAATGAGCACAAGGCAGGCTGATTATCTAAATTGAAACTATTTAGCGACCGGTTTCATTAGACATACATTGCTACTTTTCTTTGGTATCTTTTTTTTCACCCCAAAAAGAAGTAGCAATGTATCACATTCATCTGTCAAATGAGACCGGTCGCTAAAGTCGCATTACTAATTTCCCAGCAAAAATGTAAACAAAGGTGTTGCCAGAATAAAACAACACAAAAGGAAATAGTATATTGCTAAGTCAAGAAATAAACACACTTACATGTTTTTTCATCACAAATCTAATAAAAATAGATTAGATAAATATTCTGAATCATGAGTTTTGCGGCAAAAACAGTAATATAATTTAATCCTTATCCTTACTAATATAATTAAGTCTACTAACTACTGAACCGATCATCATGAAATTTTGCAGACACGTTGTCAGGGGTACAGAGAAGGACATAGGTAGGGTACCTTTTATCCAGAAAAAATGTATTGTTCCCGAGGGATAGCAAAACACCTTTCCACGCAGACGAAGTCGCGGGCGGCCGCTAGTATTTCATAATAACAGTTTTATAATAGAAAACAATTTTATGATGCTGTGCACACATCAACTGCAAACCGTACACATCAACCTTTGGTCATTTTATAAAATTTCATAAAAAATAGTATTATAAACAAATTAAAAAGTTGTAAAAGTGACCGAAGGTTTTCAATATCTGAAAACGTCACTATCAGGGTCAGTTTGTCAATTTGGCAGTGACGTTTCTTTGTTTACATTTTTGCTGGAAAATTAGTAATGCGACTTTAGGTGGTTTCTAATTATATAATCAGCCCGCGGATCGACACGGAACTCGCGCGGTGGGCGCCGGTGGGGTGAGGTAATTGATTGTGGGGCGGGGCGGAGAGTTTCCTTTCTGCACGGTAGTACTTATATCTATTCAGTGCCATAGTAGTAGTTTATTGGGGTAGAATTATGTTTTCTAAAAACTGTAGTTTTACATTCTTTTATGAAATAGGCCTCTGATTAAATATCGATCGATCACAATCACAAAGTGTGCGGACCGTTGACGACCAAAATGTGATTGACAAGCCGAAACGAGCTTGACGAACCGTGTTTGACCGTTTAGGGGACGTATGGCCTGATTATTGGCCCCACAAAGTTCTTCTTCTTCTTATTTTTGTTTTGGCAATCTACTTTCCTCTTGGAAGTAATTTTTGCCAGTGTCACGTGTTGAATATTTCAGTGATAGATTGTTTCCAGTTTACATTAAAATGCAGGTGCATCGCATTCCAATGCTGCTTGGAGCATTTGGCACCAAGTATAACAAGACAGTTTACTTGGTAAGTTCTGCCGAGGTAGCCACCACTACTACAGTAAAAGTCTCGGCTTCACACAACCAAGATCGCGCCTATTTCAATGAGGGATTTTCCAGGCAACGTTCCTTAAAAATTTACTAGATGGCGCTGTCCAATTCCTGGCAGTTGAGTATAGTGTGAATGAACGTGGTACAAATAGTCTAACCAAAGAGAAGCATCGTAAAAAATACGTATATGATTTTGACAGTATCAACTGTGTTATTTCTTTATAATCGTTTTGCGGCGACAAAAATGATGTTGAAGATAATATTAATGTAATATGGTTAGCTTAGCTTATATGTAGTGTATTGTGAAGTAGTTCTTGCCTTTGAATGACCGCTTTTTTAGGGTTCCGTAGTAAAACAAGGAACCCATGTAACTTATACGATTACCCATAAGATCGTTCAGTCCATCCGTCCGTCCGTCCGTCAGTCCCTGTCTGTCTTTATTCTATTTTATTGGATAAGGGAAAATACAGCTCAATAAACCTAATAAGTACGTATTAATGTAAGTACGTATTATAATAATTAGTATTAGTACCTATAAAACTTTGTACAGATGAGGCGTGTTCCGCGCGCATCGCGCGCGGAACACGCCTCATATCGCGCCGCGAGCGCGAACCTCTTACGCCTGCCTTTAACGTCCGTATTTTGACGGATTTCGACCACCTAACTCAAAGCGATAGCCATAGCCAAAACAATTGCTAGAGCATTGCTTTGGCTATAGCTATCGCTTTGAGTTCGGTGGTCAAAATGCCGCATCGCGCGGCGAATTCGCCTCAGTCTGTCCGAAACATTCTGAGTTGGATCAGAGACAGAGACTACGGACGGAACCTTATTCTCGATACGTGGCTCGACATGTTGTTAGCCGGTTTTTTCCGGTTCGTTGCGCTCATAGACATAGAAAAATTTTCGTTGTGCTTAGCCTACCTAGCATGACCATCGAAACACGATATGATATAGTGATTTATCACGTTTAACTGCCAAAAGACAATGGATTTTGACAGTTGGGTGTCGATAAAACGCTATATCACGCGATATATATCGTGTTTCGTCGGTCATGCTAGGGGGGCTGGTAATAAAAAAAATATCACATCAAAAAGTTGACTTTTATGCGATTTTCAGAGGGGTACAAGAAGACATTCTGCGAAAGGGACACTCTGCGAAAAGGACATTTTGACAAAGAGACGTTTTGTGAAAGGGGCTATTTGCGAAAGGGACGTTCTGCGACCAGGGTACATTTTGCGAAAGGGACATTCTGCGACGGAGCCTCCTTCCTGCATGTACGCGACGGTCAGGCATAGCTTGTCAAGCACGTAAATTTTTCGGCAGTTCAATCAAATTTTGATTGTCTAGGGGCGATGCTTGATGGCTTGACATCAAGCACGTAGGTATCACGTGATTACTGTAGCCTAGATTCCGGCAAACATCTTGACGCTCTTTCGACGGAGTGGGGATGAGTTCGCGCATGTGCACTTACGAATGGCCCATAGCACGCGCGCGCCCACCGCCCGCGTACCTCACCGCTACGCATACCCAAAATACGTGTTCTGCGCAACCCTTACCCGATTTCAAGATGTTTGCCGGCTACTGTATCAAAGGTAGGCCACGCCCCCAAATAGTAGTGGTGGTGGTAATTATGTGTACATGCTAAAAGCCATGCTTGACCATTTAAGGGGTACATTATAGCGCTGCTAGAGTCCAAGAACCGTAGTCTTGATTCATTGGTCGATGGTTATCGGAGTCCAAGAAAGTTACAAGGTCTTCACGCATAGTAATAATACATAGATAGGTACCTCAAAGCAAAATATACTTAAGTACTAGTGAATAATATTATAATAAATTAATATTAGTCATTTTCAACATTCACAACGATATTACAGAAAGATTACAATGAAAACAAATTCTCAAAATCATATGTTTTTACGATGGTACTCCTTATTTACTATAGATAGCACATTCATATTACCATAGTATCAAGTAAGGTTGTTGGGAATTGGACAGCGCCATCTAGTAGATTTTTGAGGAACGTTGCCTGGAAAGTCTCTCATTATCCCACATATTGTTCAGTTGCGTAGACACTTGTACCACAAAACTGCACCAATTTTAAGACACAATATCCACTATGAATCAATTTGCAAATAATTAAAATAGACACCGAAACGAACTTGAAAAATGGCGCCAAAAAACTCCCCCACAAAGTTAATATACCTGACGGAAAGGTATATTAAAGCTTCGTACAATCTGACGCGAATACGCTCGCGCGATGGGGCATTTTGACGTATTTTTATCACTTAGACGGTTCTCACACTGGCACCGCGCGCGGTCATTATATACATTTCATATTTTTCATAAAAAGCTACCTACTTAGTTCAACGACATCTAGTTCTTTTTTATGTACTACTTTTTTTTTCTTAAACTGCTTTTTGAAAACCGCTCATATCGCTTTGAGTCAGTCTCAGGCCTCAGTCTGTACGAAAAGCTTAACTTAGGCCGGCCACACACAGACGGAATAACGCAACGGAATTCCGTACGTACGTGATTCCGAACGCAGCAGCTGCATACAAAATCTATGGGCTGCCACACACAAGCGTGTTTTTTCCGTACGGAATCTTCATACATTGTCGAAATTACGTTCGGAATTCCGTTACGTGATTACGTCTGTGTGTGGCCGGCCTTAATGATTGGCTCAGAGATGGATGTATCCGAATTTAAAAGTTTACCAACATGAAAAAAATTACAAGCGTGCTTCGCAATCGAGCTGTATGCGCACTTTACTCTGTGTAAGTTGCGTTCAGATTATTAAACTTTATGTATAATTTATTTACGTAATTCAATCTGTTTAATGAGATTTATATTAATTTAAAAAGATTTAACAAAATATTTACTATTTATAATGGGTGGAATTCTAAATTGTTTTGTGATTGTAGACGAGACGCCGGATATGACATTTTTTACTGCAGTTCCGTTAAGGGCAACAAATAAAAAAAACTACAATTGCCGCCGAACTGTCAATTGAAGAAAACATGTCGTTATAGCACGCAAAAAAGATTTCTTGTTTTCTTTCTTAAAAACGGCTTGTAAAAATGGCACCAGTGATAAAAGTGACGCGGACTTGTGGCTTATTATTTTGTTTTATGTTGTGGGCGGTTGCAGCTCCAGAAACAAGTACAGAACCGTGGTTAACATTCATGTCAATATTGTCGAAAAACTGTGTCCAAAATAATTGTAAATATTTACTTGAAGTGCGCGGTGGTGAATTCCTCGGCCACTATTCTTGGAGACTTACCCCTGGCAGTGCTGTTAGGGGTGTTAGTTGTGATAAAATATACCCCAATTACGAATTAAAAGAAGTTGAAACTACGCAATGGGTTACGAAATTGGAAGTAACTGTACCTCTTATAGCAGGCAAAATCTATTTCTGTTTACGTCGTGACAGGAAGAAAAACACCCCTTTTGGGGGTGATTGGCTTCACCAGGGTGAAAATTGGGTATTGGACCCGATAAACGACGAAGCTGTTCAGAAAACCACTGAAATCGCGCAGTAAGTAAAAACAGATTTATTCTATCTTGTGCGCTTTAAAAATTATTCAATAAGAAATACCTGAGAATGCCTAATCATTATGTATAGCTCATAATATTTTGGTTCGAGAGTCAGGGGTCAGAGAATCAGGTTCGGGGTTCAGGTAAAACCAAACTATTTTATTAGAAATGGGTGTTTCGGTTGGCTGGCTGACTAGTAATAATATCTTTAGTGTAAAAATTATTGTAAATCTCTATTTGTTTACTATTAGTGCTTAACTATGAGGGCGGTTTGATAAGTCCATGTCTTTGAAAAGAAGAAATACTTTTTTTTCTTAATTTATTTTTATATTTTAATAAGAAACTCCTTAGGAATCTTTACACAAATTTTTTTTTTCAAATTCGGCTAAATTATTACTTTTGGAAACAAAAAGCTCAAGCGACTTCTAAGTTTTCTTAATGACTCTGTCGACCCTCTCGGCGGCACTCATGACATCAAAATGAATAAATGTCAAAAGGTGGTGTCTGAAATGGGCCCTCATTTCAGTTACCACAGTTTTCAGGCAATGAAAGAAAAACACACACAACAGTTTTATTCATAAGTTAAAAACCACTATTATATTTTAATTATTTGCTATGGCAAAAGCACATTTATATTTATAGCAGGGATTCACAAAGTGGTCGATATTAACCCCATGAGGTCGAATGGTCAATTCCCAGGGGTCTCTATAAACAAAAAAATTATGATAACTATTATCATTATTATTATATTACGAGTACATTTGATATTAGATAGGATTTTTAAAGTAATTATGCTATGGGGTCTGAGATATCAGTTGATTTTGGGGCAAAGAGGTCTCTTGCCCAAAATAGTTTGGGAATCTCTGATTTATAGCTTCAAGATAAGCACAGGTTGATGTCCATTAAATTACAAAAATAATGTATACAATATGTTTGGTTAGCGATGTCGGAGCTTTCAAAAGCAGTTAATATGATCAATTTTATTGACAAAACCCCCCCACCACATGTTGGGGTCTATCCCCTCTCCTGTTGGAATGACAAGCATTTTAAATTTTACTTTTTATTTTAGATGGCCATGCAGAAGAATATTAATTTCTCTGGATTTAAAAGTCCTACAGTTATAAAAAAAATACTTTTCGCAAACTAATAATATCACCTATCAAGTAAAAAAAATAATTATGTAACTTTTTAACTTAATATTTTAATACGAAGATAGTGTGCTTTTTTTAGTTTTTCTCACAGATCTTAAAAACTAAGACATTAATGTGCATTTTTTTTGAGTTTTTACAATACTCAGGAATATTATCTACAAAATGACATCAAAATCATTGCTCTGAGTTGCATATTTCGAGAGTTCTTGTTGTTGGAATATGACCCTTACAAGCACTATATGTTAATTTTCGAAAATGGTCAAAATTCAAAACTCGTAAATACTCGCTTTTATGGTTCAAAAAAATTTAGTTTTAGATAAAATTAATAATAATAATAATAAGCCTTTTATTTCTGAACTACACTTTGGTTTTTACATAGTATATTAGTATTTAAATAACATCTCTCCGCTCAGTGTGCCTATTGGCAAAGGCCTCCTCCAACCCCCTCTAGTACTGCCTATCAGCAGCCACTCTTGTCCAGAATGGTCCTAGGGCCAACTTTAGGTCGTCTTCCCATACACATAGGTCACAGATAAAATTACCAAATTAATTAAAAAACTGATAAAAATGTTTGTAAAATTAACCATTTTCGATTTATTTTATTGGTCACATAAGGGTCATATTCAAACAATAATAACTCTCGGAATATGCAACTCAGAGCAATGATTTTGATGTAACTTTGTAGATAATTTTCCTGTGTATTATAAAAATGCAAAAAAATTGCATGTTAACGTCCTAGTTTTTGAGATCTGTGAGAAAAACTAACAAAAAGCACACTAATTTCGGATTAAAAATTATTTACTAATTTTTAATGACGTATTAAAGTCAAAAGTTGACAAAAATAAATTTTTTGCTTGATAGGTGATATTATTAGCTTGCGAAAAGTATTTTTTTTATAACTTTAGGACTTTTAAATCTGGAGAATTTTTTTTTTTCTGCAGAGCCATCTAAAATAAAAAGTTAAAATTAAAATGCTGCGTTCCAACAGGAGAGGGGATAGGTCCCAACATGTGGGGGGTTTTGTTGATAAAATTGATCATATTATCTACCTTTAAAAGCTCCGACATATTGTATAGTTTTGTGTTTTTTTTTTAAATTGTAATGGGGATGGTAACGCAAAGCTAATTGTAGATGTCGCTGCGTACGCTTGTTCCTAAGACAGTAGACGTTCAGTACAAAATGTATGGGAAAATAGGTATTTATTTTGTGGTTTTTTTACCGAAAAAGACCCATTGACCCAGAATGGATATAAAAGACTATTCTACAATGCAAATTCCTTAATTTAAAGCCAAA